>OY978025.1:2832200-3432200 GCA_963854515.1 Pandemis heparana
CAAACACAATCGAAAGATAGTCATTAAAAAGGTGTTTCCATACAATTGACGCCATTGCCGGGGAATCAAAACCTTCCCGCAGTACTAGAAACTTGAAATTTTGTATGGAGGTAGCTCTTATAACACAACCAATAAGAAAATCATAATTTTTTGTGTCTATCTGTCTTATACCAGTAACCTATCTACAATGATCCCACACTGTATACATTTTGCTTAGAAGCAGGTCTCTGCTAACACTGGCTATTGAATTGATTGATACCTAAAAAAAATTACGGAACCCTCAGTGCGCGAGTCCGACTCGCGCTTGGCCGGTTTTCCTAAACAAAATGTATGCAGTGTCATTTAGATTGGTTACTGACATAGACAGATATAACATCCATGCCAAATTACAGCTTTTTAATAGCAAGTCTCCTGAGCTAAGCTGCAGACAGACAGACAGACAGACAGACAGACATGGCAAAACTGTAAATGTTCTTTGTCGACTATGGAACTCTAAAAAAGGCAGTACTTACATTTGGTGTGGCATCCGGTGGTATTTCTGGTGTATTAAGGTGATTCACTTCCTTTTTCCAATTAGCTAGATTTATTTTAAATCTAGCTCGGTCTCCAGGTATGGGTATAAGCTGACTTATTTCATCATCTGCCAGCAATCGCAAAGTCCCAGCATCAACTTTGCCCTCTGAAAAAAAAAAACAATTAGTTTGTTGAAATTACAATTATAATCGTTTTATATTTTTTCATTTCATCAAATATTCATTAATTAGCTGGAATGATTACAATGAGTATTTTCAAATCATCGATTTTTTATTTCTACGAATATTATTTAATAGGTATTGTTTATTATTTCATACTTTTTTCGGCCACTTTTTACATCGGTTGGTCATAAAAAAAAAATAACCTTTACCTAACCGACTCGATATTTAGTTATTCTGTCTCATGAATAGTTGATGAAATGTATTGTTAAGCAAATAATAATCCTTATACAGTAGGCGGCAAATAAGTAAAACGTGGAGGGGATAAGCGCAGCACGAAAATCGGGTCGCTTGTCGGATCGCGTCGCTTGTCGTTGGCGTCCAGCTCGTGACCTAAGTTTGTAAAGGCAAACTTACCACAAAAAGCTCGAACATATTCGACGAGACCCCAATTGGTTAACAAGTCACTTGTTAGCTGATCCATCACCTTTGGTAAGAGAAATTTATACACTTCAGGTACCTACTTACTTCACTACCCATTTGCTTCGAGTTGGCATTCGTAAATAGTTTGCGCGAGAGACACTTCCAAAGTGGTAAAATGTCCCCCCCCCCCGTAACTTCTAAAATAAGAGAATGATAAATTTAAAAAACTATATGATGCAAACTTCCACCGAAAATTAGTTTGGAACGAGATGTAGTAGGTAAGTAGTTTTTGGTCAGCACGAAAGGGAAATTACGAATGGCACGGGCAAATATTTAACAATAACAAACTCGAAGCAAACATGTAGGTAAATGTATTAGTAGATTAGTATACGTGCCGGCACGTAAGTCTAACGATGACGAGTCACGTGGAGGGGAACTGCGCACCCACGAATACCGTGTTTTACTTCTGCACATACAGTCATCGCTAGACTTACGTGCCGGCACTTATATTGATATTGATAATACTAATATTACTTATTTATCACTACGTACTTATTTTATTTTCGGTTTAGGTTATGGCTATCCATTTTGTACAATATCAGGCAATACGAATAATAGGTACGATGCGTGGTCCATTTAAGTAGATTGCAAGTATTTTGCAATGCCGCTGCAAGTTTTTGCAAGTTTTCATGCCCGCCATGAATGAATTGGATATTTTACATTGGTCGATGCGCCGCCAGTTATTACAATTTTCTTAATTAATTATCTTATGGGTATCACGCATAATACATAAATTGAATGATATATCAATCAAAGAACAGTCAGTAATCGCAGAGGAGATGACCGACGCTTAGGTACCTATTTTGATATTTTACCAAACGGACGCCACGTTAGTCGAGTAAGACAAGACACACACATTATTTCTTTAGATAGGCAACATACTTACTTGAAAACTCTCACGCTCTGTAGACTACAACACAACACACTTTAGTTAGAAATTTGATCGAATAATCGTGCGATGCGACTACGCAGTTGGACTCGCTTATGAAAAATAAATGGCGGCGGCCGCGAGCAGCGGCAGAGCGGTGAGCGCAGTGTTGCCAGGTCCAATCTGAAAAAGTCAGAAGATATGAGTGTCAAAAATCAGAAGATTGGGAAAAAAAATCAGTAGAATGTTTTTCTATAGTACATACCTTATAATAAGTTCTTAATGCTTTCCAGATTAGTTTTTTCTTTACAGGATTTTATTCTTGTTTTTTTTTATTCCATCTATTTCATTATATATTTTTTTTCAATTACTTAACATTAATTTTGTCTGCAAAAAAAACCTTTCACAAGAGATCCAATATAATAATAATAATAAATAAAATGTGAAACAATGTTTATATGTATAGTGTGCAGTAGCCAAACCTCACATCAGTATTGTTAATGTTAAGGTTATGAAAATTTCGCCTTTCAGACTTTCAGTATTATTTTGCTAGATTGTGCATGCACATAAATAAAGTTTTAGTATTGAGTTTGATTACTAACACGCCCAGGGGCGCTACTCCTTGTTTTTCGAAGTTCGTATCGTATCACACCGTCTCTCTCACTCTCAAATTAATAACTATTTAGTGTGAGCGGAAGGGCACGAAACGAACTTCGAAAATCGAATTTCGGAGTATAAGCGGGTATTTATTTCATTTGGTGTAAATTGGGCAGAATCTTGTGGAAATTCAGAAGATCAGTAGGCATACCTGGAATTCAGTAGATCTCCTGAGAAATCAGGAGACCTGGCAACACTGGGTGAGCGCGTGCCGAGCGGAGCGGGGGGGGGGGGGGGGGGGGATACGGAATTACAGGTAACTTTAGTAAAATTTGTTAAAGTAAGTAATTTCTGCAAAACATTACGTAAACTAGTAAAAGGCTTAATAATTTCTAAAAATAACTTTACTATTGCAAAACGTTTTGTATTGAGAACAATAATTTTACTGAAAATTAAAAATAAGGTAAAGTGATTTGATTTACCGCCGGACCGCACCCATAGGTAGTAAAAGTATTGCGCGCATGCGCGCTCGGTTTGTCAACGTCGTAAATATTTTTCCAACTGATGTAGTTAGTTAGTGTAAAAGACGTTTATAAATACCGAAAGCGATAAAAGTATTTAATTTGATATGGATCGATTTGTTACTTAAAAATAAAGTTAGAAAAACAATACCTATCAAATTCTATTGTTTTTTGGTTCACTATTTTGGCGATAATGGCTTACAGGTGGCGGCAAATAAGTAAAACGTGGAGGGGATATGCGCAGTATGAAAATGATGTTGTTTTACATATTTGCCGCCACCTGTACCTACACATGAAATATAGATGTGCCTATGGCTGTCGCGGGCTTTTTTGTAGGACTATTTAATAAATAGTAAGTAATTTAAAGATAAACATTTCCATCATACATTATATAGGCACGTGTAGCTCTAACGGTTTTTGCAGCGCATGCCAGAATAGCACGCAGATGGCAGAATTTTTTCCTACTTACACTTACTTACTTACTTGTTATATTTTGAAAAATTCATTCAATCTATACTCTAAATACCTACATATAATAAAATTGTAACAGGTCGATGTCTGTACATTAGAGATATTAAAGAAAAAATAAATTGAGGGGCCTCTATTAGCGCTATAGAAGCCAAAAATACAATTTTTAGAATTATTATTATTCGCTGTCTGGACTGGATGTTTGTTCACGCGTCACTCAAAAACTACTGCACCACACACCAAATAATGACGGGCGACTTTGAATAATACTAATTCGATTAGTCGATTATTGTAATCATTCGACTTAGTCGACTAATTCGAAAATCATTCGAATATTAGTAGTACTCAAAATCCCCTCCTGGATCCTGGTCCAGTCGAGTTGACGTTGATATAAACTGACTAGCTAACAACTAACGCGAGCACCGCGCCGAGTCGACACGAAGATTCCCGATTCGGTCCGGGCCACTAGTTCTATGCTCCGAGCAGTCATCCAGTAGGGATGTGACATTCTACGTGAAAAATCGATTTTGACGTGACAACGTCTTATAAATTGGTTTGCCGGGTGACACTTCAAGAAACTGCGTTACGCTCCGCTCACGTTATGCGCTCACAATGAGAGCGAGTGAGAGGCACGCGGGCATGGTTAGCCCGCCTAAGAGCGAGAGAGACAGACATAAAAAGTGAAAGGCACGCGTCCCTTCCACTCGAGCACAGTTAGCCCGCCTAAGAGCGAGAGAGACAGAGCGAGAGAGAGAGAGTGAGAGAGATAGGCATACACACCGGTTCATGTCTTGCGCTTCTATTTCGCTTAGGCGCCTGCATACAAGTTTACACGTCCTTCTTCCTACTATACGAATGAATATTCACATTAAAATTATTTTACCACTCAAAGTCGTTGTCACGTAAAACTTTCGCCCGTATACCGACTTTACAGGCAACCAATTTTTTCGTTTATAAAAGTGGTTTTAATTATTTAAATGAAACCAACGTACACTTAAAAATCAAGCGCGACCCTAGCTTCATTCGTACTTCAAAATAAGCACTTAGAGGACTGATATCCTGGTACTTAAAGTCTCCCTACATCTGACGCCTGACGCGAGTTTAACATTTTTTAACTATCCCAAAAATTGCTCAGCGCTAAAGAAGTTTCTACTTCAAAAAAACTTTTATTTAATTAATCGATTATTTTTTTCGCATTAAAAATCGATTAATAAATAATCGATTTTTCTTAAACAAATAATCGATTTTTATATTAATCGATTTTTTCCTAATTTTTTAATGATGGTTTTATTAATTAAAACTGTTTCAAAAGCACAGAAGGGCTGCCATCGTAGACGCACAGATGGCGTTAATGCGTAATCATCTCCATGGAGATAGTATTCTTTGATAGTTCGCGGTCCGGGTTATAAAAGACCAGACTTAATGTCGGGGGTGGTAGATAAAAAATCGACTGCTTGATTTTTGATTATAAAAAAAAAATCGATTATTAATCGATTATTTGTAATAAAAAAATCGCGAATAAAAAACGATTTTTACATTTGAAAAAAAACGATTTTTAATCGATTATTTTTTCACATCCCTATCATCCAGCCGCGGATTAGTTACTAATATTAGTAGTCGTTAATCGATTATCGGCATTAGTATATTACTAATTTCAAATTTGAATTATGATATTAATAATGAATAATCATTCGAATCAACAAATTAGTCGAAGTCGCCCATCACCTAGCACCAAATTGATGCAGGGATGTTAGACCACTCAGAAATCCTTGTGCCGAGCTGGCTGAAAGCTGGTATTGAAAACGAAAAACTAGTACCCCTATGCTCCGCTGCGGCGCTGCTATAAACTGCCCTTAGAACGTGAGCGTTGGACGTTACCACCGCGCCACCTAGCATCTAGTAAGTCAATTGACGAAAAATCATTACTTTATCGAGACTGCTGCTATAATAAAGTTTTATATCATACAGGAAATCTGATTGAAATATTAATAATCTTGGTATTTTTGCATACAAGGACCGAGTAGTCTTGGTACATGGTACGTGACACTAAAAACTGGTATGTTTACCAACAAGTTGGTACGTCTGACATGCCTGAATTGATGCGGTTTTCTTTGTTGTATTGCTGGAGGTCTAACTTAATCTCCCATGTATCGTTTTTTTCGATATTTGAGCTAGAAGCCAAGATATAAAAGACAAAGTGGAAGTCTACAAAAAAACATTTTTGATTCATTGTTTAAATAAATGGGATACCACTTTACACTTAACTTTATTTTAATTCATAAATATCAGCATGCAACATTAACCTTCATTCTTCTTGTAAAAACGGATAAAAAAAAATGTTTTCGACAGTCCAAGTAAGTCAATGTGCGAACAAAACGCATCCGAAATATTTTTTTTATACAATCAACCCTTGTTGGATAGGTAAAGGAATTATTGTCCATTCAGCCATATGAAAGGTTTAATGCCGGTTCACTGTTTTTAAACATACCTATAATATACCTATAATATATATATATTATAATAATATATATATATATAATATAATATATATATATATACCTATAATATATATATATTATAGGTATATTATAGGTATGTTTAAAAACAGTGAACCGGCATTACAACCTTTCATATGGCTGAATGGACAATAATTCCTTTACCTATCCAACAAGGGGTGAATTGTAAGTGATGAAGTCTACAATAACATGGAATTAACTCCGCCCGATATTTTAAGTAAGGCGCAAATCGCGCAAAATAGTCTTTTACCATCAAAATCTCGGGAAAGGTATATACCTTATATATATATTCTTCAACTTTGTTTTATTAATTGCCTATTTTCTCACATATGTAATGAAAAACGTCGTATGATACACGGTTGGCAAGGTTACCAACCTTGTATCACAAATAACTATTAATTGAACTAACAATTCGATTTCTGTTGTAGCAAAAACATGCTTGGATTTAAAAAAAAAATAGTAAAAATAAATAAAGTATATTGTTGAAATTAATAACATTGACTGGTTTACTTGAATTAACAATTCGATTTCTGTTTTAGCAAAACATGCTTGTATTTAAAACAAAAAAAATAGTAAGAACAAATAAAGTATATTGTTGAAATTAATAACACTGGTTTACTTGAATTAACAAATCGACTTCTGTTGCAGCAAAATATGCTTGTATTAAAAAACAAAAAAATTACTAAGAATTAATAAAATATGTTGTGGTGATAAATAAAATTGGTTTAATTGAATTAACAAATCTATTTTTGTTGCAGCAAAACATGCTTGTATTTTTAAACAAAAACTTTACTAAGAATAAATGAAGTATATTGTTGAAATCAATAAATTTGGTTTACTTGAATTTACAAATCTATTTTTGTTGCAGCAAAACATGCTTGTTTTTATAACAAAATGTTTACTAAGAATAAATGAAGTATATTGTTGAAATCAATAAATTTGGTTTACTTGAATTCACAAATCTATTTTTGTTGCAGCAAAACATGCTTGTATTTTTAAACAAAAACTTTACTAAGAATAAATGAAGTATATTGTTGAAATCAATAAATTTGGTTTACTTGAATTTACAAATCTATTTTTGTTGCAGCAAAACATGCTTGTTTTTATAACAAAATGTTTACTAAGAATAAATGAAGTATATTGTTGAAATCAATAAATTTGGTTTACTTGAATTTACAAATCTATTTTTGTTGCAGCAAAACATGCTTGTATTTTTAAACAAAAACTTTACTAAGAATTAATGAAGTATATTGTTGAAATCAATAAATTTGGTTTACTTGAATTAACAAATCTATTTTTGTTGCAGCAAAACATGCTTGTATTTAAAACAAAAACTTTACTAAGAATAAATGAAGTATATTGTTGAAATCAATAAATTTGGTTTACTTGAATTAACAAATCTATTTTTGTTGCAGCAAAACATGCTTGTATTTAAAACAAAAACTTTACTAAGAATAAATGAAGTATATTGTTGAAATCAATAAATTTGGTTTACTTGAATTAACAAATCTATTTTTGTTGCAGCAAAACATGCTTGTATTTAAAACAAAAACTTTACTAAGAATAAATGAAGTATATTGTTGAAATCAATAAATTTGGTTTACTTGAATTTACAAATCTATTTTTGTTGCAGCAAAACATGCTTGTATTTTAAACAAAAAGGTTACTAAAAATTAATAAAAAGTCCACTGGGAATAATTAAAATATTGTTCTTGAAATTAATAAAATGTATTTAATTGAATTTACAAACCCATACCTGTTATAGCAAAGTTTTTTGAAAGCCTTTGTAGCAATAACTAAGCAATCGCAAAATTGATTAAAGTTATGTAATTGTATCATTTACTAAAACTGTTTACTCGATATTACAATTCTGTCTAGTAAAACGCATTTTTAATTTACTAAAGTATTGTAAAATTCACAATGTTTTCATGCAAATTACAAAATATTGTATTTACGCATTTGAGTAAAGCAAGTTGGTAGGGATTACAAATAGGAAAAACAAGGGTGGTGTAAAACGTAGCTTTTGCCAGTAAAAATAAATGAACTTCAGTATTAATTATTAAAACTTAGTAATTCGAACAGTAACAAAACGACTTTGTAAGATCTGGTATGTTTTTTTTCTCCGTGCATACCAAATGAAGCCATTTAAGATGATTTAAGTAAGTATTACTTACCGACAAATATAAAATAAAATACATACAGGCTCACGTAAAACTAGTAGTAGTTTATTCAGTTGGGTGCTTGGGTGAGCTTCGGTATTTGCATTATTCATACACCCAAATACACCACAATAACTTGACACCATTGTAATTATTGTTTCCAAGATGAGATCCTACGGGACGGAACGCGCAAAAATGCCAAACGCGCGTGCGGCGACGCCGGCCGTGGCAGCCTGGCCTGACTGAGCCGCTCGTTTAACAAGTACTGTAAATCGTGACCTTGAGTCCGGCCGGAGCGGGAGATTCCGTTCTACTATGTTCTTACTTATTCTATGCACAGGCCTTCTTTCTTGCCGCATATTTGGCGTTATTCCAATACTAGCAAGATGAATAATGAGTTAGTCACAAAAGCTACGTAGTGTAAAAAGAAAAGCATAAAATGTTCACATCCCGCCACTTATCTGGCGTTTCTTGCGTCTTCGTAGTGCCGGCGCCCTCACTATTTCGCGATTTGCCCCTATCGCTCGGCGGCACGGCGCCTGGCCAGGGGCACGTCGTTGACAATGGAGCCTCTGCCCATGTCCCTGTTCTCCTCCATGAACTGGAGAAGCATTGCCTACTGAGTCTCCGACACTATCGACTCGAGATTTCGAGAATCTTTAAGACTCTTAAGGCGTTATTCTATACGGAGAACGATTCAGGCCTGATGTGAAATTTTTACACCGTTGCCATAATAATCAAAATATACGTTGACTCTGTCCATCCAGAATTCCGCAAAATAATTTTGCAATCCGTTGAGCACCACGCCGCGCAAATTGCGCCGCACGCGGCAGCTCAGCGAAAGCGGCTCCGATGCGAGCTAGATGGCCTGATTATTGATACCTATGAGTACCATCTACACGTCCCAAGACAACGGGCATTCCAAATTTACTAAAAAAACCTCTGAAAATAAAAGTATCAAAGACAAAAATATTAATAACATTATTTTTCATTCATACTATATATCTATCTAAAGGAGTAAATACCAAAATACTTACAGGGACCTTATCTCATTTCTCTCTTCAAGAGTGGATGGATGGAAAGACAATAACTTTCTTCTCATTTGAGCAGTGTTGCCACAACTGAGTTCCCAAAAGGTACATATACAGCGCTGAAAAGGTACATTTTGGGATAAATAGGTACACAAGCATTTTTTTTACTCAACGCTTAACACAGCTTTTATCGCTCTCAGTTTTGCCACAACTGTTTGGCGGCGGTTTATAAAATGTTACACATAGTTTTGGATGAGACCAAAAGGTACGTAAACTGGACCCCATTACACATAACACATTGGAGGCTAAAAAGGTACGTCAAATGTGTAAAATGTACGCTAACGGCAACACTGCATTTGAGGAGAATTTAGACACGCAGTTATTTGTGCAACAACAGATGACACTGTTTGCTATGCCAAGGAATGTGCGCTAATGTCTCCTATGGGTATGATCGATTTTACGATCGTATTTGGTATGATCGAATGGCATAGAACAACGTAGTCAATACCTTAAATAAATTTTAAATAATTTGAACTAATTACTACATACTTACCTTCGTCACACTCCTCAACAATCCTCCTATCCTCTTCAATTCCCTCTCTTTCGTTTTTAAACCAATGACTAAATCCTCTACACTCAATCCATTGGCATTCATATCTTGTAAAAACTCAGACCAATTGGTAGCTGGGGTGTGAAGGAGTGTTCAAAACGTTTTTAGATGGAAGGGAGTGTTTTTTCTACTTTCTATATGTGCAACTACTGCCTATCTGTTGATTGAGTGACTTTTGTCTGCATATACTAAACTCGGATCAATTAGATCTGGAACTTCAAAGTCTAATAGTTATGTATTTGCTTTGGTGACGGCCATGTGTTTTTTCACTGAAATTAGTTCTTTAGTGACAAACCACTTTTTTAATACTTTTGAATTTACAAAACTATATATGCTAGTTCACTTGCCAGTGCTTGTACATGGTCTGCATCGACATCTTTTTCAATGTTTACCTGTTCTTCTAATTTCCTAAGCCCCTCAAAATATTCGACATGAGGATGACCCCAATGACTGAAAGACCCGTAGATTGTCAAAATTACGTGAAAGTTTTGTTCCTCCTTTATGGCCTCATTTAACTGGATAATATTAAAACCCTGTTGGGTTCTCGTTCTTCGTAAACCTCAGAACATCAGTGAACCATTTATATGTAGTTTCCTTTTAGTGATGTAATTTCAAAGAATGGAATTGACAACATTTCATTTTTATAACACCTGAAAATGTATATATGGTTCGAAAGCATTTTGCCTCCTGATCACTGCAATATGTTTATATAATTTTAATATCGCTTATTATAAAAAATAAAAATTAATTAAAAATATGTCCTAATTTTACCAAAACTACCACACCTTTGCCTTTTTCACGAGAAAAAATAAGCGACCATAATTTTGGATATGACAACTTCAAAGTACAAGGGGGGCAACTCTGAAATTTTATTTTTGAAGTTCGTTGAATACCTTCTCTCTCACTCTCAAGTTAATGACTATATTAGTATGAGCGGAACAGCACGAAGCGAACCTCGAAAATCGAATATCGGAGAATAAGGCCTGACATTGACAATTTGAAATTGACGTCAGATTTTTTTCTATACAGAAAAGACAAAAGGACATAAGTGTCTATTCTGTGATAGTATCGGAGTTACGCCCTTTTAGAATAAGCAAAAATTAATAAATTAATTATAAATTAAATACAAACCCTAGCGAAAAAATTAAACTGTCAGCATGTTCATCTTTTCAAACAGAATACAGAGAACCATTAAAATTATAGGCTCAGAAATATGAAATGTTGTCAATTGTTTTCAACAGTAATACCGCTCCTCGTGCTGAGATGGCCTGATTATTGATTCTGTAAACGACGACCTGACATAAATTGTGTAGCGGTTTCAACACTTACAATATTATATTTATTCTACTTCTCACTTGACTGTACAATACAATATAATACAAATACTCTTTATTGAACACCACAAATCAGTACAAAACAATACAGAAACAAAGAACAAAGTATACAATAGGCGGTCTTATCGCTTAATAGCGATCTCTACCAGACAACCTTTAAGACAAAGAAATAAGTTGGAGACAGTTTAAGTAGGTGGCGGAAACAAATAGACAGAAGAAACGCAGGGATAATAAAACAATACTTACATAAATATAAGAAAAAGGGTAAATTTGTATTTATTCATAATAACAAATACGTCAAAAAAAATACAATCAAATAAATCTTCTTCTTTCTTCTTTTTCAGGCTTTCTCTATCCACTGCTGGATGTAACCCTCTCCTAATCTCCTCCACTCCGTCCTATTCTCTGTCTTCCTGAGCCAGTACGGTCCGGCGTAACTTTTAATGTCATCAGACCATCTCATGTGGGGTCTGCCTACACTTCTTCTTGTGGTCCGTGGTCTCCACACCAACACTCTATGGGCCCAGCGGTTGTCCACTCGGCGTGCCACATGCCCTGCCCAGTTCCATTTCAGTCTTGCAATGCGTCTCAAGACGTCGGTTACTTTGGTGCGTTTCCGGATGCATTCATCAAATAAATAACAAACAATAAATAAACAAAAAAAATATATATATAACACAATCAGTCAAACAATCCGCCCCGCGTCATTCCCGGCGCAAAGGTGCCCATCACACTCGCAGCATTACCACGCTGTACAGCGATGGACAACCTTTGCACCAGAAAAGACCCGGAGCGAGGGTCAAAACCTCTCCCACGCAGACGACGCCCCACTTCCTTCAAAAACCGTAACCCCAACAGCCAGACGTCTCCACCGCCTAAATATAATACATAGCTAAATAAATAAAATAATACATACATACATACACACATAACATAATTGTATAATAATACTTAAGATAAAATAAATATGAGAATGTAATAACGAAAAGTATAAGAAGGCCATATAACAGAAAAGGAATTGGTCAAAAGCAGAAAGAAAAGAAATGGGACTAAAGACAGGAAGTGGATTCAATTAGTGACAAATAGTGAGATTTGAGCTGGTTCTTAAAAATTGGTAAAGTTTTAGCACGCCTTAGGTCTACAGGAAGGGCATGCCACAGACGGATAGATGTCATAGTAAAGGAGTCATGATAGAACTTGGAGGAAGAAGCAGGAACAGCAAGGAGGTAATTTTGCGCAGACCGGAGAGAAGTCAAGAATTTAAAACGCTCTTGGAGATAACGGGGAGTTGCAGGGTTAAAAAGAATGCTGTACAAAAGAGAAAGAATATGAGAGTTACGGCGAAAACGGATAGGGAGCCACTTGAGATGCGTGCGATAATAGAAGACGTGGTCATATTTCCGCAAACCGAAAATGAACCGGATACAGACGTTTTGAATACGCTCAAGCTTATTCAACTGCTCCTCTGTGAGATCAAGATAAGAAACATCAGCGTAGTCCAAAATAGGTAGAAGAAGTGAATTAGCCAGCGCAATTTTGGTCGCGAGAGGAAGAAAGTTACGAAGCCGCCTCAAGGACCCAACAGCAGCAAACACCTTCCTGCTAACCTCGCCAATCGCGGAGCCCACGTCAAGGATCGATCCATGATAACTCCCAAGTTCCTTACCTGGAGCGAGAAAGGTATCAACACGCCATCAAACAATATAGGCGGCAGATCAGTAAAATTAACCTTTGAAATGAAATATGAACTGCCGACTACAGTTACCTGGGTTTTTGCTGGGTTAACCTTTAGACCGAAGCGCTCGCTCCAATCAGCAATTTTGTCCAAATCAAGGTTGGTGGCACGAATGACACCCGGCAGCTCATCAAGTATCCCCTGGGAGTAAATTTGAAGATCGTCGGCATAAAGGTGATAAGAAGCGGAAAGATTATGAGAAATTGAATTAATAAATATGGAAAATAATAAGGGTGATAGTACACCACCCTGCGGCACTCCCGCCATTAGGCTGCACCAAGAAGAACGAGAAGCTTCCACCTTTATTCGTTGCCGACGTCCAGTCAAGTAACTACGAAACCAATCAATTACCGTAGGAGATATGTTAAGAGAACTCCGAGTAAGAGAACCCAAAATTCTCAACAAAATGTCAAAGTCAACAGAATTGAACGCGTTGCTGAAATCAAGCAGCGCTAAAACCGTTAACTTCCTGCTGTCCATGCCCAATCGTATGGCATCAGTGATTTTTAACTAGAGTGGTAGTCGTACTTACTATGTCCAGGACGGAAACCCGACTGGAAGGGGTTCAGGAGGTCATTACGAGTTAAGTAATTCGACAACTGTCGATGTACAAGACGCTCCAAAACCTTAGATAAAAATGGGAGTATAGAAATGGGACGCAAATCAGAAAAGGAACTGGGATTGGATTTTTTCGGCATCGGGACTACTTCAGCATCCTTCCATAACAAAGGAAAAGTATTAGAGGAAATCGAGTTATTTAGGATACTGGTAATCACTGGTAGGGTAGGAGTAGGTCAAGTAATGGAAGGATCATTTTACGACTAACACTATCAACACCAACAGCATTAGACGCAATGGACAATATGTTTCCCTTAACATCACTATCGGTAAAAGAGTTGAAACAGAAAGGACTAGTAGCAGGAGTTGGGATTGATGAAAGATATTTAAGGGTCGCATCCTTTTCAGGGCCCATAAAAATCGCAGATGACGAAAAATGGTGATTCAGCTTATCGAAATCGATAAAATAGAACTGGATTGCGACTTCCCAACTCCTAACGTTTTAAGAAACTTTCAGACCTTAGCAGGATCCCCATTTTCAACAGATTTGTGGATGTAACGTCTTTGAGCATCCCGACAAACAGTACTACATCGGTTACGTAAGGCGCGAAACTTCGCTTTATTACGTTCCGAACAGTCCGCTTTAAACCTCGATTTAGCCAAATTTTTCTTGGCAATTAGAGATCTGATCTTATCAGTTAACCAAGGGGCAGGAAGGTGCTTCACTCTGACCGGCTGGACCGGGGCGTGCATGTCATAGAGCTGCGACAGAAGAGAGTACTGTACCTATATCTATTAAAATATTAACATGTCTATTTTATTTTAGGTGACGTTTGTTGTATATTATTGTTTTATTAATTATTTTGAATTTGTATCTGTTTTTAAAAAAATCATCATTTTGTTAGTCGGTTTTAAGTTTAGGTAAATTAATGACGCATGCTTTTTCAAATTACTGCACGTCTAGCACGACAGCACACAAGAGTCACACACTTTTGTGCGCTGTCGTTACGTCCTGATGGCGAAACATGGTGATACATAACAAATTATACTTGGAACATCTTGAAAACCTGTGTTGACAAATAAAATATTCGAATTTTGAATTTAGTAATACACAGATTTAAGGTATTTTTATTCTTACCTGTCCTATTTGGTAAACAAAATTCTAACCTCAACGTGCAAATTTTTGTAAAGAAGAAGGTGTATTATGTTATCAAATAAACCTGAGGTAATATTTTGTACATAATTTTGCTGATATTTTATCTCCAGTTCCTTTATTTACGATGAAATAGTTAAAAAATAAAAATAATGAGACGTTTTGAGGTTAGATTTTTGTTTACCAAATAGGACAGGTAAGATTAAAATTCCATATACCAATATACGGAGTGGTGCTTACGAGTCATGTGCTTTCAAAAATCGAAGCCCTGGCGAGTTGGCGACTCTCCCAACGAATTAGCATAGCTATTTAACGAGGGAAATGCTGCCAGCCTTATGGGAACCATGCCATAGCTTTTAGTAACTAGTTTTATTTTAATTATTCGTTTTTTTTTGGTAATTCAGCTGTAAAATTCAATTGTGTTGCTTCGAAATAAATTATTAACATTAAAAAGGAGCTTTAAAAAAAAACCATTTAGGAGGATCAAGTTTTAATTGTCAAATCATACCAACTTTTTACACCAAAACTTGAATTAATGAAATACAAATACAGTAAGAAATTAAAACAATTTCATGTGTAAGTGTAGACACGTGGACTACAGTAAATTCTAACCAAAAAACAGCATTTAAATTGAAATGCACATCATATAAAAAAACCATTCTATGAATTCCAACAACAAATTTAACAATAATAAACAATTTGATTCCACTTGTTTCATACTTACAACTAAATATAATATTGTAGTAATATCAACTAATCTTAAGACCAGAGTTTGGACGGATAAAAAAACATAATACCTAAATTATACTACTGAAAAAAGGGACATATTACTTTTGCAGTAAAAAATCCGGGTCTACTGCGAGCGTATTACTAGCACAATGTTCCACATAAAACGTGTTTCATCAACTATAATAGTTATATGGTCTATTTTTTTATTCCGCAGGCTAAAACCTGGGGCCTTACCATGACGTCTAACGCGATTCAATTCAGGTTAGGTTCGCTCGCCGTCAGATCCATACTAAAAATGACAGTAAAACCTGAACTGAGTCGAAATTAAGACGTCATGGTAAGGCCCCTGCACTGTTTGTTTTAAGCAGAAGGCTTATTACGGAACACGTAATAACACGTATGTCACGTAAGTAGCGGAGTAGCAAGGTAAATATTTTATGTTCATTGAAATGGACCTCCGCAAAGTAACGCCTGATTCAATAAAATAGTAGGCTTATTGTTTAACTCGCTCGCAATCGCCATCGTGTTCACTTTGACAGTTCTTGTATGAACGTGACAGCTAGCTGATTCCGATGCTAATTGTCAGCCCATACATGAACTGTCAAAATGAGCACGATGGCGATTGCGAGCGAGTGAGACAATAAGCCTACTTACTGGTCACATTATTTTTACGGGTGCGTCCCACGAGATATAACTACAAAATATCTAATTTCATAATAATAACGTTCACAAGATATAATGAACGTTAGCTGTAACAGCAAAAAGTACAATTTTTTAACGTATAAGGCTTAAATTATATAACTTTATTTTTATATAACTTCAATTTGTATAAGATTTATATAGACTAATTTCTTTTAACATAACAAACATTTAACCTAACTGAAACAGCTGCAAGACATTGTTTAATTTTCGGCGAGCGAGCGAAGCGAGCGAGCAAGACGGTACGGAGCGGAAGCGATTCGGATAGGTTAGGTTCAAAGGCTAATGCGGGAGCGTAGCGCAGCGAAGTTCCCGCATTAGCCTTTGGTGTTAGTTATTTTTTTTATAACCACCTAGAAAACCCCCTAACCACATAGCAAATTCAATATACAACTGTGCATTATGCTTTTTGATGTTAGCTGTTATGAACATTATATGCTTTGATCGTTATTTCAATTGATATTATATATAAACAACGTTTATACCTTACAAAATTAGATATTTTAAGATTATAATTTTCGTTCATTATATCCAGTAAACGTAAACGAGTTTATATAAAGTGAGCGTATATATTATGAACATTAGATAATAAGTTGTTATATCTCGTATTACTTACCCTATTTTTACGTATGATATGTGTGGTTGTCATTTTAGTCTTCGGAATAAAAAAATTGACTATAGGCTCTCATTCATTCACTCATTCATTCCGCCCGAGGGCCCGAAAGTACGCTTCGAAAATGGTTAAATATTGAGCTGGATTTGAAATAAGAGTAGAAAGGAAGGAAAGTACAGCACTAAATTAATCTAATTAGCCTTGTCAAACAGTCGAAAATATAATTTGACCTGTAGTTTAGCAGCAATACACAGATTTTGACTATTTTCGAACAGTACTATTGAGTGGTATGCTTTAAAAAAATCGGGCATCTTTCTTTTGTAGACGCAAATGTATGTTTTTGTGTAGTTTTTTATAATAACAGTATTTGCGGACCCAGCTTAATACGATGTAAGATAATAATTAATAACGAGGACAAGGCGACGGACGCAAGGCACGTTTCACAAACATTATTGTAGGTACCTAAGGCACATTTTTTGATAGAAAACTTTAGAAATTGGTTACCTACCGCTTGGCCGCGATATTTGACTTTGAAACTTTGTATACTTCAATTAACCCATTGTTTTAGTGTCAGTATTGTCTTGATCTTGAGACAGCACTGAAGAACTCAGATATAAAGCATTCAGCCCTTTTGCACGCGGCAACCGGCTAGAAAGAGATATAATGTGCTTTATATTAGCCACAAAAGGTATCGATACCTAATAGTCAAGAGTTGCCATAAATCGTAGCCAAGCTCTAAAAAGGTTTCGAGTCTTATAACGACTTGATAAAACATGATAAATTTAGTATCCTATATTAATAATGTGATGGTCTTGTAACAAGCCTGGTGGGTTTATTTATTTTAGGAATGTATATTTACAATACTGTGTATAACTTAGGACTAATTTATAAGTAGTCATGTTTACTATATTGCAACTAAACTTAACATTAAAATGTAAATATAAAATGAATTGCATACAAATATACAACAAGCGTTATATTATATGTATAAAACATTCTCTCATATCAACACTTTGTGCTGGTGATTATAAATAATATGTACACGTGTAGAATAATAATATGAATATAGAACTTGGTTCAAGACACTATACATGTAATTTTAATTGTAAATGTAAAATAATAATTAAATAATCTTAATAATTCCAATGGGAATTGTCGCAATTTCAAAATCATATGTATAAAATAAGTAACTACTTGTGTTCTGAGATATTTAATGACTTTATTAGTGTAAAGGTGTCAAGACACTTAATTGACATCGATTTCTCTAAAGCAGTGTATTGAAATATGCTCATATTAACATTATTTCATATGCTTTTTTTTGTCCTGAAGTTAATATTAATATAAATATGAGCAAATATGCGATAAATGTGTAACACGTAGAGCCAGATAAGTAAAGTGACATTGTAAACATCCGTAGATATTTCAAGCCTTGCTATAAGTAAATGTGACACATAGACAAATATTTTTCATCGTATTCAAGATAATAATCATTGTCACTACTAAATTTTTTTAAAACCGTCAAGGCATTTCGTGATGTCTAAAATTTCAAAAAACACTTTTTTCACTTCTATACATGTGACAATCAACCTTGTTTTTTTTGTAGGGACTATTATATAAAACTGTAAAGCACTTAGTCGACTATTCATATTTGAAAATAGATACATATGTATAAAATTACAAGGATAAAGATCAATTCGAAATGTTCTTAAAATTTGGTCAACGGTCGTGAGATTCATACTTTATGCCATTTATATTAATTTACTTTAGTATTTAAATTTTTTAATGATATAAAAACTAATCTTGATCCCAAAGCCAATGAGAACTATAAGAGATTCTTGGTTAAAATGCATCAAAAGATTCATTAATTTATATACCATTCTCTGAAAAGTTTCTTCTCGTATCCTTAGCACAGAGTGCTCATGATAGAGTCGAAAGTAGAAGTCGCCACGTTCTACGTAACTGGCGCATTTTTGACGTAGAGTGCTTGACATGCCAACAATTTTGTATGAAAACATTTAGTTGCTCTCTCACACACCACACTTTTATCGGACTCAATATTGGCCAAAAATAATCCTAAGATCATACCCTCATATTATGAAAAATTTAATACGAATAGCGACATGTTTTTTATGGTAATATTCAGTTCATTTTTAGCTATTTATGTCGTCACTTTTGGTCACTGGAACGTGCCTTTTGTTTCTAATTTATCTACTTAACACATTTGTCTTAAATTAATGTTCGCATAACCATGTTCAGTGACTACATGACGTTTTGAAACTGTAAATTTCTTCGAACTCACACTCGACAGTGTCATTTAGACCCATTATGTATAAGCCCAGTAACCTACTGCTTAGGGTGACGGCACCAGTAATGGACATCACCCAATAATGCACAATAACTCTTATTTAAGACACTAAGGCAAGTCATTTATTTTACAACATTCAATTTAAAACCATATGTCTTAAGAATGAAGTGTCCATTACTGGTGCTTGTCAGCTTAAAGTGTCCAACACTGGTGCCGTCACACAACTCCATTACTGCCTTGTTATAGGACCCCACATATACCAAATTTCAAGTCAATTTAGTACACGGATAAAGGTTGTAAATTATTACAACTGTCAAAAGTGAGTTAAAAGAAAGTAAGTAGGTCAACCGTTTGCAACCCGCTTCTGGAAGCTGCAAGTTACAATTCCACAAGTCTAAACTATGTTGCTGGTTAATACTAAACTTGTAAAACTGTAACGGTGATATTACAAAAAAGTTACGACATTATGTTGAACGGGGTACGTATTAAAATACCTAATGGTTTAAAATACCTAACTGCATTGCGAATGAACAGAATTGTTATAAACTTAACCTAACCTAAACCAATCTATAGGTTAGGTTAGGTTAAGTTTATAACAATTCTGAGAAAATTGCATTTAGGTATTTTGAACCATTAGATATATTAACTTTATGTATTTTAATACGTACCCGTTGAACGCGTGTCTAAATATTAATCCATTGATTTAAGGTTGATTTTGCAGTAGATTATTTTTTTCCCCCTTATTCATAAACGCTCTATAGGCCTCTGCTAACTTAGTAATAGTTTGTCCTTATCTGTCACTTTGACAGTTACCTTTCACAGATAAGGACAAACGATTACTAAGTTAGCAGAGGCCTATAGAGCGTTTATGAATAAGGGGGTTAAACGTTTAACTTTTTTGTAATAACACCGCAAGTACTTACCTACTCCGAGAAACGGGCCTTAGACGATTATAATTGCAGCTTAGCTTTACCACGTTTGAACCTCACAGAGCCGACGAACTAAGTCCAACTATATCTAAGCACTATACCTCGGTGCTGTGGGTCTGTATACGGACTTTCTTCTGGCTGCCGTTCCTGTTTAGGGTCGGCGAATGGCCCGAGTACCCGGGGTTTTGTATGCCCAGGCCACCCGGCTCACCTTCCCTGGGGCGCGGCTTCTTGAGCGACGAGCGTAGCGGGGATCTGGTGATCGTGCTGGCGTCCGACATGCCCGTGAGCGTCGTGGCTGTCGTGTTCATGGAAGCCACGCTGCCGTGGCCGTTCGTGCCGTACGGCTTGCCGGACGCGTCTGTCATCGATATGCCTAGAATAGGGAAACGTTTCGTTTTTAACCGAGCATGGAAGTCTTGGAATTGACAGTCGTTTGTACTTTTTTCACGTTTCCGCGAACAAATTTTTTTAGGTATCTTAAGGTATTTTCATTCTTACCTTGTCCTATTTGGTAAACAAAATACTAACCTCAAAACGTCTCATTTTTGTTATTTTTTAACTATTTCATCGTAAATAAAGGTACTGAAGATAAAATATCAGCAAAATTATGTACAAAATATTGCCTCAGGTTTATTTGAAAACATAATACACCTTATTCTTCACAAAAATTTGCACATTGAGGTTAGAATTTTGTTTACCAAATAGGAGGAAATCTATGTGAATCTAGTTAAGTACCTTCACAGCCTTTTGCTCGTGTCAGCAATATGCGTATGGTCCATTCATCTTTACGTGTCTTATCACGTAAACAAACGTAACATCAAAAGTGATAATAGACAATGACTAGTGATTGGAAATGTTGATAAAATATACATAAAACGTTACCGATTATTTCGCTTTAAAAATTGCAGATATTCTCGAGTTGATTTATTAATTCCTCTGATTATTGAAGAAAATCTTATTAAAAATGATATTTTGCAATGGTTACTTGGTAAATTTGAATACTTTATGAATTTCTTTAAGCCTAAAACAACATAACTATTGTGTAACCCAAGAGAAAAGTGTGACAATGTCTTCGAGAAGTGTTATTGTGTTTACATGATAAGACGCGTAAGGATAAAGGGACCTTAGAGAGGGCCATATCTGGCGAAATCGCGCGACCCGTGCGGCCAGACATGTCGTGAGAAGTCCGGCAATTTCGCGCCACTACACCCGATGTGGCTGCCGACACGGGTCGACGACAAGGACCGGAACCGGTTACCATTAAAGGGGTATTGGATAGGGTATTTCATAGAATTGTTTTCACAAACCCTGTCAATTCGGTAAGCATATCGTCGGGTTACCCGAAAGAAAATCTGACCGTAATAACATAGTTAATTCCATCAACGATTTAAACTAAAACTTTTGGCACTTTTGTGCTTTTATGTATGCGTCATGTTAGTTAAGTAATTGTAGTTTTTCCGTCGTCATCGTCACTCAAAAAGTGTTGCGGCAGAAAACCAGCGTTGCGACCCCCGTCGCAGCATTATGCTCAGCTGCAACCTTTTTTACGTTGGACAGCGACGCACTACCTAATTTTTTGTATTGTTTATTTTTGGTTTGTGCTGTTGTCCTATGCGTCAAATAAACGTATTTTCTTCTTTCTTTCTTTCTTTCTAAAAACCTGGTTACCGTATTCCGTGATTTTAAAACCATAATAGAAAATGGTCAACCAACTGTTAACCCTATTCAAAACGGTTTCCGTAATGATAGGCTTAGCACAACGATAAGCTTACCATATCATAGGGTAACAGTTTAATAGGGTCACTCTATAAAAAGGTCAAGCCAAGAGTACCCTAAACCGACGAGCATGTATGAAGAGATTGATGAATGTGGATGAAGCGAGAGGTATGTCAGAATCGTAGCAAATGGAACAAAGTAGTCTCTGCTTACCCCTGTGGAAGAGAGGCGTGTCGGTATGTATGTACCCTATGAAAGGGCTTAAGCAAATGAAGGGGTTTTCCGGTCCTTGGTCAACGATGATGGTGTACGTACCGCGGCCCTCCTTGAAGCCGGGGTTGTTGATGGTGGTGGCGCCGGCCCCGAGCGCGTCCGTGGGGTCGCCGCCCGCGCGCCGCGAGAACAGCGCGTCGTACACCGACATTATGAACAGCAAACAGTTTATCACTATGCACACTATCTGAAAACGCATCAATAACAACATGCTAGTACAAATGCACGTGAAAAGAGCTCCTGGGCCCTATTTTATAAAGTTACAATTTACAAGCGGAAGTCTCTTTCTGACCTGTTAGATAGACTTCCGCTTGTAAATTGTAACTTGTAATAGCTTTATAAAATAGGGCCCTGGCGACTTAGCTGCGCATGAGCGAAATACAAACCAAATTGGCGGGAGCGGTGGGGGACGCTACTATAACAGATTGCCCGTCTTTTTCTTAGTGTTCGTTCTAGAAAGAGATGGGTGGTCTATCTCGCGTGCGACGCGACTCTTGTGCGCTGTCGTGCTAGCCGGGCTGATGCGCAAACTACAGTTTGTCCTACTGGTTTTCGACGTTTTTCTGGGTATTTTGCCCCTAACCTAACCTACCTATTTTTCCTTTGTTCCTCTCAGATAACCAAGTTAGCCAACCGCAGCCAAGAAGGACGAAATTTTCTTCCCAGATAACTGGTTTTTTAACCGGAAAGATTTGTTCCCCGTACATAACTATAAGTTAAACTCTAAATAAAAACAAACATGTTCGGGGCTTAGGCTAAACCTAAATTAATCTAAATTAATCATCCTACATTGGTTTTACCAGTGCCGGTTATGTAACTTATTGAAAAAATCTTTCCCGTTAAAAAACCAGTTATCAGGGAAGAACATTTCTTCCTTCTTTTTCTGCTGGTTAGCTAAACGTGGTTATTTGCGAGGATGATAAGCTATTTCCGTATCAAAATATTATTTAATAATACAAAATAATTGCAGCATTTTTTTCCTAGTAGGACAAATTAGTAGACTACAGGCAATACACTGCCGAACCTCTGATGCCCGTGGTCCTCGAACACGCTGGCCTAGACCCATACACACAAATTTTGACGTTTCTGTAATGGTTGGTTAGATAGGGGAACAGATGGGAGGGTAAGAAAGTAACGCTAACTTACCTGGACATAGAAAGCCTCTCCTCGCGTCACATAGAAACCTCGGTCATCGCCCTGGACCGCGAAAAGTCCGGCTGCTGCTATGGACAGCAACGCTGGAATAAAGTATGATAAATGATAATTTCGGGGTAAGTTTTCATAATATTAAAGAAAAACTGTAGTAGTGCTAGTAGTTATAAAAGAGCCCAAAATGATCCTTTTGATTTTTGATGTAACGGTAATTGATTATTATGTATTACTAGCTTCTGACCGCGACTTCGTCCGCGTAGAATTAGCAATTGATACGTTTATCGCTATCCCGCGGGAACTATACAATTTTCCGGGATAAAAAGTAGCGTATGTTTTAATCTAGGATACCAGCTATCTTCTGACCAAATTTTATCCAAATCCGTCTTGTCGTCTAGCGTGAAGAAGGAACAAACACACACTCACTCACTCACATCGTCACAAACTTTCGCATTTATAATATTAGTAGGATAGGATGATATCGTAATTATAAATTTTAAAGTTAGCGTAGTTGGTGCTGTAGTAGCATTATTAAAACGTTTGTGGTGACAATGAACAGAAAAAAAAACTTGATTTTCCAGTAATAAACGGAAATTAACGTTATATTTGGTAACGTAAATCTGTCGACAGCAGGTAACGTTTCCAAGGTTTTAAAGTTAATCAAACCCTTGTTCTTTATCCGTCTACGAGTATTTGTGCGTGCGTGCGTACCCATTATACATGCATATTATGTACGCCAGTTTTTCAAAGCTTTGAAATGACCATTCTGTAGAATTAATTCTATAGATTAGGTCAAGTTAGATTTATAATTATTTATAACAATCAAGAGAAAAAAAGAGTTATGGCAGATGAATCATTATGGCAAACAATACATTTATGGCATATGAGATTATGGCAAACGAGAGAGAACGTTTTGCATTATTGTGTATAGGTGAAAAGGAGAATCGAAATAGTGACCTAACCGCATTGCCTATTTATAATATGATTCATAAGATTTTCGCCCATTCCCTCGATGAGCTTTTACCATCTGCGCGGGAAGAGAAGCAACTGGTACATTCTATGTTTTTTCTTTGCTCCTTGGATGGATTATGCTTTATCAGAGTAAGAGTAAGAATAAGATTTGTACCCTATATCCAGCTTAAGAAAACCAAGGGTGCCGACAAGAAAGTTTATCATTGCCTCACGGCATAAGGAAAATGAAGTTCTTGCTGGTTATTACCACGAATACCAAAACGTTAGTCACCGGTAAGCTGTGATGTAAAACTACGTGAGCTTGTGGTCTCGACTTTCTAGACTTTAACATCATGCATCAGTATGTACAGTCGAGAGCATAAATATCGATACAGCCAAAATATATGTGTCATCGACCTTATTGTTTATGGCATAAAGGTGTATAGATGTTTTTGACGTCTTGGTAACGTACATATATTTATGCCCTTCACTGTACTCAGCCATGAGCTTATTAACGGCACATGTTTCAACTACATAAAAAAAAACTGAAAACATATTTACAGGAGTGCTCAGTCATCTTATTATTTGTGAAATATGACATCTTATTATTTGTGAGATGACTCGTTAGCGGCTTAGGTATGAATATGTTGACTTCATGTTTTTAATTGCAGACCCATACGTCGAAAAAATAAAGACAAACAACCGTTTAATGATGATTTTAAGACCAATCTTTGCAATTATTTTCTATCGAGCCGATTTCGTTCAATTATGTATCGAGTACGTCCACGGTCTTTGAAATATGATGAATATTAACAATATACATTGTTTATATATTTTTTGTGTGTAGTTTTTCTTAAGAAAGTGCTTAAATAACATCAATTTCAACAAAATTAGGTGTTGTCAGCCTCTTAGCTTACCGGCTAACAGCGCCAGCGCCAGTTTGAGCATCACGAGGTGCGTGTACTTGAGCCCGACGCGCTCCTTGGAGGAGATCATCGCGAGCTGCAGCACCGACAGCACGCAGAACACGCCGAGGACTGACGTGCCGATCGCCCCGACCACGCCCGCTATGTGTACAGCCGCTGGAATCACAAAATTACCCATTAAACTGACTAATATTATAAATGCGAAAGTATGGATGGATGGATGTTTGATTGTTACTCAATCACGCCAAAACGAATGTGTGTGTGTGTGTGTGTGTGTGTGTGTGTGTGTGCGTGCGTGCGTGCGTGCGTGCGTGCGTGCGTGCGTGCGTGCGTGCGTGCGTGCGTGCGTGTGTGCGTGCGTGCGTGCGTGTGCGTGTGTGTGTGTGTGTGTGCTTTGTACGCAAGAGTGCATAGGTAAAACTATATATTTTTAAACTACAGGCCCCTATTTCGGGATCTCATCATCCGCTAAGAACTTTTCACAAACTCATCATTTTACAACCCTTTAATATCTGATAAACTGTAAACTTTAAAAAAAATCTAAAAACATAGGCATAGCTCTCATTAGGTTAGGTTAGATATGATTTATAAGTTTTCCAAAAAGTCAATATTTTAGTAGAAAGTAAAAGGCTGTCAAATGATGACTTTGTGAAATGTTTAGCAAAAGATGGTAAACCTCCTATTTCCACCATCTCGATAATAGTCTAAAGTGACAATTCTGTTTACATTACAAACTCGACAAGAATCTACGCAGATTGCCTTCATATTGACCACACATCGCAATTCGAATTGTTACTTGTCACCGACTATTGCAGGGTTGATGAAATCCCCCACATCATTCCTGTTCTTGAAAGCATATCACCCGAAAGCACCATATGAAAGTGTTGAAAATTGTGTATTGTTACAAAAATCTGAATATCCATGGGTGTGTTTAGTTTACTAAAATCCTTACATCCACTAAGATCATAGGTCATACTTTACGATCCACAAGTTCCCAATCAGTTTGACGTACCTATTATTTCTGTTTTCGAAAACGAACACAAACAAATAAACGGTAATAGTACAACTAACTAAAGCTTCAAGCAACAGACAGCGGTCTCTTTCACATTAAAAATGACCAGATAATATTTTACACTTTAGTACGCGTACAAATTCGAACTTAGTCACGTCACAGATTTCACTCTTGTTTATTTAAAGAAAGGTTAAAATTGGCGAACAAGACAGCTGAATGACAAAGCCCGACTGGCTCGACACTTTCCTTACTCGCTTGTTACAGTCTGGCCACTTAACATACAAACATAGGCCACGGAAACATTAACTTTTAAACTGCTGGCTGAACAGAATGTAAAAAAAACTTGAGACGAGCAAAAATATCGGGTCACTTTCCATACAAAGTTCCATGAAACTTTTCCCTGCTATTTTTGATAGTCAGTAAGTAATGGGCACAAAACCAGTTATTCAGGGAAAACAGCGTCTGTTATTGTTATCGTGGTTTGGTCATTATTTGACATATGATGTGATGAGGCTGGTAGTTATGCGTCACTTAAAACTATGTTTATTAGTCATTCGTCAAAAGATAACTTAAAAACTAATTATAGGTCAATTACTCAGTATTACGATAAATTAATAAGCAGTTATGCTTTTGATTACTACCTATTAAATCACGTCATAAATACTTCCTGTGTGGAAGAAATGAAAATTTTAAATCCAAGTCAACCTTAGAAGAACAATTACTGAAGATAACGGTTCGTATACAAAATCAAAGGCAAATGCAGCCCGTGTGGACATATTGCTTAATACGTTATAACGATACAGCAGCTCCACAAAAGCTTATATTAAACCTAATAACAAACAACCATAACATTTAGTACTTAAAAGTCACTCCAACATAGTATCTTACTCTTACAATCTTTTGACGCGGAACAATATTAATGACAGCTGTCAAGAACTATACAAATTAACACCTCTCCCAGGAAGTGAGGAGTTATTTGCCGATACTTGAGCGACAACCCGTCATCTCGAGTAATTGTTCATCTAAGAAGTCAATTCTACAAAAATAATAGTCATATGGCGATGGTGAACCATATGATAGTGATATATAAACTACTAGCTGTTGATCGCTGTCCCGCGGCAACTATACAATTTTCCGAGATAAAAACCTATCCTATGTCCTTTCCCAAGACTCAAACTATATGCATACCATTCAACTAAATCGGTCCAGCGGTTTGAAAAGGTAACAGACAGTTACTTTCACATTTATAATATTATTAGGGATATATTAATCATTAGCAAAATGTTGGCTTAAGTTCAGTATTAGCGTGTTTTAAAAGAGGATAATGCGAGTACATATTTGGGTCATATTTCAAGGCTGCCTCGTGCCCATAGTGTTTGTTTCAGGTTATTTGCGACAGTTGTCAGCGCACTAATGTTGTGTAATTTAGACCAAGCATTAGCCTTACTGGATTTGCATGAAAATTACATAACGCGTAATGGACACTTGAGTTCACTATCTCCGCATTTCATGTGTGTTTTGTTTTGTATGCAAAACCGTGAGACATGAACCAGTATTTCAAAATAGTGCCATCTATAGTATCTTCAATGGTTATAAAAAGCAGTTATCAATAACAATTTTAAATGATGATTGGCCCAAGCCCTGTCGTTCTAAAAGGAGGCCTGTGCCCAGCAGTGGGACGTACCTAAATATGCTGGAGAAGATGACAGTTGATTACATTAAACATTTATTTATATTGGTTTCACGTTAGAAACATTGGAAGCTTATTGAAAAGAGATGTCGAGTTCATCATGATTGAAAAGAAAAGAAGTGAATTAATCACTGACGAGCAAAAATATCGAATCACATTGTATGAGTAGTTCCATACAAAGCGACGAGTTGTTTCTGCTCATCATTTTAGAATCTAAACTTAAGATTGTAGTTGTCTTATTCTTCTCACCATCTGCTATAGAAAGGGAATCGACATGCTGGAACGGAAGATGCTTGGATTTGGCACAAGACATTATTAGTATTATTACTGGCCACCGAAAACGTAGCATAAAGGCAGGGGTCGACAACCTTTTGGCAGGCAAATGTCACATAATGGCACAATGAGGAAGAGTTAAGTAACAATTGTTCATAATTTTGATAGGTAATGGGAACTTATCTGCCTATATAAATTTAACCTACACTCAATTTATAAAACTCTTGCGAGTCGTAAGGAGACCACGGGTTGCCGCGTCCACTGGTATAAAGCATTAAGTTTAGTGTCAGATTATATGGAATGAAAGGCAATCGCACCTGGAGATAAATGATGAACGACTCTATAACGCTCTATAACTACTCTGTGACTCTATACACTTAATTAGTTAACATTTTGTGGTTTCTACTTCGATGGACATGCTATTTATTATTGTAGTGTTTAACGACTTATGAACACTGTTACTATTAATCAAACATGACCGTTATTTCTTGATCCACATAATTAATTAATTTGAGTTGAAACTCTTTTTCAACTAAAAGGTTATTATGGTGGGGCTGTGAACAGTAGGCTTATTGTCTAACTCGCTCACAATCGCCATCGTGTTCATTTTGACAGTTTTTGTATGAATGTGACAGCTAGCTGATTCCGATGCCAATTGTCAGCCCATACATGAACTGTCAAAATGAACACGATGGCGATTGCGAGCGAGTTAGATAATTAGATAATCTGAACAGAGAATTTGCATATTTGCATCGCATCAAATACTTTTATTATCTACAGATATTTATGAAAATATACATCACTGACTTGACTGCCCTAAGTCAGTCCGCTAATGCCTCCTGCATGACGGAAAAATAGCGGTCAAAGAGACAATGGCGCAATGACATTGAAAACGTCAGTCATAAAGTAATTGTCTATTATCTCTGAAGATATGCCGTGTCATAGGAAAAACATGAAACAACCGAGATAAATATTTAATGGAAATTTGTTCTAGAAGGTGTACAATACACGAACGTAAGTAACCTTAGTCTTCATACATACAAACCCGTAACTACTTTTTCTTAATTTTTTATCAATTACCCTTTCCATCTATTCTATACTTTCACAATTGCGCTAAACGTGGGCTTAAGGTATTTTTACTCTAGGCTCTGTCTACCCCATAAGGATCGTGTCAAATGTGACAAAATTTACGAAACTGTCAAGAAACTACGTTTAGCAACTTATATCCTCGTGTGCTACGTGTGAACGTTATGGTTCCCTTCTAAGGGGGTAAAGTAGACTTTGGCCCGATGCACCCTGGGCAACAACAGTTAATTAATTTGTTCGGAGGTTTTTTTTGAACCTCGAGACATTGTAAAATCGTGTCGATGATAATAGTCTCGATGAAGTAATATTTTTGGAAATTGTTTTTTTCTGCAAGTCACCGTTTTGCCGTTAGTCGTTACGTTAACATAATATACTTTTCTGCAAGCGATATTTCTATTTTCTTATCGAATTCTAGCATTTAAGGCATTTAGCACGAATGCAGCAATTCAGTCGGAATTTTACATACATACATACATACATACATATCGTCACGCCTCTTTCCCACAGGGGTAGGCAGAGACTACTTTGTTCCACTTGCTACGATCCTGACAAACCTCTTTCGCTTCATCCACATTCATCAATCTCTTCATACATGCTCGTCGGTTTCGGGTACTCATGACCTGGCCTTTCTCCAAAACGTCCCCAATTTGATCACGGAACGTCCGCCTAGGCCTTCCCCTCCCAACGCACCCATTCACACTCCCCATATAAATCTGTTTAGTTAATCTTCTTTCATCCATCCTCTCTACGTGACCAAACCAACTAAGCATACTTTTTTCTATCCTAGTCACTATATCTTCTTTCACACCAGCACATTCCCTTATCACACTATTCGAGTCGGAATTTTAATGTATTTATTTGCCAAAATACTAATCGCGTGCCGCCAAATCGAAACGGTGAAGTCATGGTCTCATGTTTCACAGAAACTGGTTTCGAATTAAATATTTGGTCTAAAATAATGCAGCGGATCTTCACTTAGGCTTTGTTTTAGTTGATATTTGTGAGTACCTGATGAATGCCGAGTTCCTTTCTTTATTACAACATTGTACTTAATTAAGCGTTTAAGTGTTTGCTTGTACAGTCTAGGGCATAAATATCGATACAGTCATCATGTCAAATATATGTAACCGACCTTATTGTTTGTGACATAAAGGTGTATAATATGTTTTTACCAATAGGTAATGTACCTACATATATTTATGCCTCTATATGAAGTTCTCATAATACTGGCACTTCACTTGGCGTTGCGTGTTCGCGTTGCGCTATTGGCAACTTCGTCGCACACGCTAGAAAGAATAAAGTGCACCCCCTTCACTCAGGCAAATATTTGGATAAATACGCGAAGTAGAGTGCCAGTATATAAGGAAACAATTGACTTGTAAGCCGATGTATCAGATATGCTACATGATAACATAATTGCCATTATAGCCAAAACCGTTACCCACACGACAGACGATGCATTTCAATATGGATTCCAAAGCGGATAAACCAGTTGTGTATGTATACCTCTATCTATACTACGTAAGTACACATATGTATGTTTGCATGTTAGTAAACACGTCTGTTTCAATTGCTCTATAACGTCAATGTCAATTTTATTGTTTAGCTTGTATCGCGTTCATGTACAAAAGCAGGATGAACTGAGTATGTGCAATAAAAATGCAGGAAATTAGAGACGAAAGAGTAAATTATACTTCTGTTCTGCACACGCGAGGAAACTTTTTTTTAGTTTCGAATGTTAAAACACCAAAAAACAATATGTGTAAATTGATCCCTAGTAGTACGGTACGTTCGAAGAGACTGAAATGGGACTTCACTAGATCGCATATAGCAATTTCATCGAAATCGTTAGCTTTTTTAGCGATCTCATCCATATTTTCGTACACATACAGAACATTTTCTTCTTTACCTGTCTACCTTAATTCAAAATTATGCGAAAATACGAAAGTTGATGTGTTTGCGGCACTTTCACATAAACTATTCAACCAGCCTCATGTATTTTTGCATACAATGCATGCCTCACAAACAGAGTCTTACACCGCAAAGTTTAATGCCTAATGGCAGAAATGTCCCACTTCCCTTCCATTCTGAATATCATTCATTAGCCTAAGACACGGGCATGTCAGTACAATCAAATTTATCAATACTGATACTGGTTTGGCTACCCAAAAATAACCACCGCAAACAGTGGCCATTTGTGTCTCACCGCAGATATCAGCTATACCAATCTGTGTCTCTAAGACACTCGGAATTAGGCATTCAGCATCTCTTTCTGTCGAATAATATAAAGATGAGGGTAGAAAGAGAGATTACGAGCGCCTAGAGGATTAAGATCTATCTTAAAATCACTCAAAACAAGCATGCTCATTTTAATTATTTTAGTAAATTTGTATGGAAAGGCCAATTGACATAATTTCGTATTTTACTGGCTTAAAATTATTCAATTATCTGGATAATTGAATTGAAATTGAACCTGTTTGTGACAGTGATTTGATGTTAACAGTCAACTCATGCGTCGCGTCGTGCATCATAGCCGCCGCTAAATCACAAACAAATGCGAAACAACACCAGGAAATAAAAAAAAACTGTCGTAAAGTAGACGTTGCATAGCAGGCGCTAGATGCCGTCGCATTGAAACTTTAATGATTAAGACTCAATGCATCTGCGCTATATTACTTCTAGGGCATTCAGATGAATCTGTATACTGTATTAATCTATTTATTACTCTCTCTAGTTTTCCACATCCGCTGCAGAGCAAACTCCCTTTCTCTAAGATCCCCACGTCTTCCAATTTGGCGCGATGCCTAATTGATTCTTCGCTCAGCAAATAACCAGTTACTTATAAACAGTCTGATGGTTATTGACCATATTCACAACACATAGACATTAGTTACACAAATTCTATTTGTTAGCATGCATGATAAAAAACAAAACATTTCGTATTATCAATTCGTCTTTTTTACTCAGAGGCGCCTATAGGATCATTTAGTTTAGCACGCCTAATAAGCTCCCACTATAGATTTTTTGCGCCATATAACATTCCGTTCAGCGCAAAGTCACTAACTAGTTGATCGCAATCAACGGAATTAGCACCTAAGGTTTTTCAAGAGGCCAGTACATAATTACAATGAACGTCATTGCTATTGTTAATAACATCGAGTTCTATGAATGCCTTTGAATTATTGAGGCGTGCTATTGCAACAAAAACGCCTGCATTGCTTGTTATGACAAAAAAGAAGCGTGGACTAAGAAAAACATACTTTAATGGATCTAAAATTGATGGCATATAATATACAATGAGGAGCCATCTGAATAAGAGTTTAAAATCAGATTCGGAAATGGGCCATAATATTGGTATAGTCGTAGCCACTTCTAATGGTGCTAAAGATAAACATAGAAAATAAATATTACGGGAAAATTGGGATCAATGACCTGGTCCCAAAACGAAGTAAATCTTGTACAGTCAACGTCATAAATAATGATCACTTTTGTACCTTGTCGCTTTCAGTCGTTACACGATTTCGTATGGCGTTTCAAACATGACTTTAAAGTGACATGGTACAAAAGCGATGACTTATTTATGACGTTGACTATACTATGGACGGATACTACACAATTGGAAACGTACTTATACAGACACTGGCTTATTCCCGCAGCTTCAATCCCGCGGAAACAAAAAAATGGTCTAGTTTCATGTCCCGTGGGAATTCCTAAAAATCCCTTCTCAGTACACTTCGATAAGCCTCTATGATATTCATGTTATACATGTCTACCAAGTTTCAAGTTTGTCTCTGCTGTCAACATTATGAAGCATATATTATACAGCAACATTATAATGGGAAAGCGATTAATAAGACCCATGAGTGCCTGCATTCTAATAGCCCCAGTCTGAGCAACACATCCAGTCTTAACGGTACCCATTTCACTTAATGTCTTCGTGGAGATTTTTTGCAAGAAAGCGGCTGTTAATGTACGTAGTTTAGCTAACGTGCTAAGCTAACGCTAGAAAATGTAATTCGTTAGTCGTGACGTTTATCACGACTGCACTAGTATCACTAAAGCGCCATTTTGTAAATAAATGTAGGAAATGGCTATAGTTTTATAGATACAAACATTGTTAATGCTAGACGGCATTTTTGCACGTCTCGCTGTGAGTCACGCTTCATTCGATATCAATTGTAATTGCAAGATTGCAAGATCATTGTGTGCTTAATCGTAGCTGACAAATTATGAACATATTAAATAATAAATTTTATCCAATAATATCGTCCATACAGTCACGCCTCTTTCCTTTCCCACAGGGGTAGGCACGCAGAGACTACTTTGTTCTACTTGCTACGATCCTGACATACCTCTTTCGCTTCATCCACATTCATCAATCTTCTTACATGCTCGTCGGTTTCGGGTACTCCTCCGGACCTGACCTTTTTTAAAAAGTCTCCTATTTGATCCCAGAACGTCCTTCTAAGCCTTCCCCTCCCAACGCATCCATTCAAACTCGTGACCAAACCAACTAAGCATAGGTACTTTTTTTTATCATCCACGTGAGTTGAATAAACTTTAAAACAAAATAAGAACTCTATAGGTACATGATATAAGACACAACAAGCAATTTTTGATCTTTTTAGAGCCTTAGGATAATGCAGCGCAAGTAGCGCAACCAGTTGGCGTCAACAAACTGGACTGGTTGTTTGCGCAACCAAGTGAGACACAAGAAGTGTGACCTGGTGACCACTAGGTCACACTTCATAGAACAGTGTTTTGTTGGTAGTACGTTGTGCCGGAGAAAAACCTTCGGGTGGACTTCACAAGACTAGCGTCGTTTCCCAATCTAAATTTACAGTGGCTTTGCTGCTAATCATAAATTTATAATCAAGGCGAGGCAACCTAATTGACAGGGATTTATTACCGCAGGTCGAATTATGACAGTTTTTTATATTGCATAGGGGAAAAGAGTAAATAAGCAATGGACATGGGTCTTAGTCTTAGACAAGATGAATCGTGCATTGTCAGACCTAAGAAAAAATAACTCTTTTCCCCAAAGTTCCAAGTAGCACGTATTCGATAACCCTAACTCAAAGCTTACTTCAAACTACAGAGTATTTCGATGAAAGTATGAGTTCCACGGCCACGGGAAGACCAGTGAACGATATCGAAATTTTCAATCACAAAGCGTATGCGCTATTCAAAATATTCCTAATATGTCGCTTGACAATAATTTTATTCATGTAAAAATATTGCAGCTCGCTAGGCACAATGCAGGTGCCTATAGTCAGACTCGTGCGCTGCATCTGATTAGATTAGCCGACTGAGTGACTCACTGGCCTGCCCGTTGACGTTTGATGTCCCTGATCCATTAACACGGCACAGTTCATTCCGGAGCTCAATCAGACTATCAACCGGGTCGAATACATGGAGGAGTCAGTTGAAAAGTTTGCTTTTACAAAACGTCAACATTGGCGAAGAAAGCAGTGCGAAATCTGATAACATCACAAAAGTAGGTGAAGTTGGCGTTTTGAATACTGTGGCTCAGGAAAAGTATTCGGTTTGCGTAAAGCGAATACATGTATGGTGTAGGTACGAGTACATAGAAACGTTGGTAAAGATCTTGAACTCAGTAAGGGATAACAATGAATCAGTTTCTCAGCCTACACAATATAAGCCATAACATAAGTATTAGATCAGTGATGTATCTCGCATCGCCGAATAGTTTAATTTCTGTTCTAATGGTTGATTGTTGATTGGTCTAATGATTGTTGTAAAGTCCTAACAAAATATTTCCGAAAATCATTTATGCGGATTCCTTATAGGTCAGGGCTAGGTTTATTTTATAAGTTTTTGAAAAGCCAATGTTTTTAGTTCAGCACACCTAGCTTAAATTAGATGAAAGGGTCATTCGATCAACATTACATTAGGACAGAAAAATATTCGTCCATCCAATATAGACATAGACCAGTATACACTCCAGGATTGCTCCACGGTTGCGATACAGTCGTGAAATAAGGTCAAGTACAATGAATGCGTTAATAAGTGGAATACGTAAATTCGAACGTATGGATAGGATATTTATAATTTGGCCCTGATTAGCAGATTTACATTGTAATACTCTTACCAAGGGCATTAAATATTGGACGATGCCCTGCTATAACTCTTTGAGTCTACTTTAGAGTGTTGGAAAAGGGGCGTCTATAATTATCGAGATGTTTTTGATCATCACTGCTTCGTGAGATTCTTCGCCCCTCCTCCCGCGTTTTTTTCTAGGACAACTGGAAGAACCCTACAGGTTTCATGTGACGGCAATTTGTATGATAACATCTTTTCTAATGACTGTTTCTTTTGATTACGTAAAGAATGCGAGGGACCGCCGTTCTCAGTATTTAGTATTAATTTCAACTTTATCTCTACGCGTTCCTGAGAAAAATGGTCTTGACAGACAGATGGGCAACGAATAATCTTATAAGGGTTCCTTTTTCATTTAGGGGTACGGAACCCTAAAAACGAAGAAGTCAACTACCTATGAACCATAAGGGAAACATTAAGCCCCATTCACACGGATAAGTAAACGTGGACGGACAATGTTGTTCCGAATATGGCGAACTGTGTTGAGGTGAATCGTAATCTTTCGTACACCTGTGTTTATTTAGTCGACTGTAGAAATTAGTATGCGAACATTGTTTACTGCAGTTGCTGTATATGTCGTGTCAATGTCGGAAGAAGCGAGACAAATTATAGCTAGACGAAATAGATAGTTAGTATTGTGTGTACGGGTAGACAATTGAGCTACGCCGCCTGCAACCCTGCAGTACTGCATCTATCTTCATAAATCTATTTGCAGTAAATAAACCCACTTGTGTTTGCATTTTCGCTCGTTCCTTTTCAGTCTTTGCTCACGACTCGGTGTAGCTACAATCGGCGTTGTAGAAGATTTATCCATTGGCTAGTTGATAAAGCCATGAAAATTTCCAACTAAAAGCGTACATATTAAATCAGGGCGCCACTTTCCACGTAACTGGCACATTTTTGATGTAAAATGCTTTAATGTTCGGTGAACTGGCTGGTCGGCAATTCGGCATGTTTCTCATTTAGTATTAAAAGTACGTTCTTGAGATCACCTTTGTATATGTAATATCTCTCTTCAAACGTATCGAAAACCTGCTACGTGAAGTAGTCCTGTGTGACACTTATTATATTTTTTCATGTGTACCTACTTTTGACAGAATTCAACCCAATAATCCTGTAATGCTTAATGATTAATCGAAATACTGATTCACATTGTACATTTTGCTTATGACAAAAAGATAGTTAGCTAAAGATAGAGAAAGATTGATGTGTGTTTATCCATTCTTTTTAGTTGAGCGTTTACCGCAAGCCTAGACTATAAACAACGCAGGTTATAACGAGGTTAGAAAATTTACGATTACAGAGAAGTCAATAAAAGTGGGAAAATGTACGAGTGACTAACTGCGATTTCTGCGTTGTGATTTCCCACAAGAATAATTTTCTAACAACACTAGTTTTTTTTCCATGAGGAGGAAAATATAACTTGATTTATAATGATAATATATTTACTGTTAATAAAAGCTTTTTGCTCTGTGTATTGGTTTGTTTTTAAACCTCCGACGCACAAAAGACTAATGTTTTAAGTTTAACGTTTATTTCTGTCTGTCTAGTGTAACATCATTGTGCCACAGGCACAACCTTTTCGTATTGTTTTATGTTTTTATACTTTTTTACTAGTTTTGAATGTTTCAATTTTAGAATTTTTCTTGTTTTTTTGTTAGTTTGTTTATCATTCTCAATACAGCCCTAAATGAAGATAGTTGTTTCTTTTCATACTATAATAGACTCAGTAAAGCCCTCAGTTTTAATCATATTGCCCCAAAACGGAAATGTTTTTATTGAGAACTAGTTCAATCGTGGTGGTCGATTTTGAGATATTGAACTTTGACGTGACAATGACGGGGGTTTTAGAATTTTTCTTAATCAAATTTACCCCATTTATAATGAGAATGTTCGGCCGGCCAAGTAAATAGTCTATCATTTTTCATCCAACTTCTTAACAAATGAATATGTCGCTTACGTCGAATGAAGTAGGATAGCTACTATATTTTATGCCATCGTAGGGTGGCAGACCATACGTGGCTGATATCTACACTAGCCCGCTACTCTATCTGCATTCCAAGGGAACATATTTCCCTACTTAGGTACAAACATACAAACAAAAAAAACATGGGGTAAGTAATTGTTTTTTACATTATTCGTCAATTCTACGTTTACTTAAAGCTACGCAATCCCCAACTATACCGTTACATATATACACTTAGGATGCATGCCAAAGGGAACAATGAAAGCATTGCCAGTTGGTAAGCGGTTTATGCTTACAATGTCATTGTTTTAGCGTTACGTAGGCACATACGGACGTTCTGCACCAAGGTGCTTCCTTACGAACTGAAGTATTGTATCTGGTAACTTCAATTCACTTGGCGTAAAAATAGACCCAAACTCAAGCTAATGAATGCATATTTATTGATCAAAAACGATGAAAAAAATTCAAGCGAAAGAACTGCATTTTCTGATCGTGCTTGTAATAAAGTCAGTTCTTCATTGATAGAAAAGATATTGAAGAAGATATTGCGAAATAGAGGAGGGCTTATGCCTAGTGCCTAGTACGACTACACTTATCCCTACATAATAATAAAGCAAAGTTCTTCGCTGCGTCCGTCAGTTCGCGATAATCTCAAAAACTTCCGAACTCATGCGGATTTCACCAACAGATGCAGTGATTCACGAAGAAGGTTTCAGAAATATACTTTGTTACGGTTTTGTGTAAGTTAGTTGAAATATAACGATAATTGGGATTGTTCATTTTTTTTAACCCCCCCTTTTTATATATTTTTTTGAAAATATGGAGCACTTTAAGAAACTAATTTGAATATTTTGTCATTTCATGGCTTAATTTAATTAATATAATTGCTTAAAAAAATCAGATACGACTTTTCGTAAATTATATACGGCCGGCTGAAATAGGCAATTTTCCCACAATCCTTTGGAAATTAAAAAAAAATAGTTGTCATATCTGTTGTGACTGTCATCTCAATGTTACATCGAAATGATCCTCGCAACAATATTGTGTACTTATAAACTTTGAAGTATTCAACATTTACTTCGCGACACCACTTTTCTCTTAAATCTTCTCGGATCCGTGCGAACTATTGTTTTGGAGCTGTTTTTAGAGTCATTATTTCAGGTTGGAACAAAGCATTTTCTGTAATTTCCATTATTTGGTTTTAAATCGACCGACAATTTTAAGTTTTCAACAAAACAATATTTACTTTACTGACATTGGGTGACAGTGATAACTAGTTGACATATAAATTTAATAGACAAACTAGATATTTGCAGATTTATTTTTTGGAACTACCAACAGCCGCTCGGTAAGGTCGAATAAAGGTCAAATATTTTTTTTGCAAAATATCCTTAATCCTTGAGTATATTTGAACGCCAGTAAGATAAAACAGTTCGCAAGCCCCATACTTCGAAATGGTTTTCAAATCAGGGTATGTTGTAAAAAAATGAACAATCCCAATTGATGGAAGTGTCGGAAAAAGTCAAGCCGCTTCGGATATAAATGTTAATTCTGCATCTAGTAAGTAAAATAAAGTTTTAACGGTGACGTTAAATCAAATAGTGACATTAAGCCCAATTTACATTATGCAAGTAATTTCGTGCAACTAGCATTACACTGCGGCGTTTGATTGATTACTTTTAAAGCGTCAGCTCAGCGGCCGCGCAATGTAATGTAATGATAAATACGTGATACGAAAACGCCCCTGACATCTTCATGCTCTTGGATAACTGAATAATGTGCTATTATGGTGCAAAGTGGCACGTGCGAGAAATCCCATACGACTCTCGACACGGTCGCACTTTCAAATAACACGTTTGTTTTCAAAATACGTGGTAAAAGGATTGTTTTAATTAATTATGCTCTCTGTGATGTTGTACGATAGGTATACTTTCTTACGTTCTAAACTCTACAAAAGACTGAGAAGATAAACTGAAAGTTTGGAATTAGCTTTTCAAGCAAACAGTGGCTGAATCTGTTAAAGAGTAATTTTCACTAGAGTACAAAATTTGCTTTGAAGATTGAGCAGACAAATAAATTCAATCGTGAGTGACCTTTCGGGGTTAATCTTAAAGAGGCATCGGCATGTCTTTACGAGATAATGTGAAAAGGTTTCACAGAATCACGATTCAAATGGTTAGAGTAGCACTACATAAAAAAGTCTACCGCCGCGTCTGTCTATCTGTTGGCAATATTAAACTAAAACTATTGAACGGACTTTCATGCTATTTTCACCAATAGATAGAGTGATTCATGAGGCAGGTTTAGATAAATAATTTGTCAAAGCTTTTTGCGAATTGGTTGAAATATGATGATAATTGTGGCAGCGCCGTGTTTGTATCTACATTGCACTCGATTAACGCCAGGTTGCTAGTTAATAGTAGAACAGGGGCCCGATTTTTGAAAATACCACTCGAAAGTGATGAAAAATCGTGCTTTGAAATACAAGTTGCTTAAAAGAAAATTTAGGGGGGGTTACCATGACGTCTTAATGCGATTTAGTTTAGGTTCGCTCGCTGTCAGATCCATACTAAAAATGACAGCTAAAACCTGAACTGAGTCGGAATTGAAATGCATTAAGACGTCATGGTAAGGCCCCAGCTCTCATTAATCTTGTGAACTTGTTAAAAATTGTATGCCTGTAATTTTGAAGATACTATACCTAAATAGATTTTTAGCCGTTTCGAGTGACGTGCTTTCAAAAATCGGCATGCTTATTACGTAATTCGCTTGCAATCGTCATCGTGTTCATTTTGACAGTTCTTGTGTGAATGTGACAGCTAGCTGATTCCGATGCCAATTGTCAGCCCATACACGAACTGTCAAAATGAACACGACGGTGATCGCGAGCGTGTTACGTAATAAGCTAGCGGGTCCCTGCGGTCAAATATTAAAAACTTATTCAAAATAAAACAAGAAAACTTAGGTTAGGTAGCAACTGGCGTCGATTTTGAAACAGTCACACGAACCTCACAAACCAGAGCCGTGGTAACTCGTCCAACCGATAAACAAAATGCGATCGCGTCAACTTCCACGTCCCGAGTTCACAAACAATCGCATTCTCGGAGAAACATTTAGATAAGCCACTAATTGCTTAACACGTTAGACTGTCGGCGGCGGAGGTGGTGGGAAAACTGACCGCGCAAGTCCGTAATGAGACTAGCCTAAAAGTTGTTAAGGGATAGCTTAAGTAGCTTATGCGGCAGGTACAATTATTAGGCTTGCTTAGTAAGGTCTAGTGGTCATCGGTAGCCTTAAATTTAATTTTTAAGCCAACCCCTTCAAAAGATACATTACAGTCATTACAAAATGTATACAAATTCCCGTGTTACCAGTATATATGAAATACTTAAAGTTGTCCTAGGAATTTTCATTTTGAAAGTAGCTCTTACAGTAGGTACAATACTTATGTCTGTGTATGGAGGTAACCAATATGAAATGACCTCATACTGACTGCATTTTGCTTAGGAGAAAGGCTCTACTATCACCGATTAATATTCACTTGCCGAATCTGTGGTAGAGTCCAACTCGCACTTGGCCGGTTATTTTTTATCACACAAGTTTTGTATTACACCAAATTTCAAGTCAATCCGACCCACTGGCATGAGGTCAAAGCCTCGCAATATTTGAACCAAACAGGTATACTTACTTACATTACATTGCAGCTTACTTAAATGAATGTAAAATTCTTTGAGTGAGGTTAGCAAGAGACGAGTATTTAATCTATAGAGTAATTCCCCATTATGTATGTTTATTGTGTCAATGTCATATAACGACGGAGTTCTCGAGTTGTATAAACGTCTTTGAGATAATATCGCTCGCTGAGCTCCAATGTTAAGCATGACATAATGCTTGTCGACATCATAGCTCGACAAATATGGAATATGGCCGTGCACTGTATTTACTGATGGCACAATTGGCACATTACGAAAATTATATTAGTACTACGTAGTACGTACAGTCGAGGGCATAAATATCGATACAGCCATCATGTCAAATATATGTGTGACCGACTTTATTGTTTGTGACAAAGGTGTGGATATAGACGTTTTTGATTTTGACGTCTTGGTACCGTACAAACGAGAAATATGAAACTTTCCCTTAACTCGCTAATTTAACAAACGAATGTGGACATGCAAGTCAGATATGTCAGGTGCTAATGAAATGTATGAAACACCGGGCGTGCGGGGTCGTTCCGAAATAGCCTAACTTGTTGATTAAACATGCAAATAAATAGGTGTGAGTTAATGAAAGTGACATTCATTACGAATGTCGTTCGTTTGGGCTTTGAAGGTTGCGGAGAATTCCAAATGGTTTTGTGAAAATATGGGTCATTTGTTACTTGCTCATTCGTCACGAATCAAGTTGCAGTATTGCTATTTCTAACTAATATTATAAATGCGAAAGTATGGATGGATGGATGTTTGTTTGTTACTCAGTCACGCCATAACGGCCCAACGAATCGGGATGAAATTCGGCACATAGAGAAGTCTGGAAGCTCATAGGCTACTTTTTATCCCGGAAAATTCCCGCGGGATAGCGATAAACGAATTCTTTGCAGACGAAGTCGCAGGCAACAGCTAGTATATTATAAATGCGAAAGTAACTCTGTCCGTTACCTTTCACGATTAAACCGCTGAACTGATTTAGTTGGTTTTTGCTATACAGGATAGTTTCTATTCCGGTAACTAGGATAGTTCTCAAGGGATCGCGATAAACGAATTCTGCGCAGATGGAGTCGCGGGTAACAAATAGTGAGGTCGTAAATCAAGGAGGAGGAGGAGGAGGTGAATGTGGGATAAACAGGATGCTTTTGAGTATTCATTTGTTTATGTATCATACATTAAAAGGGGGACAATATCCCTTAAATAGTCAGCCGAAATTCTTATTGAATTCATTCTTGAACTATCATGTTTTAACTAATACCGCACAATATCTAAATGCAGAATAGCCACTACCTCCACCCTGCTGGCACCAGATTCTATGCCTACGCAGGCGATAGCATAGTCTATATTGAGGGAAACTAAATATTCTGGTTCGCTCTTCAGCACACACACACATTGGCAGGTGGACAAATCGCTCTTATGTAGTAACAGTAACAGCGTGTATTTAGTATGGAGTATCCGCTCATTGTCAGTCGATGCCCATAATAAACCGCGAAGAACAACAATCGTGAAGTTGATCATCATTCGGTAAAAAGATGGGGAAGTAAATTTTGACACACACACTTTGACACGTATACGGGTTTACAACACATAAAGCTTACTTGCCATCGTGAATTGCAAGAGCTACGAGTATAATATAATGGATATACTTTTCCGTACATTTAAAATTCAAATGAAAAAAAGTTTTATCACTAACGACCTATTTCGTACTGGCTGATTTATTGGCACTGGCTGAATGTGAATAAGTTTATGTGGCATCGGGTGCTACCGTCCATTAACATAATAAATTAAGTTGATGGACTCGGTAGAGAACTAGGTGCGGTTAATAGATTAAACATCAAGACAATCCAATTAGTTAAGTTTATTTGGGCAATAGAAAATACGCGCGTTCAGTTACCCAATACCCGCTAAGATATTGCGCGATATATTTTTTTGTTTAAACAGCTACTCAAATAAATAGTACCAGAAATACTTGGCATAACTTAAATGAGTAATAGACTGAAAAGTAAATATGTTGTACTCGTTTAATATAAAGCTGAATCTTGGTCATTTGTTTCTGCCCGTGACTTTGTCTGCATAGAATTATCCGCATCAAAATCCGATGCGTATTGCGTAGTTTTAAAGAAATGCTTTCTTTAAAACTACGCTACTAATATAGGGTAGGGACAGACAGACAGACAGCGCAAAGCGACTTTGATTTATACTATTTAGTTATGGGACAGTAGATTTCCTGTATTTATATTTACAATTCGGAGTTAGAAAGAAGTACATGATGTATACATACAAATACAATTGACACTTAAATATAGACCCTAGTTTGTAACTAAGCAAAGATTGTACTATGGACATGGACCTTAAGCAATGTATGTATATCACATTAATATTCATAAATAATAAATAAATAAAAACATCCAAGGATTTGTATTTTTCATGCTTTATATTCTGTCTAGGTCTAGATATCCCGGCTTTGATATATCCATACATTTAGATACTCAATAAATAATAATCCACAGCACAGTTCTGTACATTCTTACAAAGCAAGAACTTAAAGTAAGAAATATCGTACACTAATTTCATTCTTATCATACAAAATAAAACCATAGGGTATTTATTTCATTTGGTGCAAATTTGGCAGTTTGTTAAAAAAATAAAAATAAAATTGTTTTCAATCACAAACTTAATCTTAATTGACAGTTTGTCATACATGGGTTATAAAAAAAATAAAGGCCATCTTTTAGGAGCCCAAACATTGAAGATATGGACCCGCAATGTTTTAAGCGTCATGGTGATGACATTTTGCATGCTTGGTAATGACGATAGCACATGGTAATGACAAATGTTCCTATCTCTAATTACTTTGTACAGTTTTTGACGTATTTCAAAGTACCAAAGTATTTAATCAATTTGGTTATTAAATAAAAGAATGTAAATATTAAACAAATAAATATTAAAATACCAAAATATGAGTAGCATAATGATTTTTTTAGTAGCTTCATATATAGCTCACACATTTGAATTCTTTGAAGTAGAAAATAATCTGTTTTTCAATAATTTTGTTTTTTTTCTCTTCAAAAGTCAAAAGTTTATTTTGCAAATAGGCCGCCAAGGGCTCTTTTACATGTCTTTTTTGAATCCACCAGCATATTCGGAAAGACCGTCATTATTACTTAATCTGTCTGTACAATAATTGTTAGATTTAATTTTTTCGCGTCTTTTTTTCAGCTACTTATCCGTTTTTTTATTAGCAATTCTTGTTTACTATCTCCTTTTTACTTGGCATATTTATTTACTTCTTCCACTGAAACAGATAGAAAACGTGATAATTATTTGCGAAAAATACAGAATCAATTAAATTAACAGAAAGTGTGGACAGATATAAAATGGAAAAATATATAAAAGCAAGGTCTTTACAGAATTAAGTGCAGATAGTCATTAACCTATGGTTTAATGACGATGATTCCATAATCATCGTCCTTTCCGTGGGTAAAAAGTCCACGGTAATCAGTGGTAATGACCACCTTGGTAATGACAAATCCAGCTATTTTCACTTTAGCATGTACCTTATTAGATATTCCAAAATGTTTTATTGATTACGTTATAATCAATCGGTTAGGCTATACGATAAAATATGATAAATATAAACAATTCATGTACTTACCGAGAAATGAGACCCAAGGGAATGACAATATTATTGTGACAAAAACCACGGTACGACTTTGTAAAAAATAAATAAATTCCTAATTTTGCTTTGCGCCACGTGGGCTCATTCTGCCTTCTGAATGGTGACAGGAGGCACGCGGGGGGAGCGGCGGGGGTTGTGCAGAACTGTTCAGTGCAGAGCTATATGTCGCGTTACGTTGTGCCACGGTGATGATGAGTTAAACAGGAACCAAAATGTACGATGTTGCTGTTCCGTTTTATATGATGCGTTTTAATTTGTGCAATCAATATTGTATGATATAACTATGAGACTTTTTAGGGAAATAGTAGCTTCAGCCGTAAACGTCAGTTAAATGGAACTTTTTGCAGAAGTTTTACCGAAAATTGGAAAGCGGACACCCCTTGGTAGTGACATTTTGGCCCTTTTGAACGAAATAACTTTCACATTACTTTATATATCAAAAATTTAAAAGAAGCGGCCGTTAGAAATCATTCCTTATTACAAGATACTTTTACACACGGTAAACATCCATCATCATTTGGATGGTGATATTGTCGCGGACAGCCGATTTACACCAAATGAAATAAATACCCCATAGCGGTAATTTCCATTACGGATATGCGAAACTCGCACTTTCATATTATACTGAATTGAATCTGTCTAACAATAGCCTCTTAATTTCGCACTTGTACATACGTATAATAATGATTTCGGTGTTCATATACCCAATTCGTTCTGCATTAAAATGTTTGAAAAGAAAAACGAAAGCTTGCGTTGGCTACGGGATCGATACAAAGAAACAAAGGCGATATGCTAATACAGTTACCTTTCCCGTTTCTTTAATCGATTCCATGACAACCGACGGGACACCCCTGCGTTACGAATATAGGTTACAACGACCCCCGTGTTAAGGGTTCGTAGGAATACAGGTGGCGGCAAATAAGTAAAATGTGGAGGGGACATGCGCAGTATGAAAAACAACATCATTATCATACTGCGCATATCCCCTCCACGTTTTACTTATTTGCCGCCAACTATACGAAAGTTAAAACCGCGATAAACCTATATTTATATGCAAAAGATAAACCTTATTTGTTTTGTAGGGTAGTAATCTCTGGAACTGCTGAAGCGATTTTGAAATTTCTGCCACTAATTCAAAACTATGACCATAGACGTTAACAAAGGCTTCTTTTTCGCGGCAAAGTGCAAACTCCCGAGCAACAGCCGCAGTTAGCAGTGTTAGTCTTAACACGATAAGAAAGAGGCAGCAGTGTTATATTTTAAGTCTAAATCTCCATTATAATTTAGGATTGCATATAATGCATGCAAGGGTCTAAAAGTGGAAACATGAAATTTGGAAAATTAAATTTACTGATGGTCTTTCCAAAAGTGGTCGCAGTATAAACGTTTTTTTTATTGAAGCCCAAACCTCAGTAAGACAAACCGGCGATAATTTCAACAAAGTATTTATTGAAAACAATAGGTTCTCGAACAGATCAATGCTGACCGCCAGCAGACCGTCTATAATGTTCCCAATAGTTTTCTATACGATGTCCTTGCCATATTTCAGACAGAAATGTATGTCTATTGAAGCGTTATTGAATTACAAATGATTTACACACTTATGAATATTTGATTAGCGCGCTCGTAGTTTACAACGCTATGAAAAACTATGTAAACGTTAATGTTATACGTACGATTTTGGTGGGAAATGAATACAAACATTTTAATTTGGTGAAAGAGACGGGTAGACGTGAAATGGGTGCTTTAACAACAACAAAGGAGAGTGAAGGGGGCGTTGTCTAGTAAATATAGGTCAGTGGTTACCGTACAGTCAAAAGTAGATTTATGTTACCGAGGCATGACAGATGGGAGCTCATTAAGGTAAAACACGGAATTGTTCGTTTTTTGTACACGCTTCGGGTTCTGTAGTGGATTGGACCATTTGCTACACGTAAAATGCAATTTATCTCTAAAGGGATTTCTTGGAATAATTGGGAATTTTATGGTCAACCGGCTTCTATAAAATTGTTATATCATTTTGACCCGCATGAGAATATTTTGTATTCGTATGTACAAGTGCCTCAAATTGTTGTCTCCGTGTTCCTAAAACTAGAGATATGTAGGATTGGATTATTTTTATTAAGGTTAAAAAAGCATCTTTCAAGTTATGGAAGACTGAAAGTTTCATAAAAATAGGTTCAATATTAGTTTCAAGATACAGATAATTCTATACACTTAACCCTAGAAAACACATCTTCGGTTCAGTGTAAAATCGCATGCCAAGATATTGAATTGTGAAGGCTGTAATTTCTGATAAAAAGTGAGTCATGTGTAAAAAGGCCTGTGATTAAAATCGTAACGGGAGGGAGCAACTACAATTTCTTAGGGTTCTTTAATTAATGCAATTTCCGTAATTGCGAGTGGCCAGTAGAAGATATAGGTAAACATTTCAAAATTATCAATACACGACTTTATCGCCAAGGTAATAAGACAAAGTGAAGTTATCTACTTCTGCTGACTGTACTATATGCCATGATATGATAAACAGGCATTTATTTATCCACCCTTTATTAAAAATCACTCACGGTGGTTGGGATTTTGACCAATGTTGTTTGTTTATTTTAGACTTTTAAAATTATAACTTGCAGCTCCGAAAAACGGGCCACAAATATGAAAAAAGAAAATAACTTCATAAATTCATAATTTGTTTTAGATTTCTAGAGACAAACAAGATCCAATATTTGAGATGTATGCCGAAGTATCTTAATATAGAGCAGACGGCTTTGATGTTGTAGGTATGGAATAGCTCAAGGGCGGACATAATAGATTATGATGTTTATAATAATAGCGTTCCGTTATGCTTGCGGTTTTCTGTCTTTCATCTACATTGTTTGATATGCTTAAACTTCCATTGAATTTTGACGACCGTTCGTTGCGAGGAACTGTTTTTGAACGCTCACACGAAGCATTTTGTTGAGGTATCTTTAAGTTTATTTTTCTGTTTCGCAAAATACCACGACATCGCCCACGTTGGGTAATATATTTTAGGTTTTATCACAAAAGATTGAGGTTGAGCTGCATCGTGAAGGTTTAATGCAATTATTAACGTTACATATTGCGTTTACGTCGAATAACGCTGTATACAGAAATACCTATTGTTACAATATTTACGCGTTACGTTACGAAGCGGTTTACCCTGCCATAAGAAGTTATCACTTCAAAAATCCATACAGAGCCTCTAGTGTAAGTTTTCTCATATACCTATAACGTCTCGAACGCGTTCACGTAAACGTCTCAATTACTATGGAAAAATTAGCAGCGCCACCTGCGGATCGAAACTGCAACAAACTGTTCTCATAGTATTTGACATTTTATCGCAAACGCGTTCGAGACGTATTTTGTGACCGAAAACCTACACTAAGCACACTGGAAGCCATTGAAATAAAAAGAGCACTTACTCGAAGGTCTGAATTTGGAGACGTCGGCGCCACATTTCTCTCTGTTGTAGAGCAGTCTCTTGCAAATACGCCATGGCCCGAAATAGCCTTGGTCGAAGTTCGGATTCTCAACTGTGAACAAAGAAAAATCAAATACAAATGACCATTTAAAAAATTATATCGATCATGCATGCGCTTCCCATACCAACTGGGGTCTTACCATGATGTCTTAATGCGATTCAGTTTAGGTCTGCTCGCTGTCAGATTCATGCTAAAAGTGACAGTTAAAACTTGAACTGAGTCGGAATTAGGTCGTCATGATAAGGCCCCTGAGCTACGGACAAGTCAAAATTGTGACACTTCAATTAAATTTTCAGTGTAAATCAATATATATAAATGAATACGGCGTGTTCAACAATTTCGTGAGCGCGATTTGCCGATATTACAGATGTTTTAAGAAAAAAAAATGGAAAATAAAAGTATTTAGGTACTACCAAAAACCCATTTTTAGGAAGCACAACCGGAGTAATCGTAGTACACGTAAGAGTGAGTAGCCCAGGCCAAAAGCCAAAGAAATTAATGCAAAATTGTATGTGAAAAGGCTCCAAAGAGGTATACGTGCCGTCACGTAAGTCTAACGATGACGAGTCACGTGGAGGGGATCTGCGCAACCACGCAAGCGCATACAAGGTCAGATTAGACTTACGTGCCGGCACTTATACGTGACGTGATACAGTTTCTTCGACCGTACATCTATTCTAGCGCAATTACCTTTTTTGTAGTGATTTGCCCTTATTTGACCTTTCCTTATCTAAAGCAGTCATTAGTAGTTACCTACGTGCAAGTATACCTAGTCGTTTTCAACGGTAAAAACTCAACTATCCTCAAAGCAAAGTTTTAAATAATGCCAAGCAGGCCATAGAACTACGATTGTTGTCAGCACAGATTAAATACCCAATACCTCCTAATAAGTACAGTAAAAATCATACAGCAATGCAATGGTAGAACGGACCATCCAATTCCGACATTCAATAGTCGATATTGATGGATGTTCAATTCAAAGCGTCAAGGGCGGGACTAAATTTTATATGAAAATTTAAATGAAAAATCTTTGTAAGAGTGTCAAACCAACCACCTGTTGAAATATTCCGGAAAAATTCTAAAATACCTTGCCCACGAATACATGTACCTTTTTGTAAAAAAAAAAACAAATTAGTATCCAATTCTAAGTGTGTTTGATCGTAGGCGCACCAATCACAGTGCAATATAGCCGCAGTCCGCAGTGGTTCGTTCGACGGACCAATACTTTTGCAATCAAATCATAAGAAAGTTCACTCTACGAGTAAAGTTAACGTGGCATGGACCAGTCATAGGTATACCTATGTTTGTTTACCATAATTACGTAAAGTTGAATTAGCCCATAAAGCATCTTCGGTAAGTATCGACCTTGCCAATTAGCATGTTACGCCACGTCGGGTCATCACAAATGGGCGGTAAACAAACTGACTTTACTATTATTACTACGGAGTGATGTCACTGATTTGAGAATAGACCCTTCCAAGGTGCTGTCACTGTCATAACTGTTTGTTGGTTGGCTCATAAATAGAGTTTAGGTGTGGTGTGTCGTAACTACGTACCGTTTCGGTATCGATAGTTTCGGCTAAAAATCTAGTTTTTGAACCTCTACTGTACGTTTTCAGACGAAAAACGTATCGAACGCTTTGTTATTAACGTCTCAAATTACTGTACCTAGGTAAATTGGAATCGCCACCGGCGGAACGAAAAGACAACGAATAGTTCTCATAGTGTCATTTTAACGCGCGCTCGAGACGTGTTTTGTGATCGAAACAAAAACTTACACAACTGTTTTTCAGTACCTACTGGGTAACGAATAGATATTACACGATTCATACAACGCCATTCTTATCAGCAAAGGGAAATCCTGTCTCGAATATTCAAGGTTAGTTTAGGATTTATGCAAATAAGCCAATGTTTTTTTTGTATATTAAGCATCCAACACACGACACATTCCTTTCTGCATCCCGAGATTAATAGGAAGCGATTACACGTAGCCGGTTCTGTTTATTAAAAACAAATGAAGACGTTACGAAAAAAAAAGTAAAAGAGAAAAAAGCTGCGTCCGTAATGACATGTTTATTTAAACCTCTATTAGATAATGCATCGGAACTACGGCGTAATAAACAAGAAGCCTCATAATGATCTTTTTTCGAGCGCTCGCTTTTTCCCATTTGTCTCAATTACATTATAATACCATAGGTACCAACCGAATAGGTCAAGTTGAAAGATAAATCAGAACTGGCATTTACCGAAGGTTCTATGATGCAGTCGTGGGCTCGTGGGTTAAAGATTTATTCATAAGCAATAGTGCTACACTGACGAAGCAGAAATAACGGGTCTACTCCACAATAAGTTGTATTAAAAGTGACCCGTTGTTTTTGCACGTCCAGTAAATTATATTGAATACTGGCCAGCAAACTATGTGTAGTACAGGAGAAATTTTAAAAATAGAATCGTTCGCATTGTGAGAAGTAATATAATAAAAGTTAGATAATTGATAGGCATCAAGCATTAACATGATTAAACAAACTAAACTCCCAATAACATCATGCTTTCACAACAGCATCCTGGCGGCACTATCTGACGGGTGGAACTCGCCCCTGCTTCAGCGATGGACGAAGCTCCACGCTCCTTTATTGTAACTACCTAATTAATATAAAATAATACGAACTAATATTAGATTATAACCTTCTTTTTACTGTTTTGTACACTAACCCCTATGGATTCTGTCCGAAATAAATGGTTTATTATTAATATTATTATTTGTCTTTGTCTTATTAGCTGATTTTTCTAACGATAGTAATTTCCAAATTTCTTGTGATGATAGAGCTTACATCTACCGTTAAACGAATAATGTAGCTTTTGAAATTGCTCACACTGTATGTACTACCCACATTGGATTATACACAAGCCACATATTGGCCTTAAGAGAGAAGAGTGGAAAACCATCACGACTTCCTATCCTTGTCCAAATTTAATTTGTACTATAACGCGAATTGGATGGCTCGCTAATTGTGTAACTAGGCTTAAAGCATGTAAAGCCTGTTACCACCTTTAAATCCAGCGCGAGCAGATTTCGAAGTCACGACCATCTGTTTACATACCTACATGCATGTAAGAGACTACAGCAATTAGCACGCAAAATTCCACACTTCCAAGCTTGAAACGGTGGAAGGCTACTCCGAAATTCAAAATGCGTATCACCCCTCTCACTCTCCTGTCAAAGACTATTAATTTGAGCAAAACGGCAAGAAGCGAACTTCGAATGTCTAACTTCAGAGGCCAGCTATTTATTTACAACGGAAAACTGCTTGTTTATGCAGGACAGGAAATACCTACTGCATTTACATAGCAAGCAAATTAAATTTTCCATGTCGAGGAAACATCTTGTCGTATTGATTTAATCGTCAAGTTAATAATCGTCGTCTTAATCGCGAGAGGAAAAACGGAAAGCGAAATGTTAAACTAGAAACAGAAAATGTTAGATCTATAAACTGAGGGCGATTCATTTAACGAGTAGGTTAAAAAAAGCATTTTTAATGAAGCGTAAAGATCCATTTATTTGAGTAGAATCACAATGACACGACTTCCGTTGTGAGGTCAAAACGGGCTTTCATCGTCACATTTATACGTCATTAATGACCCAAAGGATCAGTGAAGTCATGAGTCAATTAGTCTCATGATGACCGCCTACTTCGTGCCCGTCCTGATGTTATTAAACCTCTCACTTCTGCCAAATTGGCTGGTAATTTTTAGGGTTCCATAGCCAAAAGGAGTGAGGCTCAACCTGTCCGGCGCCTATATCTTTTGAGCCATAAAATGGAGACAGTTGTAATTTTCGCTGCGTCTAGTAATGTCACTGTTACAAGAAATTATAATCTACATACTTGTACATGTTGATATGATACATAAATGAAAACTGCGCTGAAATTTGGAACGCAGATTGTTGTTATGACGTAAGCATCCGCCAAGAAAGGATTTGGCAACGGCTGGATTGAGGTGGTTTAAGGAGCTCCACTACAAATTTTAATTCTGCGTGGACGAAGTTGCGGGCAACCGCTAGTCAGTCAGTCATATTATTGAAACGTGTTCCTATCGGTGTTTTTCTTCGATTTTTAATGTCTATTGTACAATTTGTACGAACAGAACCCCCTGTGTGTAAATCCAACTAATACCTGACAAGTTATTACTACCAATGAAACTTTCATTTGCAATCTAAATTCCGATGGTTGAACAGCAATTTAATTTGAAAACGATGTCTTTGATGACTTTAGAATATCAGAGCAGTGACCTCTGACTTCTATACAAAAGGCAGAGAGTGTACAATGAAAGAAACTGAATCACGTACCAGTGTGAGACCTTTTCACTGCAAATGTTATAACGACTTATCATACTCCTGCTAAATAAATTATTGCGAAATTGTATGAGAAAAGGTTCCACAGAGGTACGTGATTCAGTTCCTATTGATGTTCGTAAGGTTATGGCTTTCTATAGTCTATAGTCTATGCGCCTTTGATAGCGCACGCTTTAATCTTTGTTTAATATTGCCCGTAGCGCATACGACGATCAAGTATCTGTCAGATGGAATCGTGTTGGGTCTGACCTGGTTCCGTTGGGTGGAATAACGGGCCACGCCCGTTAGTTTACTTAAATATCGAATGCAACGAAATTGAAACTATTACGCAACTAATACAGATAATAATATTCTATTTAGTTCGCGTATTCATTTAATCTCAGTGGACCTCTCAGACGAAATAAAACTCAGTCCTGTGAACGGCGAAGTGAGCCCGGTTTAAACTACGCGTAGCGCACACAATCGGAATCAGCTAGCTGTCACATTCATACAAGAACTGTCAAAATGAACACGATGGCGATTGCGAGCGAGTTACGTAATAAGCTAGCAGCTCATTTTAGTGTCTTAGTATGGTCCCATCATCTTAAAACTCAATACGCTCAGGATGCTTTTATTAAAAGACAATGGTTCAATGTTTGAGCCCCGTAACTCCTTCGTCGTAACTGGATTCATTGAAGGAACAGAAACAATACGTCGTAAAGTGTTAGCGATAATTTTTACGATTACAGCAGACCCGGTGCACCGATAGCCTAGTTACGTTGGAGTGTAATGCCCTAGCTCAATATTCCAGCCAGATCCTAAAGCACCTAGGTATTGACATTGAATAATATTCTCACTAAAGTTCGCATTAGTATTGCTTTTTTTTTTTAAAACCATAGTCTAATTTAATGGTTTACTTATTTTAACCGGTTCTAACCGGGACTCCATAAATCACGTGATGTTTCTTTAACCACTTTTTTGCCCTACCTCACTTGGATTTGGAAGCATGGAAAGCGTTAAGAGGCTGACAACACCTAATTTTGTTGAAATTGATGTTATTTAAACACTTTTTTAAGAAAAACTGCACACAAAAAAAATACAAAAAAATATAATGTTAAATTTCATCATATTTCAAACACGCTAGACGGGCTCGATACATAATTGAACAAAATCGGCTCGTTAGAAAATCATTGCAAAGATTGGTCTTAAAATCATCACTAAACGGTTCTATGTCTTTATTTTTTCGACGTATGGGTCTGCAATTAAAAATATAAAGTCAACATATTCATACCTAAACGGCTAACGAGTCATATTTCACAAATAATCCATACTTTTGTTTATTTCTTATGATTTGTGTCTTATTTGCAAGATTTTAGACGCACGCCAAGCTGCCGGAATAGTTTCTTCTCTTTCACTAACAGGCACGTGAACCGTATGTGTGAAGAGTGGCGCTGCTCCAGGTCATTTGCTGTTGACAGCGCCTTAAGTCGCGAGCATTAAAATATTGAGTTTCACCTGCCAAGAAAATAACCCGAAAATAAATACAAGGGAGACTTCAATAAACACATCTCCTTCGCGTGATGTTTCGTTTCGTGATATTTTCCCCTTTATTCCAAGTGGTTCAGTGGAAGAAGTTCCGTGGCGGAACTAGCGAGACTTTCTTCCCAATAGTACCGCGGAACAAGGCATCAAGTAAATACTATCATTTTATAATTTATTTATTTATTTCCTATTATTATTACCGGAACTATTGGGAAAAAAATCTCATTAGTTCCGAAACGTAAAACTTCCAAGGCACGGAACTACTGGGATGGGAATAAAGGTTTTTCCGTGCTCCCACTTCCAAGCATCATATTATTTATGCACGCCGATAATAAAAATCTGCTATTATTTACTTTATCTATCTTCAATACTACCCAATACATAATGCTCAGGACCAATAAAAAGGAAAAACGGAGTTTTGCGAACGGCAAAGTTAGGCCGGTTTAAACTACGCCTTCCTTGCCTTCTGCCTTGTGCGTATGTGCGTTGCTTAACTAGTTTGCTCAGCAATTGACAACATTTCATATTTCTGAGCCTATAGTTTTAATGGTTCTCTGTATTTTGTTTGAAAAGATGAACATGCTGGAAGTAAAATTTTTTTGCTAGGGTTTGTATTTAATTTATAATTAATTTATTAATTTTTGCTTATTCTAAAAGGGCGTAACTCCGAAACTATCACAGAATAGACACTTATCCTTTTGTCTTTTCTGTATAGAAAAAAAACCGACGTCAATTTCAAATTGACAATGTCAGGCCTTATTCTCCGATATTCGATTTTCGATATTCGCTTCGTGCTGTTCCGCTCATACTAATATAGTCATTAACTTGAGAGTGAGAGAGAAGGTATGCAACGAACTTCAAAAATAGAATTACAGAGTTGCCCCCCTTGTACTTTGAAGTTGTCAAATACAAAATTATAGTCGCTTACTTTTTCTCGTGAAAAAGGCAAAGGCATTTCACCCATCCTGTGGTAGTTTTGGTAAAATTAGGACATATTTTTAATTAATTTTTATTTTTTATAATAAGCGATATTAAAATTATATAAACATATTGCAGTGATCAGGAGGCAAAATGCTTTCGAACCATATATACATTTTCAGGTGTTATAAAAACGAAATGTTGTCAATTGTATGCACACAGGAAGGCGTAGTCTGAGACTAAAGGTATGTTTTTAAACTGAATAAATGTCTCAACTGTGCTAACGTAGCTGTAGTTTAAAAGTGCATTACACCGTGGTACTTAATAAAATGTTACAAATTGCCAGACTTGACACTTCATTTAGCATCAATGTCATGGACAATGAAGATACTCCGTCTAATAGCAGAACAAAAAGCCAGTGAGAAAAAAGGCTTTCTTGGGACCTTCATATCGCGCGCTGGCATCCCGAAGCGAGGTCAATGGCTGTCAGTCACAAAAAATGGCATTGTCATGTTGACCATTGATGGAACTCGATACGCGTTGGCAAACATCAACAACAGTTAGACTATTATAAAACTGTGAGAGAAAATTTTGGATCAGCCAGATAACATTACCAGGTGGATTTGTTACACGAAGGCAGATGCGCGCGCGATATGAAGCCTCATCCGGTTCAAAGGGTTCTGCGTTTCAAGAAAACCTTTGTTTGCTTTCTGCTCCACACAATTCTGCGATCAACAAAACCCGTGAAAAAATGATCGCTCCTTCGCACCACAATTTATAATATCCATCCTAAATCCTAAACTCATGTGCCTTACTTGTATACACTACATACACGCAGCTAAGCGTTTTGAATCTCTAATCCCAAGTAACAATAGCTTTAAATAAGATTGAACACAAAAACCATGCTACAGAAATTCACGTGTATACCGTGTCTGATACGCACATCGTCGTTTTTTGTATTTTGCAGAGTTCAGGTCTTATACTCCGGAATTCGATTGAAGTTCGTTTCGTGCCGTGCCGCTCACACTAATAGTAATTCATTTTAGAGTAAGAGGGACGGTATGATACGAACTTCGAATTTCGGAGTAGCCCCCCAGAGCATTGTACTTACCTCGTATCTCATGTATGTTTAGGACCCGATAATATTCAACCCGTGTACGACCCACGCAAAAATATTTGCTTTAACGTGCGCCCGACTGAATTAATGAGACGTGCTTTAGAATGTTCTGGTAAAAGTTTAAAGTAACATCTTCGTACATTGTGAAAATCAGAATAAGTAGATACGATTACGATAAAGAAATTCACAAATTAACAGATAAATAATAATTAAAGTCAAAGAAGTAATGCCGCGAGTGTATAATCGAAATTTGTAATGAACATTAAGCAGTTGCAAATCAGGTCAATTATAAAGAGGTTTGAATTTAAAACGATGCCGTTAATAGCGTAGGTGTTATTTAAAAACTGTCGCATGGAACCATGATAGATAGTAGGTAATCGCTTCCTTACGAGACTCGTTGGAAAGAGTTTAGACGTCACTAAGCTGAAGGGAAGGTTACCGATGCACAAATTAACAATGGCTATTGATTTCTTTCTTCCGTGTTCGTCAGACGAAGCGGCTGACAAACGTCCAAGTTTGTAGAACCGATTGGAATTCAACAAAAGTACGAGATTCGTTTAGAAACCTCAACTTAATGTTTCTGATCGTTACTGTAAATAGAAACTAAATGTTTTATAAAAACACCCAAATACATTTTAAATTTTACAATGGCGTATTTACAAACACATTTTTCCTCACGAAACATCGCAATTTGCATAGCTATAAAATAAACAGTCGAAAACAGGCATAAACGGCGAGGCATCTCCTACAAGTTTGTCACAAAGGTCTCGGGCTCGGGTCAACAACCTGTTTGGCGGGTCCCGGCTAGCGGGGCACGTTTAAAAATGCATCGTGCTGTTGGATAATGATCTGGTGCTTTAATCGAGCAACATTATTATGTCGCAATAATTGTTATAACTGGCTTTTCGGTAATTACTCAACTAATTAAACGTCCGATTAGCTGATGGCGCAAGTTCTAACAATGTTAATTAAATTTGAGATTCACCAAGTTCAAGTGTTTTGTTGTGCTTGAATTATCTCTTTTTGTAAAGGTTTTTCATTTCATATAAACTTGTTAACTATAAACTTTTACATAAGTACACGTATACATTCCTACATAAATCACATCTTTATCCTTTGCGGAGTAGACTGAGCTTAGGCTCCGTTACTCTTAGAGTATCAAGACCTTTAAGTCGACCTTTTGGCCACGTTTAGCACGACTGTGGGCTTAACTTTGTTTTGAAAAATAATTTAAATTCATATCAATCTATCCTTAAAACGTAATTAACTTAATTTCAATTTTAAAATTAATTAATGTCACGATTAAAGAATTCCTAGGAATGAAATCTAATTAATTGCAGTAGTTTGTAAATTTCTGCTCTTTCGCGAATTACTTATTCAATGCGCTTTTAGATTGATTCATGACTTGCGCTTATCATGCATTCCGAATAATCGGGAACTCAACTATTAAGCAAAACCACAATGACAAACGATCCAATAGAGCTTACAAATGGAGCAATGTGTTCAATATTTTGCTGTAATTTGCCGTAACTATGCGGTTTCTAACAATCGTCTTTAAACTACGAAGACAAATGAAGTTCAGTATTGCAATTGCACTTAATCTCATCTTAGGGCCTAGAAAGGTAAGTAACAGTACAACCGAGTAGATATATACCGGCGCGTGGTTTGCCCTACTTTGTGCACGTTGTGGTGAGGGCACAAACTTCCGTTGTGTGGTAGACAGGTTAGACTTTTTATTTAAATACAATGTGTTTCGAGTCGCTTAGTTCACGATAATCTGCTTTAAAGTTAAACTGAAAGAATACGCGTTGTTCATTACCATTTTTTGAGTGTGCGTGAGATTCGTCTACCTCACCGTCGAAATAACGTGAAGTATCAGTGAAACTCAAAAAATTTGGTATCTTTCCACGTGCATTTAATACTTAAAAGACATGGTTTTTCATGATGGTATTGCATGTAACTGCATCGCAATATCGCGGTCGATATTCCGTTTATAACATGTCTTGAGATATTTAATTTTCACCCTCCTCTACCTGTGAAATGTTTCGTGGGATTTTCGAAAAAACCTCCCTCTTTTAAGCATCACATGATTATTTAATGAACGCCCCCTTAAAAAAGCTTATCTAAGCAATGGAGAAAACTGATTAAACTAGAAGAAAAACAGGCGTAACATAGGTAAGAATCATGACTTGACTACCAGTGAATCTAAACATGCGTTTATATTGATGACATGACATATTCAGAAGTGGGATCTAAGTTTGTAGTTTCACGCATATGCTTTTAAAGTAGACGACATTATTAGGAAACTCATACCGTAACCATTTGACCGACATTTTTAAGTACGTAAAGGCTGGTAAAGGTGACAAGCAATTTCACCCACACATAAAAACTTGGAAGCTTACGCGGCCTCCGATTTAAAACTTGTTTACTAGTTCTCAAGTACCTACCTACGTTAGGTAAGTATGTATTGTTTGAGAGGTTAAGGACATTTTGTTGATTAAAAATTAAGCCATCTGTTAGGTGATTAAATAACGGTATCCGAGGCTCAATTTCGAAACAGTTGTTTGTCAATTCTAAGGCTTCCTTTGCTCACCCTTTAAATTGTTGAATGGTACAAAACTTGCTATGCTACCTACCTACTTAGAATTTTGTAGTTTGAAGCTATGGTTTGAAGCAGCGTTTAAAATGAATAATCTGAACACCTCACATTCTTACGTGTACAATAAATTGATTGTTTTGTGCATTTTAAACGTCCAATACCTACATTCTTATAATAATGTCCCCACTCCCCAGTCCCAAATCCGCATACCTAGTAGCTCAAAAATTAAGAAAACTAATCCATGCCTAGATTTATAAAATTGACGAACTTAATGACTAGGTTTATGAGTAGCTTCAAAAATAGTGACAAGGGTCCTGCCCTTTCATGCTTAGGTAAGCATTAAGTTATGTATATGGGACCTCAAAAATGTGCTAATGCATGCTTCTAGACTCCCACAATAAAGAGTAGAAATTAAACGATAGCGCAACTTCGCGAATTTATTTTTGAGGTAGTTTTTAAACATGGCAACAATTATGTTTTTTTTTTTAATTTCCACTCTTTGCTGCCAGAGTCTATTTTATTAATGGGAAGTACTTACAAGAGTATGACTGCACTGAGAGAGCTATGCCAGAATCATCTGAAAGAATTAGTGTCAATCTAGTTGTGCGGCTAAATATGTGGTGATAAAATTAAAAATACACTACATTATGTACAAGGAAAATTTTAATTGAGTTTTATGTACCAATCATTTATATTCAAGATATAACATTAGCCGCTAAGTGTAACTGTTCTCAAATTTGTTTTGACTGTTTTCAGTGTGGACCGAAATATTCAAAGATAATAAAATTGTCAGCAATGTTGTATCTAAAGAATAAATGATTGAATTGAAGATTTTTATGCTCCCTTCCTTGTGATTCATTGTGTGGTAAGGTGAAAACAAAATTAGGAAAAATAATATTAATACAACACCAAAAGACTTATGAGTGCATTGCTAAAACACTAACGAGTTTCTTAAAACAAACTTTATTATAATTTAATGTGTATTTAATTAAAAAACACACACACAACACTTGTAAAGTCAATCAAGTTAGTCAAGGGTTGCCCCTCATCAAGATTCAAACAAAATGAGGGCATAGTGCACCATGTATCGCAGACTTAAAACTTAGTCATATCCTTTTTTAACCAATATAAATGTATGAAAGGGTAGACTTCTGCAAGAAACAGTAGTGCACTCAATCTCCATTTTAGATGCAAAAATACTCACAGCTGTAATAATAGCCCCAAGTTGGGATGCCAACTGCTATGGCACCGACAACGAAACATATGAAACCAAAGACAACAACGGCTATAGAATACATAGCCTTGCCGCACGCCATGGCTGCATCTCAGCCAACCTCTGGTCCCCAGGACATCAGGAATGGCTTATTGCTATGTGACCGGGAGTAACGGACATCTGTGAACAAGAGGGACCATTCTGGATAAAAATGTTAGGTTACAGTCTGTGTCAGATCAGCATCGTCATATGCAGCACATATACGTCTCATTCCTAGACACAGGCAGAGGTAGTCTCATGAGAGGACTTGGGCTATAGTCACTACTAAAAAAAAAAAATTTTTGAATATGGATATTTCTTGCTTAAGTATTGTTCTTTAAGGATTTTGGTGCTTTCTCCTAGTCATCCTCTCTTTTTGCTTAAAAAAAGTCATTTAAAGGCTGCAAGATCTCCAATTGTCATTCAGGTTTTCACAGTATATTTCTTTTTTCTGTCTAATATGATAGATGGGGGGGTCATGAAATGGTGGACCACAGTCTGGATCCAGACAAATGATCCAAGCTTATAAATAAAGATTAAATAGGTACATGACATAACTTAAAGACTTCAGGCCGATTTTAAGAACACATTTAACTCAATCAAATAGAGTGCCCACTCTACATACCTACTGATTTTCTTTTGTTTTATTGTTTTCATCATTTCTGTAAAAAATTAAGACCTGGCCAGTATGATTAAAAAAAATGAAACTTCACTCCAAAATAGAATAAAATATGTGTTATGTTGTAGGTGGGAATCATGTGGGTAAATAGTTTAAAAAGCTAGCATAGTCAATTATTACAAAATGCCAATACAAACACTGGGTGCAATAACAATCAGCCTATCATGTCAAAATATCTTACTGGAAAATCACACTGGATTCCAATAAAAGTCTTACTAGAATTCATAACAGTATCAAAAAACAGTTAAAACTCTTAATGAACGGCTTTGTACACTTCAAATACAGTTATTTGATTGTAGTTACTTTTACTCACGTTTTCAATAGTCCGCTAAGAATTCGTCACACGAAGATCACTGAAGTATGCAATACAAGACAATTGAACTGAGGACGAATTCCGCAATCTATCAACATCTCTTTTTTACACGTTTGAACTGCACATGCAACTAAACACCTTTATTTTCACGTGAGCGCACACAAATTCACTCACGATTCAAAATTTAAAGCTACGACTACGACACACCTATAATAACACTACATTTAAACGTATGAAGAACAAGTTTATGAATTAAACTTTGTTGAACTTTTATTCGAGTGTGTAAATATTAAAGCTTCAAAACAATTTTTTGTACGAACACACGGACGGCAGTAATTAAATTCTTTCGAAAAACTCGGCGCGGCGCACTGTGTATGCAAACCAAGCGACAAGCCACGGATGTGGTCGGTAAATAAACTGGTTTTTTGAGTTGGTTTGGTTGGTTGGGTTGGTTGAGTGAAGTGAAACCTACGTTGCCATGCTGCCACGACAGACAATCTTTCTTTCCATCGCATTAACGCATAAGCTATCTCACTTTATATCACTAGATAGAAAGAGAAAAAACTAGTAATCATTGAACGATTAATAACTAAAGAAAAGATTGAAAAGTGTAAAATCTCCTTCCTTTTTTTCTATCATTATATTTAAGTAATTAATTAAAGTTGGTTAAAAGTTCGAATTATTATATTTTTAATAATCGGAATTTGTGTAATGTTGCTAGCTCTAATAAAATAAAATGACAGACGGCCTTCAGACGGCAGATACGTTCCAATCTACGTTATTTTTTTACGTATTTGAGCAGCAACGCTCAAAAACGAAATGACAATTTATCAATATCATACTTCTGCCGGTTATCATAAACAGGGAATATAAAGAATGTCATGGTTACATTATTCTGAAATGATGTCTAACTTTGTATACTGAAATATGAAATAAAATATTAATTTAACTGTTTTTTTTTTCAAAAAACCAAACCATTTAATTGAATGCCAAGTTAAAAACAAAAACTAATCATGTGCCTTCAATATACTATTACTATAATACATATTTATTATATATTATACCTTAGAGAATTTAGACTATTACGTATACCTACCTTCCCTTCCCAACAAAATTAAAACCAAACCACGGAAAACTTCATTTGTCAAGTAAAAAAAAATAAGTAAATGATAATCAGCGTCCAGCAGGAAACTTTACGGGGTCAAACCGTTAGAGTTAAATATTAGTGCTGTATCACGTACTCGATAGATATCATATCCAGCGTCTGAATTTATTTGAATTACTTTTTCATTTTGTGTTTATAGAAACTATTATAGTTGTATAGAATGCTATTATACGTATTCATAAAAAAGCTGGTAAATAGTTCAAATTCCATCATTGCTGCGCTTAAAAATATAATAAATAATTTAATTTGTATTTTTTTTATCAGCAACGACAGTCAGTCTAAAGAAAGTAATTACTTTTAAAAAAAACCGCAAAGCTAGTCTATAATACAGTTGATATAGCGATAGGTAATACAACACTAGTTTACGAGTTACTGCTCAATTGGTTAATAATAATATGAACTTCTCTAGACGTAACTTCTACGCTGCTACGTAGGATTCATAGTAGGAGGTGTAGGAAGTGTGAAATCTGTCGTGCTTTGCATTATAAAGCGACAATACGCTTTTTAAATTAACAAAAATAAAATAAATAAAAGTAATACTAATATTTAATGTCGTAAATAATGTGCAAAAAGTCATTGTTTAGTTTGTGTATACTTTTGTATATTTGTTTGTGGAATGATGGAGCAGGTATGTAACTTTCAGTATTGGTTAGTAACTTCAAATTTATTACTTAAATTATGATTTAAAATAAATTAAAATCTATACTAACTAGAAGAAGTTCTTGTTTAACTGTAGTGCAGACAAACTTGTTAGCAAAATATGTTATTGATTTAGTCTTAAAAAAGAGCATTAATTATTTAAATTTATATTGCCGAGATATAGTTATGCCATTTTTTTCTAGCAATTAACTCTAAACTTATTTTCTAAGGAATTTAAGTAGACTGTGACTCTTTTTAATCTGTTATTATCCAAATGTTGTAGTGACCTTGTCTTCTTTTTCAGCTGCGGAAGTGAAAAACATGCGAGTAAGAATGACTTTTGTATAAAGTTATGTATTTTTCTTTTCATTTCTAATTTTAACAGCAATTACTGAAAAACTCTCCGAAGTGGTCGTAATCGCACCGGGGGAAAGGGGGGTGGCAGGAGGTGAGGAGTACTCTCCACTGCTCTGCAATTTTCTGTAAATTGATAAATTAAGACTGTTTATTTTAGACGCCTGTCATGCACATGTGTGAACACTGATAAGCGTCGTTGTTATTTTCAGGCGCTTGTTGTCCAATCTTGCGGTGAAATGGATTGTTCTTTCCACGAAACAATATCCTGTACAGAGAAATGTGGTTGCGATAAAAGCATGTATGTCCTTTAAGTTATTTCAAATTATGGTCTCCTTGTCATTTAATAATTCATATAATTGGACAGTCGAGAATGAAAATATATAGTTTTTAAACGATATAGGTATATTTGCATTTGACTAAAAGTAACTTTACTTTTAATGAGAATTAAATAATGAGCAGTTATTTAATTTATTAAATTTTAACATTCGGAACAGAAGTCAGTAACATATTTCTTTCAATTATTTTCATCTCACCACTATTATATTTCTGAAAAAAAAAACATAGCGCTAGTTTTATTTCCCCGTAAAGTGGATTTATATTTTTCAGCCCTTACCGTTACAATGTAACTACTGGAGAATGTATGTTGAATTTAAAAACATTGATGCTCTCCTTGGCTGAAAAATATAAAACGCAAGGTGAGTATTTAACTGTATTTACTTTATGATAAAATGTAACATAACTAACTTGACAATGTGCAATTTATGATATAATTTTTATTGAATGAATAAATAATCTAATCTAATTGAGAATTTATTTCCAGAGAGGAATCGCAAACGCACAGAAAGAATTTTCCAAGGAGTTATGGTATCTGGCATAATAGTTGTTACTTGGGCAAGCATGTGTGTATTTTTGTCATGCTTTTACTGCTGTCGGATAAGATACACGTGAGTCGATTAAAATCATTTGTAAAGTTAATGTTCTATAGAAATTATAATATTATTTATTTCATTAGGGATCATCAACTAAGGAAAAGCGTCAAAGACGCAGCAAAAAAGTTCAAAGAACACCATACTGCGAACAAAAAGAGACTCAAAGGTGAAAAAATTGAAGAGTTGGAGCCCTGCAGAACGGTGAAAGAAGCAACTTCTGCTGTATGACCTAAGACGATTTAGTGTAATCGAATAAATCTGTGGAATAAACAAAAATTAAAAATAACCAAACCTAAAAAAAATATTTTAGATACAAGATTTTTTGCTGACTGTACATCTTGTTGATTGTGCGTCCTACTTATGTGAACAGAATTTCAAGTCAATCGGACCAACCGTTGAAGAATTCTTTCCTGCGGAGCCGGCCCTAGGTGGACCACTACACTTCTACTTCTACTTCTACTACCAGATCATTGTATTGTCATTTGACTTACGCAAATATGCAAAATTTCAAATATCTGAAGATATCTGCTTCAGAATCGAGTCGCATGATTCCATCCGGACAAACATACATATTTATGTACATAAATTGCAAGCATAATAAGCATTTGCGTAATGCATCGCAATACGTTGCAATTGCAAGTATAAAACTTGTAATTAATAAATAATAATAAAATGTAAAAAATAAAATCACAGGACAAGTTGACACCAATATGGGTGCTAGGCAATAGAAAGACAAACTTACATGTATAAATATCTGCTTAAATACTTACACAAATTAAACGTCGGACTCGTGTATCAACATTTTATACTTATCATACATTTATTTATCTGCATGATCGAAGACACTACCTACAACCTCTACAAGTTTTATATTTGTAGTCAGGATCTTTGATAACTGGGTAGGGTCTTAAAAAAAATCCAACCAGTTGTAAAATTACACAGCATTACGCATATATTAATAATGAGAAACAATAACTGGAGCAGTTCTGAAAATAGCTTGCTCTTATTTGTTTTAAGAAAACATAAATTCTATATTCAAACTAGCGATCGTTTTTCCGAAATTTCTAATATAATTTTTAATAACAGTAATGGGAATACGAATAAAAACATAATTTTTTTGAAACATTTATCCGAATTTAACCGTTTGATTTCTAGTAAAAAAAAAACTATGTTAACTACATTTTCAAAAACTTTTCAAACTTATAAGCATAGGTATTTATATTCATTAAACTTTTATAGAAAGAAACAAAATTATATTAGACAACTTCAGTGGAAAGAACTGGCGTCATGATTCGAGGCCATGCTATTTTAGTATCCTTGCTCTCGTTCAGAGGTTCAACCCAACATGAATTTTCGCGAATGTCGTCTTACATTGTGTTGAAAAAACTTGCTCTATTATATAGGAGTGCAAACACATTATTAAATTAATAATTCAGGGTTTGCGACGAGCAATATTAAAAACGGACGGTTGTGAAGGCGTATAGTATTAGTGCAGCGAAAAGTTTATTTATAAAGTAGCATTATATCACTATAAAGCGGTGCTGTGAAAGTTTAGACTTCAATGAAGAGTTTTTATGTAAACGGCACATAAATCAAAGATGTATAAACAAGTGCTTCCTATATTAGTTCTTATCAGTGTCTACTCTGTTCTATCATGTAAGTTGTAAAATAAATCATACAATTTTATTTTAAATAAAACCACGTTCATTTTAAGTATATTGTGTTTATTTTTTTTTATTATTTTTGAATTCATAGTTATTGTGCATTTTATAGTTGCTGATCAGTCAGTGGATGGTAAACCTGTGGTAAGTTACAATTAATCGTCTTTGAAAGAATATAAGAATATGATAGCCTTGTTGTCCGGTTACGTGTTTTTGTCTTTACTTTTTTTTTAATCTAAAATTTTAACGAGGCTTGAGTGCACCAATTGTGACTATGTCAGCCTCATGGGAAACCACAGGTACCTTTTTCAAACTCTGCCTTGCCCAGAGTCCGAGGCTCTAGAGCCAAAGACGTGTCTTACAAATTTATACAATAGTACTGCGTCATCTGACAAAGGGAAACTCAGGATCACATTAACACCTCCATTATACAAATTTATACCATCCAGATACCTCTTACGGATGTCTTTATTATGGTCTACCTAGTTCTTTAGAAAACGCTCTTATTAGCTTAAATTGAACTAGGTAGGTATGTACTTACCTTATAATGATAGTAATAATATAGTCTAACTTTACCGACTCGTAATTTTTACATGAAGCCGAAGGTTTGTACCTATGTAGACTTGCTCTTGTAATATAACGTCAGCAGAAAAGTGTGAATCAAGAATGAACTTATTTAAATGGTACCTACCGGTACCGATGCTGCCGTCCTAATTCAAAAGAAAAAAAAAGATTGAAGTAGTTTTTTTTACATTTTTAATCTAAAATAATTTTTTCAAAACCTATGAAACAGATATGCCTCCATGTGAAGTAGGAAAAATGAAAAAAAAAAACTATTTTTTTGGATATATTGGACTAGGACGGCAGTATGGTCCATTGCCCTGTTTTATTTTACTTCCAGACGGCTTGCGGGGAAGTGGGTGATTGTCCAACAATTGAAACTGATTGCAATGAGAAATGTGGCTGTGATAAGAAAATGTAAGTTTGAAACTGCTTTTTATTAGTCAGTAACTTAACTTAATTTAGTATTTTTTTTAATTAAATTATTTATTTTTTCTTTCAGACCAACCTTTTACAACAATGAAACCCAAGAATGTGTGATAAATATAAAATTATTAATTCTATCCTTAAATGAAAAATATAATACTGAAGGTAAGAAACTATTCCTGCAGTTCACTCTAATTGCCTTATACTTACCAGCAAGTAGCGTTAAGTTAAAGCATAAGTACGTTACGAATATTACCTTTATGTTTTGTAAATCCTAATTTTTACAGATTTTGATACGTCATTGGAAAACGATTTGGCAAGTATGTTGCATATGCTCTCTGCATTGGATGTGCCTTATCCCTGTCTTGGCTTTAGTATTCGTACCAAAATTTTTACTGTTATAGTTATTAAAATAAATCATTTTTCTAGAACGAGAGTCCGTGAGATGTATTTCATTATATTAAATCACACGAGTGTTAAATAAACGAACTAGGTTTCATTGAGGAGTTGGAAATATACCTCTGTTACGCTATCTTCAACATTAGTTAGTTTAATTGCCGCTCGTGTGACTAGAAAAAAATCATTTTCCTCCCACTTAAATACTTTAATTAATGTTGATTTGAACATATGTAGCAGAAATGGATGAGCTTACGTACATACTTGTTCCTAAATAAAAAAGTCAGTTATGTTTTACTTTTTCTTTCAACAGAGCAAATATTAGTATAAGTATATTTGTTTTTCTTTCAGGTAAACTTCGAGCAGAAGCTGACAAAATATTTCAAGGGATTATCGTTGCAGCTCTGCTGTTTATCACATGTGCTAGCATCTGCGTATTCACGGCGTGTATTTATTGCTGCAGAATCAATTATGCGTGAGAAACATTTTTTTTACTCCTAAAGAGAGAAAAATCAACAAAAAACTAAGATCATCTTAATTCATACTTTTTTTTCAATATGGTACCTACTCTTTTCAGGGATTATCGACTCAAGAAAAGTATTAAAGAACTAGCGAAGAAGGTAGGAGTGAAGCCTCAGTTACAAAAACCTATTGTAAAGCCTACCACGAAACCAGTTGCAGAGAGTTGCAATGTTGTTGTAGAAGAAGCCGGTGTTTTGTGTGTTTGAATTAATTAAATCATTGGCTTTAAAACAGTTACATTTTTCTTTGTTTGTTATTCTCAGTTTAGTTATGTTTAGTTTAGAACAAAACTTAAATTTACTGAATTTAAGTAGTACTATAATAAGGTTTGATAAAAAAATAAAAGTTACGTTTTTTAAGTTCCTTCTGGCACCACATTAATACTTAAAAAAATAAATAAGTTTGTTGAAACGGAACGTGTGATTACTTTATAATGTGGCAACTCAGATTTCGTTTCATTTGACGTAACCTACTTCGTGCCCTATCTGTCAAATTCTATGTGATGTGTCAAACTTGTCAAAGGTAATAGTATAACGAATACGATTCAGTTTACAATCCGTTCATTCATTAGTCTTAGTCGTTTTGAGTGTTTATTTACTATTTATGGACGGAGTATCCTGGAAATCGTATTTAAATTAAGTTTCATTAGTGGTACGATTGAAGCAGTACGAGCCTAAAGTTCAGATAATCGGCCGTAAGTAACTTTATTCCATTTCGTGTTTTTATTGATCGAAGTGCAGTGCTAATCTGCAGTGACCCAATTCCTACCCAATAACTGGGTCACTGCACTGGGCTGGACTGTCCTGTCATCTCAAAAATTTGTAAACCAGGACAGGAGTAAGTAAAATTCCGGGATTTTGGAGCTCAAATTCAGCTTGTGAGCAACGCGATACTTTCGCGCCACTTAAAAAACTGAAATAGGTATCTGTTGCGCGTCTCATTCAATTGTACTTGTTTATTTTTTTTTCTTTTGTATCTTAAATAAAATAAAAAAACTGAATGTACTCCTGTTTTTTTTTGTTTGTTTTTTGTTTTTGTGTACTAATTTTAAAATATCAAACTTTTTCAGTTGGATCCACGATTCTGGAGCAAATCAAGAATGACAGAAGTGAGCATGTTGAACATGGTTACTATAACTTTAGGCGTTTGTATAATCATGGCACTATTATGCTGCCTTTGCTGTTTTTGTATGAAGTTAAGGTAAGATTTATTTATTGCTTAATACTCCGACAAATACATTCTTGGTTAAGAAAAAATATTGCCACCATGAAAAATGCGCGCATTAATTACAGTAATAGAAGAGTTCCAAATATTTTATTGAATCAGGTGTTACTTTGCGGAGGGCCATTTTACTGAACATAAAATATTTACCTTGCTACTCCACTACTCACATGCAAGATAACCAAGCTTGAGCGAAATATATATGTTTTGCATGCAAACCCTCCCTCCACTACTGCCACATAAAACACATATAAATCCCACAAACTTAATTATCTCTTACACCACACAAACACTGATGCCAGTTTTGATCCCTCTATGCAAAACATATATATTTTGCACAGGCTTGGTTATCTTGCATGTGACTAGCAGAGTAGCAAGGTAAATATTTTATGTTCATTAAGAAGAGGTGCAGTTACAACAGACCAAACAAAAAGTCAGGACGGTGTTCTGTGAAAAACGTCTTGCCGCATAGGCACTGTGCATGTCTCAACCTGTTAGTTTGACAAAGTTTGACTGTGCTTGGGTGCAGACACTGTGCTTGCTCCTGTATGCATATGCTAAAGCATAGTTTAACCTTTTCGCCACTACATCAAATATAACAGTCATCACCCATACACCAGATTACTTTATCGCGATGCCTTAAGTTTAACCTAAACCGAATTGACAACATTTCATTTTTATAACACCTGGAAATGTATATATGGTTCAAAAGCATTTTGCCTCCTGATCACTGCAATATGTTTATATAATTTTAATATCGCTTATTATAAAAAATAAATAATAATTAAAAATATGTCCTAATTTGCCAATACTACTACAGGATAGGTGAAACGCCTTTGCTTTTTTCACGAGAAGAAATAAGCAGACATAATTTTGTATTTTTGACAACTTCAAAGTACAAGAGGGGCAACTCTGAAATTCTATTTTCGAAGTTCGTTGCATACCTTCTCTCACTCTCAAGATAATGTCTATTAGTATGAGCGGAACAGCACGATGCGAACCTCGAAAATCGAATATAGGAGAATAGGGCCTGACATTGACAATTTGAAATTAACATCAGTTTTTTTTTCTATAGAGAAAAGACAAAGGGATAAGTGTGTATTCTGTGATAGTACCGGAGTTACGCCCTTTTAGAATAAGCACAAATTAATAAATTAATTATAAATTAAATACAAGCCCTAGCGAAAAAAAGAAACTGTTAGCGTGTTCATCTTTTCAAACAAAATACAGAGAACCATTAAAATAATAGGCTCAGAAATATGAAATGTTGTCAATTGAACGAAGGTTGCTTTTGCGTTGAAGTAATGGACATATATATACAGGTTGTTGGTGTTGAAAAGGTTATAACTGCCTCACTTCATCATTAGGACTTCATCTTGACTTTTTATTTGGTCTGAGAAAAGTAGGTATTTGCTTATTAAGTTGTGATGTTTTTGACGTGATAATGTTTTATAAATCGATGAACACCGGCTGCACGCACGAAAAAGTGTCACGTTCCGCGTGACGTCAGAGCTAGCAATTTTCATCAATGTTTCTTTGACGTTATCACGAAAAACTATCGTCCGTAAACCGACTTTTTGGTCCACACCTTGGGCCGTATGGAAACTAGAGCCCAAGCTCTTCTATGCTGAGAAGAGTTCTGTGTTCAGCAGAACAAATAATTATGTGTAAACTGTCAGTCAATTGAAATTGCAAACATTGTAAACAAGCCATGTATTTAAAACGTCTTTAATTTCCATTTACCCTCATCAAATACTGCTAAATCCATGTTTTATTTAATCAACACTTACCACAACATTATCCTGAACCATTAAAACAATAAACAAGCGCTAGAATATGGATATTTCGTTATATGGTTTATTTACATTGTTCGCAATTTCAATTGAAAGCGACTTTAGGGTAAAATTTTTATGAAATAATTTGTCACTAACTTCCTTCTTTCAATAATTCCAGTGACATGAGAATGAGGAACTACATAATGGAAACGGCTCACCGAAAAGGTTTACAGATTGACTTGGACACATTAGAACTCAATTACAAACCTCCTCGCGAACCTCCTGAGGTCAGTGAAGTCTGTACGGTTATAATACCCGACTATGGTATTGTATTTTGAACGGTGTGAACAATCTCCTGCCTTATAGGCTTGTTTTAATGAGAATGGTTATGAATATAACGCATTAAGAGCTTTACTGACAGCTTGGCGTAATTGTTGGTGTCTAAAGAGTCTAAAGCAGTGTATGTGATAAATCTAACGGTGATCAGTATAAGGGTGCGACCACACCGCCGCTTAAAAAACGGTGACGTTACGGAATCGCAACAAAATGTATGAAGAAACGGTGAACGTGACGCATACGACACGTCACTGCGTATAAGCGGCGGTTTGGTCGCACCCTTACCGTCTTGTGTAGTTGACCGAGGAGTTACTTTACCACCTGTTCGGTGTCATTTATATGCCTTCAACTTTTGTATGTCTAGGATCTGGGCAAAGATGGAAATCTGTCTGTTTTGTATTTTTCTTAATCTCTGATTATTTGAAACCTTTGTTCGTATTATTTGAAACCTTTATTAATACAAGGTTTTAAGACTTCAAAGACTATTTTGGCTGTCAGTCTTCTTGTTTATTTTTATGCCGGCACTGTCTAGAAAAATGGTAAGGTGCTTACTTAAGGTGCTTACTTAAGGTGCTTACTTAAGGTGCGACCACACCGCCGCTTAAAAAACGGTGACGTTACGGAATAGCAACAAAATGTATGAAGAAAAGGTGAGAAAACGTGACGCATACGACACGTCACTGCGTATACGCGGCGGTTTGGTCGCACCCGTAGTTGACTATTGTATACAATGCAGTGCCAAATTAAATGAAAGGAAACAACTAACAAACTGAAGGAACACCTAAAATTTGTATGGGTTTCTTCTGTTCCCTTCTACTGTTATTACAGTCATAGATTTAGACTATTTAACCGACTTCAAAAAAAGGAGGAGGTTCTCAATTCGGTTGTATTTTTTACGTAAAAAATCGGGAATGCAAGTGATAAAATGTTGGTATACACAAGTGAATGTGTGATAGTTGAGCAATACCATTTTCTGTGCTGCCATGGTAGCCTAGTGGTTTGACCTGTGGCCTCGTGGGTTCAAATCGCACCTCTGAGTTTTTCGGAACTTATGTGTGAAATTACATTTGAAATTTACCTGAGCGTTTCGGTTGTGTGAAGTTCCCAATCTGCATTGGGCCCGCGTGGGAACTATAGCCCAAGCCCTCTCGTTCTGAGAGGAGGCCTGTGCCCAGCAGTGGGACGTATAATAGGCTGGAGAGAGGCTCTATTAGCCTGCTAAGGTCTAGGTGACACTCTTAATGAAATGAGTAAAGCTTATTTCTATTTTTCTTAAACACCAATAGCTGAAAAATTTGGTGTTATTGTTACTTCAAGCAGATCTTATCCGACAGTAGTGTGTTTTGAATCTATGATTGTAATACTTATGATTGGGCACAGGTTGTCATTCTGAGTAAACCCGCATTGTATACTTGTAAGGCATTTATAGGATTAAGTGTTGTTCTTTGCGTCTCGAGATGAAAGCACCCTGTCAAAAGACTGAGACAGGGATAGTGTATCTTTGTATTAGTGATAGTATTTTGAAAGTGTGTTCTCTAGTTTCTGAGATAAGTCTGTATATGCGAGCACAAACATAATAATATTAGTATCGATGCGTGATCGATCGATGTGCTAGTCAAATTTGTTCTGGGAATGTGATTATTTGTTTGTTTAAGAGTATTTTTAGATATCTGTTACAGTTTATGTAACTATGTTTTTCTTCAGACAGTCTTTTTGGTTGAGATACTAAATATTTCTCTTCCAAAAATTAAATGCTTGTATAAGTAGTAGAAATGTTTCCTAAATTAAGAACTTTAATAACTATCTAACATACTGTTAGCATATTAACTAGATTGCCACGATCAAAAGCAATAATGATACATTTACAGACGATCTATTGAAATATATGAAGTTTTGTCGTTAGCTCTTTAACTAATGTTAAAAAGCAAGTTTAAATAAAGAGAGATACTTATAATGTACAAAAATATACAGAGACTTATCAAAAAATCCTTACCGTAGAGTTTGTAAAATTTGACTTAACTTTTTGAGCTCTCTACCCTTCTAGGCTAGTAGTAGAAGCTAAATTGTGAGATACTGGACACAACCATTATACAATTTACACATTATGTATTTCGTGTCACCTTATAAGTTGAGTTGACATAGCTACTTTTACAATGAGTATTTTACAATAAGTATGACCATATTGATTGATGTGTTTATGTTTATTTAACATGATAAAGTCGTCAATTGAGTGTTAAGCCACTGTATATCCTGTTTACATTAAAACGATCCTTGATGACTTTGAAATACACATTTGGCTGTCTTGCTGACATTTAATTGGTAACTATGATTATTCTTATACTTTGAAGAAATTAACGATATGTGTCTGTTTTTCTCCTTTATTTACTAGCTTCCAATAGTCCAATTGACTTCAAATTTGGTAACAAGTACCAACATTATAGAGCGCCGATAACATTACAATAATCAACTGTCAGTAAAAAAATGTGTATTATTATTTATTATTTAGACGACCGGATAGCCTAGTGGTCAGAGAACCTGACTATGAAAGCTTGAGGTCTCGGTTTCGATCCCCGATATTGGCCGATATTTGTATGAAAAATATGAATGTTTGTTCTCGCGTCTTGGATGTTTAATATGTATTTATTTATATAAGTATGTTTATCCGTTGTCTAGTATCCATACCTTACCTAGTATAAGCTTTGCTTAAATAGTTTGGGACTAGGTCAATTTGTGTCAATTGTCCCAAGATATTTAATTATTTATAAATGAACATTTTCATTACTTTATTGATTATGTAGGTACCTACTTTACGTAGGTATCTACTAGATTAACCTTAGACTTAAAGAAAAAGGGTCACTTATATTATGGATTGCTAAAATTAAGTAAACAGCCTAATTACTACATGTACAAATACAAATACATGAACAGGCGTGGTTGAGAGAATGTGTACCAACCAACGGAGACAGGTGCAAAGGTTTATTTTGTTTAATTGAGGTATTACAATTAATTAAATACCTGTATAAGTAAATAAACAAAGGGTAACTTTTTAAATGATGAACTTTCGGGTTTGACAGCTCTAGTCAAATATCAAATTAGTAAGCATTTATTTTAAACTCATTTTGTGATATTTTTTATCTCGCGCAACGAAAGCTCTTGATTGAACTGATTTGATTCCAATTATTGATATTTATATACGTACTTGTACTTGAAAAATGAGAATGAATGTTTCAACTGTTTTGATAAATTTAATTTACATTCGGTGTATATTTGTATAAAAACTTACTAGGCTTTTAAATGTATAAATTTGCCTGCTGAAAATTCTTGGTACTCATCTTTTACTGTTTTTTTTGAGTGCCAGAATTTTTTCAATATACATTTTTACATAACATAAATAAGGAGCAGCGCACAAAATAGATTAAGCTAGTTTAAAAACATAATATTTTCTCATTAATTAATGTAAGGTTTACTGCTTTTAGTCAGTAGGTACTCATATAATTGTATTCAAATAAAAATTAAACATAATAGGTGCCATGTTCTAAGTTTGTCAGTATTAAATAAATATAATTATGAAACAATGGCCTAGTAAATCTTCATCAGTAGTTGTATTAGATGTATTCCAATTGCATAGAGGAATTAACCAATAAAGTGGAAATGCACCTACAAGTTGTTCGAAGACAATCGCCAAAACATTGGCGATGGTTGCATTTTGATTGTCCTGTCAAGATCAAATAGGGCACTATAGTGCAAACATATTATGATTGATAACGATAATATATGTTTAGTCATCACCCCCCCGGCATAGTGAACAAAGCCACTAAATAACCAATCATAATTCTATTGACTAAACTGGTTATGTTTCATGTAGAGAATAACCCCTTTGTTCATAAACCCTCTATAGGCTTCTGCTAACTTAGCAATCGTTTGTCCTTATCCGTCACTTTGCTATTTACCTTTCACAGATAAGGACAAACGATTGCTAAGTTAGCAGAAGCTATAGAGCGTTTATGAATAAGGGGGTAAAATTCTAGTATGATAACAATAACATGTGAAGTGACAGAACTCTAATGATAACAAATTACCACTCCATTGGTTAATTGTTCTAATAACGTTATAATTGTATTCCGAATACTTTGTATTTAATGAAGATAGTTCTGAATAACATTATAGTATTTGTAGAGAGATTGTAGAGACTTGATTCGGAGCAGAGCCTTAAAAAATTACATACGAAAATATATTTACTGTCAATTTACTAGTAAACTGTAGTCATCGATCGTGAATGTAGAGAGGATGATTCTATTTGTGGCTATAGTCTCAGACCAAATAATAGTAAAGATGGGGTTTAGGACCCTAGTGAAGCTACGCTTAAACAGCCAGTAGTTTTGCTCGGTCTTACTTTGTTATTCGCAGAAATCTGTCTTAACTTTTTATTTGGTCTTAGGTTCTTTTCTTACGTATTGCTTTTTTTGAGTTGTAGATTTCATCAGTCACTGTCTATCGATTATGTTGGCAACTGTCACTTCTACATTCATGACCTAGTCTGTAGGTATTCGTTAATTTAATTATACAACTCTAAAATTATGTAATTTAAGTCATATTAAGAATTGAAAGTAATTTTGAGAAATTGTACCTTGTATTTGAATATTCCTCTATTGAATATTTTATTACTAAACTATATGGTGCGAGAGATTAGGTGTTAATCTGCTGGCGTGAAATAAAAACGGGTCGCAGTTTTGGATTGAATTGGTCGGTTATACTTATATTCTACACACATTCATATATTTTCCAATATTCAAAAAAAAAAAAAACCAACTACAGCCAATCAACAAAAGATTATGTATTTAACAATTAACAACAATGTATTTGTATTTAACAAAAACAATTTTTATTCACTAAAATGGACACGCAACAAAGGTGACGAAACATAATGCTATGCATATATGATTGCTATCTCTGAGTGCACCGCTTAAGGAATAAAATGAAACAACTGTACCCTTAATTTGGCAATGACAATATTGTACAAGTTCTAAGAATACCTTTTTGTATTTTTTTAACACAATGTTTTACTAAAATTACGATGAGGCTTGAACCGTGTTTTTTTTTAATTATGTCAATTTAAGACTGCGACCTGTTCTCATATTCTGCCGGAAACTGAATAATAAGCAATTAGCGATGGCTCTACACTCGCTAGCAATAACAGATCAATTCTAAGTAACCGGTCTGGTTTCATTCATCTCTGGGGGTCTACTCTCAAAACCGAAATCCGAAGCTTCATACCTCTCCCGCTAGTACTAAGCACAACTAGAGTAAGCGAGAGCAAGATCTGAACTTCGAATTTCGAATTTGGAGACTAAAGTCGGTTATACTGCCAATGGTATTGCCCGTGGTCCTGCTAATTTGTTCTACTCTGAAAAAACGCAGCCATTATTTTTAATCATTCAATAATATTTTAATACAAAAATAGGTAGGTTTGGTTAGTCAGGTATCTTCAGTTGCTCGAAGGGCAAAATACCCAGAAAAAGGTGCCCTTCCTTATACTTCATTTAATTTAGGATGAGAAACCACAAAAACATTATATTGCGGCTCGTGAACTGTAATCTCTTTACGATTTGTACTAGAGTAACAATTGACGCCACGCAAATAAAGTGGCATTAAAACTGTGTTATTTTGCGGCTGCCAAACTATTGCACTGTACCTACTGTTTGCTAGGTAAGAAATAGTTGACCAGCCGCAATATAATGTTATTGTGGTTTCTCATTCTAAATTAAATGAAGTATAGGTTAGGCGGAGCTCCGTCGAAAACCAGTAGGACAAACTAGTAGGGCCACGGGCAATATACTTCATTTAATTTAGAATGAGAAACCACAACAACATTATATTGCGGCTCGTGAACTGTTATCACTTTACAATTTGTATTAGAGTAATAATTAACGACACGCAAATAAAGTGACATTAAAACAATTTTATTTTGCTGCTCCCAGACTATTGTACTGTACCATTTGCTAGGTAAGAAATAGTTGACCAGACGCAATGTATGTAATGTTATTGTGGTTTCTCATTCTAAATTAAATGAAATATAGAGGATACTGATACTGCCATGTTGCCAAACGCGTGACTGATGCATTATTATTGTCTTAGTAGTTGAAAATAAAACGTTTACGTTTATGTATGTGTTGTTTTATTTCAAACAAGCTATTGCTCGTGACTTCGTCTGCGTTAAGTTAGTTTTCACGGAACCCTTTTTTCTAAAATAAAAGTAGCGTAAGTTACTTACTCCTTATAACATCAGCTAGCTGTCAGTGAAAGTCCCGTCAAAATCGGTCCAGCTTTTTCAGAGATTAGCCGGAACAAACAGGCAATAGGGACAAAAATTAATAAAAAAAAAAAAGTTTTCTTGATTGATATTCTGTTCATTTGAAATTACAAACAATTTTTTTTGAATTTCTGATTGTGTTTTACTTATAAATAGAGGAAATAAATAACTCATACTGTGGAAATACCATACAAAAAGAAGAAAAACGACCGGATGGCCTAGTGGTTAGAGAACCTGACTATGAAGCTTGAGGTCCCGGGTTCGATCCCCGGTCGGGGCAGATATTTGTATGAAAAATACGAATGTTTGTTCTCGAGTCTTGGATGTTTAATATGTATTTAAGTATTTATTTATCTATATATGTATGTTTATCCGTTGTCTAGTGCCCATATCACAAGCTTTGCTTAGTTTGGGACTAGGTCAATTGGTGTCAATTGTCCCAAGATATTTATTTTGTCCCAAGATATTTATAAAAACGCCAAGCCCGTGTAGCGATTGCTGCACTCTGACCGAAAGTCATTGTCACTAAGAGTTGAGCAAGCCGTTTTTACGATCGAAATGGATACCTAGTTAATGTTTATTGTTTAGCCGTTACGTGGCATAGATAGTGAAACTCGCACATTTTTTGTAAAACTAAAAAGTAAACATACAATAAGTGGTTAACTAATTAATAAATTGTGTGGTAAAATTATGCTAAACGTGCTCGGGCCTTGTCTACCACGTAAGGGATAAAGACGTGATTTATTTTATCTGTGGTAACAATATTCGTTCTATTCATATTAGATTATCCAGGGACCCGAAAGCACATCACTCGAACGAAAATGCCACTATTGCCACTCGAAAGTGGTAAAAATCTGTTTATATCTTCTAAACTACAGCTCGAATCAAAATTTTAGCTATAGAGGACTCATTTAAGCGATCGGTCAGTCTATGAGTTCATAATTCATAAGATTAATGTGAGCTGAAATTTTCTTTTTTTACGATTTTTCAACAATATTCCATTGGTGTTTTTCACATAATGTGCTTACAAAAATCGGGTCCCAGGGAGGAAACAGTAATACCTACTACCTCCCTACCTCTACCAAACTTCTCTCTCGTTCTTTCCTCACTCGCTTTAAACTTTTTTCCGGCTTGCCTAACGGAAATTTCCAAGAGCGCCACTGAACCTACATTTACGAAACGAAAGCAAAAGCATCTCACACTAACATGGTTAGTGGTAATGGCGAAAAGAGGAGCCCTGTGTCAACAAAATTATATGATAAAGCCATCTCGAGATAGCTGCGGCTGCGGTATACGTGACGCCAATGTCAACAGATGCCCTATTTCATTACCGCAAATCAATAGTGTCGTCACGAAGCACTCACAACGGGATTTGCCGTTGGCGTTGGTTGCGAGAGCAGTGGCAACTCCAAAAGATCAAAGTCGCTGAGCTTAATGTCCGAAATCGGTAGAAAGTCACTAGATCTCTCCAGAAAACCGATAGCTACTAGAATTAATGTTACATGATAAATGAATGTTAAATTATTGAATGCCGCCGCTCGCGACAACGCCTTAGAAAGCACTGAAAATAGTAGGTACAGTTTGTCTACAGGCTGTATCAGATACCCCCTAACAATAATCAACTGGGCAGTGTTGCTAGGTCACTTCCCTTGAAAATTACATTAAAAAGTTCCATTTTTGGTAAAAAAGTTCCATTTTACTAAAAATCATTAAATACCTAATGAATAATTAAATACACATCGTTTAAAAAGTTCCTTCCAAGTTCCGCGGGGGTGTCAAAAGTTCCGCAAAACGGAAGAAACGGAACCAAACGGCAACACTGCAACTGGGGTATATTACCATAGCTACAGAAGCTAAAAAAAATATTTAAAAAAAATTGGAGTAATTTTTTTTTTTATTTTCTATAGGAATGGTAGTATTAACTGTAATCATTCCTATAGAAAACATAAAAAAATTTTACTCCCAATTTTTTTTTCAACATTTTTTTAGCTTCTATAGCTATGGTTATATACCCCAGTTGATTATTGTTAGGGGGTATCTGATACACCCTGTATAAAGTCGTGAAATTAAAAAGTGGCAATACTGTAGTGTCGTCCCTTCCTAATCTATAGGTATAAGAAAACGGGACGATACTACAGTATTGCTACTTTTTAATTTCACGACTTTATAGACAAACTGAGCGAATTAACGCGGCGCCACGCGCGTAAATTCGCGCGGTGTCAGCTGTCGCGTGTTAGGGGCAATAACACCGAAAATAAGGGTTCAATGAAACTTCAGCTGCTAGAATATAAGCAAAAGTCGCTAAATTAGCAACACTGGAGAGAGTTGGCCGACATTTTAGAGTAGATATTGGAGGCAACACAATAACTTGCACAATAGCTAAAGCAATAGCTTCCAAGATAGCTAAAGTAGCGAAACACAACTTACTTACATAGACAGAAAAATAATAGTTTTGTTTTGTTGTTAAAGCGGCAACAGAAATACATCATTTGTGAAAATTTCAACTGCCTATTACGGTTCATGAAGATGTGATACAACCTGGTGACAGACAGACGTAAAATTCCTTGTAGGGCACAAACGCCCATAGGGTCCCGTTTTTACCCTTTGGGTACGGAACCCTAAAAAGAACTGTTCGCAAATGCGAACCAAGTATGTAACTAAATGTTTCTTATGACCATTGTTAGTTGTCCCCGTCATTTGTTGGCAGAGCAGAAGAAAGGTCGCCTCTCCATCTCCGTAGTAGGAAGTACTTTGTGGTGTTATGCGAGGTCAATTGGAATAAGTGTGGGAGATTTCTCTCTATTACGTTAGGTCTTTAGGATGATTTCTTAGTTTGTTTTTGTGTACAGTATGATTTTTTTCCATTATTTCCTAAAGTGAAGTAAGGGATTGCTGGACGAGTTTGGGGTAGACGGCCGAGTCGTAGACGAGCCATAAACAAGAAACTTTCATGTCTTCATTTCGTGATTTTAACGCATACATTTCCGAGCATGTTTGAGAAAATATTGACCTAAAACGCCAAATTCAAAAAGAAAGACCTAAGCCTTCCTACAACTATGCCTACAATTCACATGGCCAGCTTTATTGCATTTTCTGTAATAAGGTATTTAAAACTAAGTTCGGTCTAGCGAGCCACATTAGGGCTCATAATAGAAAATTGTAAATAATTGTTGTATATATGTGTAATTGTTATTTTATTGTATTTTAATTTATATTTATTTTTCTGGTAGTCAGGGTCGCCGTCGTCGAAACCGATGACGAGGACTGGGTGGATTTTTAACGTTGTACACAAATTACAACGTCAAAAATCCACCCGACTATTATTATTATTATTTATATTTAGGCTTAATGTACACGCCATTAACAATACAGTCGTCTTCATAAGCATTATGTAGCTATGATGGCGACTGTAGGTAGAGTCAAAGAAAAATAGCTTGCTGTTTTATGAACAAAAAGCATTTCCTACCTTGCCCAAAACCCACGGCTAGTAGGGGTCCTGAAAGTCTGATAAATCGTTTTCTTTTTACTCGAGCAGGGCCTTCTAGCACATTCGTGAAAATACCACTCGAGAGACTACTCTCATGCATGACTTTTTACTAAAAAAGTCATGCTGGATTTGAAATACTAGTAGCTTGGAAGAAAATTACAGCTCTCATTAATCTTGTAAAGTAGTTAAAAATTTGATTCGAGCTGTAGTTTAGTAGATATAAGCAAATTTTTACCACTTTCGAGTGGTACTTTCAAGTGATAAATGCTTTTAAAAAATGGCTCATATTTAAAAAGACGGCCCTGAAATGGCACACCTATTTAATTCAGTACCTATTAGAAACTTGCTCCTCATAAGTGAAACTTTCAGCTATGAATACGTACATACATACAACTTTCACACTTCACCTAGATCTATAGAAACAGTATCCTATGGTTAAGAGGCGTGTGGTGGGAGCATAGAGGAAATAACAAAATAGAGTGGCAATAGCTATCCAACTATGGCGACACAAACAACACAAATACTCTTTATAATAATAATAATAATAATAATAATACTAATAATAATAGTAATTTATTTCAGATTAACAAGAAAAATCCACCATAAATCAGCACAGAACAATACAGAAACAAACAATAAAGTAGACAAAAGGCAACACATCAGTTTATTTCAACTAACACCACACTAGCAATAATTTTTAGCGATAGTTTTACCTTTATCTCCTACATAAAACGAAGCCATGTAATTAGAATTTTGAACTACCGTGGGACTCGATCATAATTACCTACACAAACGGATAACTCACCAAGAGGATTCCAAGAGCAAGGATTACGAACTAGTCCGAAACATGTCGAGCACCACTCGACATTTAACGCGAGTTATCAGTTTGTGTACTTTTTATAATTTTGATCTTGAATTGTTGTTTTGGTTTTCATAAAAGTTAATCGAGTTTCATTCGCTATTCTACAACGACTAAATAATCTATCCATATCGATCATAATAGCTGCTTGATCAACTCTTGTGACCTGCTTGACCTTCGGCTGGCCAATCAGAGTCAGTAATCACCAATTGGAGAGAGCTATGCTCGGAGTTTCTTTGCGCGACAGAATCCGCAATACGGAGATTCGCCGAAGAACTAGAGTCACCGACATAGCTCGAAGAGTATGTACTTTAAAGTGGCAATGGGCAGGCCACATTGCTCGTAGAACAAACAACCGTTGGGGGAGAAAAGTTCTCGAGTGGCGACCGCGAACCGGAAGACGCAGTGTTGGCAGGCCTCCCACTAGGTGGACTGAGACATCGTGAAAGTTGCGGGGAACCGGTGGATGCAGGTGGCGAGTTGTCGTTCATTATGGTGTGCTAAGGGGGGAGGCCTTTGTTCAACAGTGGACGTCTTCAGGCTGATGATGATGATGATGATGAATCACCAATTTCGGCTTGGCTTAATTTTATTTTGTACTAGCTTCTGCCCGCGACTTCGTCCGCGTAGAATTAGCAATTATTATGTTTATCGCTATCCCGCGGGAAGTATACAATTTTTCCGGGATAAAAAGTAGCCTATGTTTTAATCTAGGGTATCAGCTATCTTTGTACCAAATTTTATCCAAATCCGTTCAGTCGTTTTAGCGTGAAGAAGGAACAAACATACACACTCAGTCACTCACATCGTCACATCATCACATCGTCACATCGTCACAAACTTTCGCAATTATAATATTAGTAGGATAAATTATATGTAATTTCCTCTCTATTATGATGTTTGGTCTATGGGTGGAAATATTAAGAGCTTCAGTAATATTACGGTCGCTAACAGCAGAGACAACAGGGCGGCTTTATATTACAAAGAGCCTTTGGCGCGGATATCGACTTTCATCGAGGTTTAAGGGAACTATGGGGAGAGATGTGTACCCGTAGCGAGCGAGTTAGTGAATCAAAGGAACTATTCAAAGTACGTCTTGAACGCGTTAAAAAATCACATACTATGAGAACATTTTGATGCCGTTTCGTTCCGCAAGTGGCACTTCCAATTTTTCCATAGAAATTGAGACGTTTACGTCTATAGTAAATATCTCCAAAAGTAGCTAAATTTATGGAACACTAGCTAGAAAAGTCGATAATCGATAAAAAATGTATTAAACGGTTGAAAAAAGTCGCTAACATAGTCCTAAAAGTTACTCTAGCGACAAGTTGGCAACACTTCGCCTTCGCACTTTGGTTTTTATATTGTAACATGGTAAACCTCCGCGACGCACCAAAAGCGCACTGGCCGCTTACAAATAAAAACTAAATTCAAAATTCTAAATTTACGATCGGCTTTTGTTTTTTCCTGGGACTCGCTCGATTATTTGGCAAGGAATAAGCCGCATTTAGGTACTTTATTCGAATTATATTTTATAAGACTGAAGATTGCTTGTGTAAACTACTTGTATATAATTATAAAAGGGCTGCCACTAACGCAGGTACTGTAAATATTAGCTTTACTGTTTCTAGAGTTTAATTATTTTGTGAAACCTAATCCAAGTCTCGTTTAGTTTTTCTCACTGGCCTAGGCTACACTGAAACGAGGCTTGGATAGGCTTTACGAGCTTTAAGCAGGGTGTTTGATTGCAGCCCTTCCTTTCCCGTCTACTACCTACAACACATTTCCGCTCCTCCAACTCTCCGCTCTGACGCCTCGGAGCAGTCCGAGGCCATCCTGACACGACACCCTGCCCTGCCTGCTTCCCTGCCTACCCGAAGTCTCAGGCCAGTGCTTATTATCCTTTCAAGAGCAGTGCTGACTGAAACGACTTTGTACATATTTATTTTGTATTATATTTTTTACACCCACGCCTTGTTTTCTTTGCTGTTCTCCGCTAGCCGGCGACAATATTAATATTTTAAACTCACTCTTTGTCGGTCCCTCGCTTAATACTCCTCTCATCTTTTCAAAGGTTAACTGGTAGAGATCCCTTCCCTTATAGGGATAAGTTCGCCTTTGTGCATAATATCTAATGTATTTTTTTGTGATTTGTGTCTGTTTATATGTGTATGTTAATATGTTTATTATATTTGTACAATAAAGCATTTACTTACTTACTTCGACATTTCAGCTAATAAGTCACACATTAAAATCCTTTTCAACAAAAATAGACACGACTCTAAATAGAGATTTCCAATTCCGCACATTCCATTCTATCGTGGCTAACATAATTTCTGGGGCCTTTACCATGACGTCTTAATTCCAACTCAGTTGAGGTTTAATCTATCATTTTTAGTATGGATCTGACAGCGAGCGAACCTAAACTGAATCGCATTAAGACGTCATGGTAACCCTGTTTATTCTCAGGTTTGCCTCAAATTGCTATTAGCAGGCATCACAAGTGTGCACCTCTCAACAAGCGGAAATTACTTATTCACCGCCTCGAGGAGTGTCGAGAAATGTCGCGGAATCCTGAAGTAATATGAAGTGTGAACTCATTTGATACTTGTCTCATCTGTGACGTTGACATTATATACTTCTAGTGGTGGCAATAACGGCTGTTTTGCAATAATGAATAACAGTGTTGTGTTATTCTTAAATAGCTGTTATTGTAAACTGCTGTCTGTTATCATGTTATATTGCTGTTTTACAAAACGATAATGAGTTTATTATCAAATAATTGTTATACTTATTTCGTTACGTTACTAATGTTACAATACAACGCGCGCGATCGCAGCGTAATAAAAACGTACGGGAACAAAAGCAAAACAACGCTGTGCTACCTTGTTTGTTATTGTACTGACTTACTGACTGACAACGAACAGCAACAGCTAATAATGATACCAAAAGTCAGTTATTTGAAGTTCGGAAATTGAAGATAACCGGTTAACAATCTATGTCAATGAAATAAACACCTTATTTCGTTGAATAAAAGCTTAAAATCGAAGGAAGCAGGACGCATGTGTACAGCGTCTCGCTCTCGCGATTGTGCGCTATCTCTCGCACACACCTACTTGATTTGTTGCGCACTCGCTTGCGCTTCTATGCTAAGTGCGGCAACAGTGCGCGTATGAACAACGTTGACAACAGACAACGAATAATGATAACAGGATAGTTGACGATTCGATAATGTGTTGTTCGTTGCTGTTGTAATAACGACCACCACTATATACTTCTCAAGGACCTTGGTAATACGTTTCCCAGAATAGATTTGCGGCATTGAGAAAGATTTCCGCTGACAGAATTACAGTGCTTCTATTTTCTTAATGCCTTGCGGCAATCGTTTTTCATTATGACTGACGTCTGAACTAAAGACAACATTATAGTATTTTATGCAACAGTTGTATTAGAGGGGTCAAAAAAGGCGAGTGGTGTGGGTTACGATGTGAGCGTAGCGAACATCGTAAGAGATGATACGCCACGAGCTTTTTTTGACTTGCTAATACAACGTTGCATACAATATTTTTTCTACGACTAAGTAGATACCTACTTACTAAATTAAAGTTAATATTAATATGTTCTCCAAAAATGAAGAAGTCCTGTGTTCCTCGCCATGAAATTCTTGAAGGCTTTGTCATTGCCGAGATTTTTAGGCAACAATTCCATCACTTCGTGGACCGCCGCGGATATTTCTTCCGGTGTTAACTTAATTTCGTTTTCATCGATGTTATGATAGGTACGATACAAAGCTTTGTTAAAACTATTGCAATCAAATAACAAACAAGACAGGAGCGGGAAACATGAAAACGACAAGTGACAAAATTGGAAGTTTGTTTATAGTAAACTTTGTTTTTAATTAACGTTTACTTTTTTTATAGCCTTGCCTTCTTGACGCATTTAGCCAAAACGTTTACCAACTTGCCAGTGACGTTATTAAAATATCTTGTTTGTTATGTTGCCGCTATGCATTTAGTTCAGAAAGTTTTAGTTCTATAGAAAACCGTATGAATTAAATAATTTGTTAAGTTGGTAGCCATGCTTTTGCATCGTAAATTTAATGTTGATCGTGAAAAAGTTTTACCTAGGCCTGGCAGTCTATGGCTGGCAGAGTAACGATGGAGCACTTTTAGAGCCATAAGCGAACAAGTGCTTTTAGAGGGAATAGACAATATAGACTTATCCAAAGTCTTATTATGAGTGTTCTTACAGTGGTGCTCGTGATAACATAAATCACAGATAGGACAGGTACAGGAGGTAGGTACAGGAGTAGGAAAAATTAAAAAAAACAACGGGTAGCACTCCGGGAGTGCCGGCAGTAGTGACAAACTACACACTCGCACTCTCGCGCAAAAAGAAAAAAAAATACTTTTTACACGAGATTCGAACAGCGGGAACGCACTGTTATACCACACCTTATACCACTAGGTCAAACGCTCATACGTTAAAGCGACGAAATCAACGTACACTTCAAAAATCGAACGCGATTCTAGCTTCATTCATATTTCATAATAAGCTCTTAGAGGATCCTGATATGCCGGTACTTATTTAAACTCTCCCTCCGTCTTACGTCTGACGCGAGTTTAACATTTTTTACCCATCCCAAAAATAATATTACCTAGTAAGGAATTTTTGTCATCAAAATGAATTATATTTTACCTATAATACCTATTATATTTTACCTACATTAAGATTAATACAACAAGTAAATAAGTGCTTTATTGTACAAAAAAATATAGAAACAGACACAAATTCACAAAAAAGAGGCAATACGTTTAGAATTAATGCGTGGATGGTTTTTTTATTTTTTTATTTGTGTAATGTTATTAAAGTCGCCCGTTGCACAAAAATCCACATCCAGTCCATGATATTCGGCTTTTATTTATTCCCTTTATCAATGAATGATTTTGTTGATTCATGGCCGCCATTGCGGGCGATTGGTATTTGCACAGCAATAGACTCGATTCCAACTCCCGCTGAATGGAATCAGGACCGCATCAAGCAATTTGTTTTGCAGCGGATTTATTTTTATAAGACTTGTAAACGAGTAATTTGATGGCAGAAATGGTGTTTGGAATGTTTTCAGTTCCAATTTCAATTTATTGATTGTAACGACTCAAAGGATTCGGTTAAAATTTGTACATTATATTCCGATTTTCCTACTGCATGTGTAGAGCATATTATTATGTTAGGGGAGGGGTAGGGTAGGGGGTATTCAAGTACCACTGTAAGAATGGTATTTTCATTCTTACCTGTCCTATTTGGTAAACAAAATTCTAACCTCAACGTGCAAATTTTTGTAAAGAATAAGGTGTATTACGTTATCAAATAAACCTGAGGTAATATTTTGTACATAATTTTGCTGATATTTTATCTCCAGTTCCTTTATTTACCATGAAATAGTTAAAAAATAACAAAAATGAGACGTTTTGAGGTTAGAATTTTGTTTACCAAATAGGACAGAAGAATGAAAATACCTTAGAATCCTGTGGTAATTGACAGGCCGCCGCCACTCAAACTCGAGTGATATAAGGATCTGAGCAGATCTACGGTGGTATGTGAATACATTTCCGAACGGACATTATAAATACCGGCCAAGTGCGAGTCGGACTCGCGCACGAAGGGTTCCGTACCATTGTCTATTAATGTCTATAAACCAGTGTAAGCAGAGCCCTGCTCCAAAGCAAAATACGGACAGCGAAGTCTTAGTAATAGGGTTCCGTTTTTACCCTTTGGGTACGGAACCCTAAAAACAGCACATTCCAGGCCTTGGCCTGTATTGTATGAAATCCGATTAAGAGGCTGACAACACCTAATTTTGTTGAAATTGATGTTATTTGAGCACATTTTTAAGAAAAACTACACACAAAAATATACAAAAATAAATAAATAATTTTCATCATATTTCAAAGACGCTGGACGGACTCGATACATAATTGAACAAAATCGGCTCGATAGAAAATAATTGCAAAGATTGGTCTTAAAATCATCATTAAACGGTTCTATGTCTTTATTTTTTTGACGCATGGGTCTGCAATTGAATCATGAAGTCAACATATTCATACCTAAACGGCTAACGAGATATATTTCACAAATAATCCATACTTTTTTTTATTTCTTATTATTTGTGTCTTATTTGCAAGATTTTAGACGCGCGCCAAGCTGCCGGAATAGTTTCTTCTCTTTCTAACAGGCACGCGAATCGTATGTGTGAAAAATGGCGCTGCTCAAGGTCATTTGCTGTTGACAGCGCCTTAAAGGCCTCTCGTCTAGTCGCACCAGAAAAGTGACACTTCGCGGCCTAAGGTAAAAACATCGATATTTCATTGCATCTGTAAGAAAATAAGAAAAAAAAAAAATATTAAACAAGCGTTAGAGCATGCTCCGACATTTACGAGAACTTAGTTCGTATCAACTTCTACTTTAGTGCTCATTTTATCACAATTATCTTTTATTCGTCGTAGCTCAAGCGAACGGACCCAACGTTGGCGTAATTTCACGGTTCTTTTCTTTACAATAAGTACAGAGCCCTGTGCTGTGACAAAATACTCACAAGCGTCAGCCAACGTGACCGAAATTAGGTGTCTTACTCTAACGCTTGTGCAAGCTCGCGTCGGAGAAGGATAGATTTTCGTTTGCGTCCAGTAAGTTTAAGGTAAGGGCGGTAAGACTGTCCTGTAATCTTGTCTAGGGTCTCAGTTGAAATAAAACTTATAGATGGGTGGTTGTTGAAGCTTTAGTTAGACGATATTCAACTCAGACCAATGTTGGTATAGAACGTTATCTTAAACACAATTTAAGTAACTATAGATTAAAATACTGACATTTATTTTGACTTTTGAAACGCGTTTTCTGTTCGGTTTTGCAAATCCATGTGATGGTAAACATCGGCCAAATAAGTGGTCTATCACTTTCATCCAACTTCCGATCAGATAAAATGTAGCTAAAGTCAAACATTCAAGATTTCAAGTTAACAGCCACGTCTTATCGGGCATTTGCATTTTATGACGTGCAAAGGATTTTCAAAGGGTGGCAGACCACATATTTGGCTGTTTAATGTCTTATGGTCTATGTTGGAGCTATTAAGTATACAAGAATTGGAGCCATTTTGGAAAATAAAGAAGACGAAATATATCAATGCGTATCAAAAACTGTGTTGCATAAATCACTAAAACTTTACAGAATTAAACAGCCCATCCTCTACGCCGTAGAGAGTCTTCGGAACCCTAGTTGGGCTGCTGTCTAAAAATACTAAGACAAAGGAACATATCGATTTCCCTCTGCTAAGTGCTGAAAAACGATATGTTACTTAAATAGTGACCGAGGCACCGCACAAGCGTAGGAGTACTATTACGTCATGAGATTTCCAATTTCCGTAGCTCGCGGCAGTTTCATTTGATTTCCAATCGACTCTATGCCTGTTATATTTATCTTACGTACAGATGGATCTTTGGGTCTATAGGTATAATATAGATATAGGATACTTATACAATAAGTCCATCAAATTGTGAAATACACATTTGCTTTTTAATTGGCTGAAATGCTGAAATATCATACACCTACTTACACTTTTTTTATAAGCTTCGCGGTCTTGGGGCATTTAGCCTACACCTGCACTACGTTTTTCTTTCACTTTACCAAGTAGGTAAACAATGTTGACCTATTTTTTGTCGAAAAATTCTTTCACAAAATAAATAACAGCAAGTTACAACAAAGATTTATCTCGTTATGGTTTTGTATGTTCCTGTTACCGATATTTAAGAAGTGTTTTTCAATAAAAAGACAGGTCAAGATTGTTTTTAGGGTTCCGTACCCAAAGAGTAAAAACGGGACCCTATTACTAAGACTTCGCTGTCCGTCCGTCTGTCGCCAGGCTGTATCTCATGAACCGTCAGTTGAAATTTTGACAGATGATGTATTTCTGTTGTCGCTATAACAACAAATACTAAAAACAGTATAATTGTAATGTTTGTCTATGTACATAACCACTGTAAAATGACCTGACACTGCATACATTTTGCTTAGGAGCAGGGCTCTGCTAACACAGGATTTTATATTAACTTCGCGAATTTGTACGGAACCCTCGGTGCGCAAATCCGACTCGCACTTGTCCGGTTTTTTTATATGTGTAACAAACGAAATAGGTATACATTACAGAACGCGATTCCAACATCAGTAACAAATAACTGTGTTAACTTGTCTTGAACAAGGAAGGCAAAAAGGAATTGCTTTTCAAACAGTTCAAAAGCATTTTTAATATAATTGGTGCTTCCTTGTAATCTTTGGAATGCCGGCAGAATGGTAACTTCGTTTAAACAAAATTAACAGAGCCGTAATGTTTTTGTTTTTGATGTTTTTCGAGGCCCTGCAAATGGAACAATTTTAATTTAAACGTTGAATACTTTTTCAAAGTGAAATTGTTCAATTATACTAGAAAAAGGTTAAGGAATCTTCAACAGATCTTTAGTAAAGAAGTCGCGTAAAAATTATAAAATACGGGTTCCTACCCGTAGGTACCTATAGTTTTAGAAAGGGCATTTTTAATGCTTAGTTCATATTTATTAGCTAAATTTACAGAATGGGAATAAATGTACATACGAGTAACTAGCTTCTGCCGGTGACTTCGTCCGCGTAAAATTAGAACTAAGAACTGATGTTGATAGTACATTCTGCAATAACTATTTACGTTGCGACTAGGCAGCTACGAAGATGTTTATTACCATCCCGCGCGAACTATGCAATTTTCTTGGGTAAAAATACCATCATCAACCTATGAAATATTATGTCAAAATCGTCGGTTATAGTTAAAGTTATCGTAAAAGTAACTTGGTGCAACTCACGCTTATAAACTCGAGTGTCATGAAAAACTAGGGGATATTTTTTAAGATGAAATTGACGCGCAAAAACACCAAGTTCATTGTTATTCGTTATACAAACTGGGCACCTATATTTGACGTATGAGTGAAGCCTCCGGGCTTCTGTTGATTGCAGCTCGTAATTTATATAACGAACGCCTGTTCGGCCCACGAGACCTACGTTGCGAAAAGTTACTGGCCAGTTAGAAAGGATGCCATAAAAAAAGGAAGCTTTCGGACTGTGGGCGACGTGACGCATTTGGCTGATCTTGCCATATTTCAAAATTCGAATTTCGTAACGAGACTTTCCTTATAAACACTTTCTGTTACACACTCCTTGCGCCGCCTTCCTTCTCCATCAGCTCTATATTTTTTAATGTTGACTTTAGACATGGGGAAAAGCGTTACATTTTGATATCAGTGACTGACGATCCCGTTCCAAAAAAGTCACAGTTGAAAAGTCACCGTGACTTGGTCACGCCTGTTACTCGTGTCACTGCATGATATTTGTGTCAACGTTATTTTTGTCACACTATTATTTCATCGTGATTTTGTCACGCCGGTTACTCATATCACCATGTGGTATTGTCGCAGTGCTATTATGAAGTGATTTTGTCACACCGTTATCACACAAGTAATTGATCCAAATAACCTTTACACTTTTACAGGCTTAGAACTGTCGCACATTATAAGTAAAAAATAAATACATTTGGGAAATTAGTTCATAGTCATCATAATCATCACAATCATCATCATGTCATCATCATCATCATCATAATCATCATAGTCATCATAGTCATCATCATCATCATAATCATCATCGTCATAATCATCATCATCATAACCATCATCATCATCATCATCATCATCATCATCATTATGGACGGTGTTCATCTTTTTCATGTGTTTTATGTACAATAAAGAGTTATATGTACATACATACATACATACATCCTTTTCTACGAGTAAGCTTCATTAAAACAACTCTTTGACACGGATGAGTGAGCAAGCATTCATAATTTTATCGCTGTCTCACTCGCTCTCAGGCAGCAGGCATCATCCGATGTTCGCCACGAAGTTCCGAATCCGAACACTCCCGACTAAGCCCGATTAGAGCCGAGCAGAGCCGAGTCACGTCACAGTCAGTCACTGTCACTGCATCGCGTCTCGTCACTGCTTGCGCTAGGCGCTAGGAAGGAACAGTAAGGAACGTATGTGATTTTGTAACGTTGTTATTTTGTGAAAAGTCACAGTGACACGTTTTGAAGGCGAGTCACGGTGACTTTGTCACCGTGACGTTATTTAACCCCCATGTCTAGTTGACTTTCGACATGCCTAGTGTCACGAATAAACGAACATAGGTACTTACTGTCATGTAAGCTTGCCCTAGCACAAAGGTGAAATTGTTTAAGCCCACCGACCTTTCTTTGTCCCTTTCATTTGCATACAAAAGTGCAACAGAGAGAACCCTATATTAACTCGTTATCTTGGACATGGTATAGATGAAAAACTTAAGTATTGACCTGTTGTATGTGTGAGTTGAGTAATGAACACATTGTCGTTCCAAATTAGAAAAAAAACCGACCAAGTGCGAGTCGGACTCGCGCACGAAGGGTTCCGTAGCAGAAAAAAAACGCCAACAACTACTCTGTTGCATGGGAGCCTCCCTTAATTATTATTATTATTTTGATTTTACTATTTGTTGTTGTAGCCACAATAAAAATACATAATCTGTGCAAATTTCAACTGTCTAGCTATTACGGTTCTTGAGATCTGGCTCGGCGAGTGGTAGCCATGAAAAAGGGCTAAAATATCACGTTTTTTGTATGGGCGCCCCCCTTAATTATTATTATTATTTTGTTTTTAGTATTTGTTCTTATAGCGGCAACAGAAATACACAATCTAGCTATTACGGTTCTTGAGATACAGCCTGGTGACAGACGGACGGACGGACGGACGGACGGACAGTGAAGTCTTAGTAATAGGGTCCCGTTTTTACTCTTTGGGTACGGAACCCTAAAAATGACTTAAGCCCCATATCAGTACACTACTACATGCAACATCAATCAATTATGAGTCAGGAAGCCGAAGCTCTTGTCGAAACGGTTTTATATTTCATCCTTGTTAAAAGAACGTAAAGTATTTCGGCGTCTCGCCGACTGACATCCATCGCGGTAATGGCCAATTTGTGTCGACGCCTCTCGAGTGCCTCAAAAATGTAATTTTGTCACTGTTTATTCTTTAGGGAACGCTAAAGATCCCTCCAGATTAATTGATGTGACGAGCGAGTACGACGGAATGTTGATTTTTGTTGGATAAAATAATAATTCGGGAAACTGTGGTATGCACATTCTACGCAAGAAATTAGAGTACGCATTACATATCTAACTAATCTAACTATAATATTATTAATGCGAAAGTATGGATGGATGGATGTTTGTTTGTTACTCAATCACGCCAGAACGGCCTAACGAATCTGGATGAAATTCGGCACATAGATAGAGAAAAGTCTGGAATGGCACATAGCCTACTTTTATCTCGGAAAATTCCCGCGGGATAGCGATAAACGAATGCTTTGCAGACGAAGTCGCGGGCAACAGCTAGTTTTATAAATGCGAAAGTTTGGATGGATGGACGGATGGATGTTTGTTTGTTACTCAATCACGCCAGAACGGGCCAACGAATCTGGATGAAATCCAGCACATACCTACAGGGTGTATCAGACACCCCCTAACAATAATACACTGGGGTATATAACCATAGCTACAGAAGCTAAAAAGCCGTGGTAGTCTAGTGGTTTGACCTGTGGCCTCTCAAGCAGAGCGTCGTGGGTTCAAATCCCGGGCTCGCACCTCTGAGTCTTTCGGAATTTATGTGCGAAAATTACATTTGTAATTTGCCATGAGCTTTTCGGTGAAGGAAAACATCGTGAGGAAACCTGCACACATCTGCGAAGAAATTCAATGGTGTGTGTTAAGTTCCCAATCCGCACTGGGCGCGCGTGGGAACTATAGCCCAAACCCTCCAATACACGGAGGAGGCCTATGCCATGAGGCACGCCGAATTACGCGATAATTTAATAAATAAATAAAAAAAAATAAAAACGACAGTAACAACAACAACATGTACTTACTGAAATTGTAGCGAATTCGGAATAAAAAGGCTTATAAATAAATAAATAAATAAAATATAACCATAGCTCTATAGAAGCTAAAAAAATATTTAAAAAATTGGAGTATTTTTTTTTATATTTTCTATAGGAATGATTACAGTTAATACTTCCATTCCTATAGAAAATATAAAAAAAAAAAACTCAAATTTTTTATTAAATTTTTTTTTGCTTCTATAGCTATGGTTATATACCCCAGTGGATTATTGTTAGGGGGTGTCCGATACACCCTGTAGATAGAGAAAAGTCTGGAATGGCACATAGGCTACTTTTTATCCCGGAAAATTCCCGCGGGATAGCGATAAACGAATTCTTTGCAGACGAAGTCGCGGGCAACAGCTAGTTAGACGGGTTAGACCATAAAGTGACTATCACCGAATTACTTCATATCACCGATAGCCAAGGTTTGTCCTACCCGCAAGTACAGCGTGCCGTTTTCGGCTGTCGTAAAAAGAGTAGAGTTTCCTCGATCTCGCGAAGTCCTCCGTTTTAGTGGTTTGACCTTATCTCAGAGAAAAGCCTACAATTTTATTGCGTTACACTTATACTAGTAAAACGCAGTAGGTATTTTTGCTCCAGAATCAGAATTAGAAATAATGATTAGTGTAGAACAAAGGTTGATAAACAAATACATTTTGTGGCAAAAACATACATACACACGTTTTTATCCCTCATGGGGTAGACAGAGCATAAGGCAACAAGAACTAAAGGCCACGTTTAGCATGATTGTGGGCGCATAGGGGTGGTGGTGATGGGTTGCTAGCCACATCGCCTATAACGTCCTATTCCGATTCCTAAGATTTTCGCCCATTCCCTCGATGGACTTTTACCACCTTTTACCATCTGCGCGGGAAGAGAAGCAACTGGTACTTTCTATGTTTTTTCTGTACTCCCAGACCAGCATGGACGATAAAATTTCTAAACGACGCTGAAAATTAGATCACAGAAAAATCCGAAAAGTAAAGCTATGGCCGGGAGTCGAATCCGCTACACCACCCATAGCAGGTGAGCAGGTGAGTAAGCCTTCGAATTTTTCTATCCGTTACCAACTGTCACGTGACCTTGTTACTATGCGAATATTTGTCGCCAAGCATCATCTGTTTGAATGATGTGTCTGTACGACACAATTACAAACTCCAGTGGAACATTTACTGCTCACCAGGGACGAGAGAAGGCGCGAAGATACATACATACCGTCACGCCATTTTCCCACAGGGGTAGGCAAAGACTACTTTGTTCCACTTGCTACGATCCCGACATACCTCTTTCGCTTCATCCACATTCATCAATCTTCATACATGCTCGTCGGTTTCGGGTACTCTTGACGTGACCTTTTTCCAAAACGTCCCCAACATAGAAGATAAAATTAATAAAAACAAACGTATTGATCAATAACTATGGCTATGCTAGTACGGTATGCTAGATCGCAGAACAAGCTGGAAGCATTTAATAAAACCCTCATATATTTGACCAATAGTTTTTATGAAACGGATGCTGACCCGACGTCCTCATATTTTACAGGGCGGGAACAGTTGGACAAAAAATAAATTTAAAACTCAGAAGTAATCGATAAATCAGCGTTCGATATTAGTTCCGCCCGCTATTGCGATGGCGAGCGATAGATATTAGATATCGATGAGTTATGTGACGGTTTGTAGTTGTACTGCAATTTGAAAGCGAACGCTTAGGTTCGGTTCAGGCGAGAATTGGCGACAAAAAGTCGGATGCCAATACGCTCCACGATATTGTTTTACGAACGTTATGAAATGGTACATTACCTATGATGTTTTAATAACTCTTGCAGTAATTGTTCAATGAGCTAATTAATTATAAAACATTTTATAAATGCGAAAGTTGTTAAATGTTAGTAACCGTGAATCTTTTAAATCCGAGCTAAAGGCAAGTCTCGTAAGAAGTGCTTTGGGATTCTAGCTTCATTGCAATGCATGCAGCGACCTTCGATCAACAATACCACTGATTGTAGGTAGGCACTGTTGTATGTATTGTTGATCAAAGGCAGCGACAAGAGACCCGCTTCTGTCGTTATTATATTGGTAGCAAAAGCATGAATAAGAATATCCTATTTTACAAACTTAAAAACATTCGCCTTTATAATATTACCGTACTTCGTCTGCAAAGAATTCGTTTATTGCTATTCCGTGGGAACTACGCAATTTTTCGGGATAAAAAGTAGCCTATTGTAACATTCATGGGCCTCTTAATAAAATATTGAGATGATCCAGGATGACAAACTCTACTATGATAAATATCCTTTCAATAATTAAATATTGAAACAATACCATCAATATGAAGAGTGATATTTTTATAGGCCATAATAACTGTAATTGTCTAGAACTTATTGGATCCTACGTTGTGTACTTTTTTGTTTTAGTAATCCATAATTCGTAAAATGTGGTATGTCTCAAAGTGAAATCAGGCAAAATGGTAATTCGCAAAGCTATGGCATACAAGAGTAATGGTAAAATGATAGGAAAAATAATAATAATAGTTTTTTTTCTTTCTTAAATAACATAGCTGTTTAGTGATGTGTGAGTAGATAGATAAATAAAATATGATAAAGACCAAGGATCAAGGAAGGGAAATTAAGTGAATATATAAATAGGGATAATGGTTAGGACAAGGATAGGATATACCGGGATCTTAATGATCCCGGGGCAACGCATCCACCTCCCCTCCGTTGCCAGACCTAGCCTCTCCAAGCATATTGGCTTGATGAAATTTATATTATGCACTAACAATGGTGCTAAGTCAACTCACAAAGAGGTCAGTTGTGGAAGGAATTTTGAGTACATCAGTTTCAAAATAAAGTAAATGGACATACATCCAATCTCTCCAATGCCATCCCATACGCTGCTTTACTGCGCTCAAGCCTCAGAGTATGATTGGTAATTGTTTGGAATGCCTAAACAAATCCAACCAATTACAAGTGTAAATGAAAATGGTCTTACTAATCTGCAAGCAGAATCAGTAGTGTGGGGTTCTCATCTGTTTGAAAAGAAGCTATGACATTCAATATACTTTTCATTATGCAATCTCTTCTTACTAGCGTAAGCCTCACAAATTACACAACTACTTCGAAATATCGAACCCACAGCATACTAATCTCACAACATGAGAAATTGAAGATAGATATAGCGTGCAAGCACGCCAGTTTGTATAATGTAATGTGAGTATCTGCGCCTTAAGCGCAGGATCACAGCACATGAAAAGGCATCTGGTAAAACCGGATATAAGATTCATACTGTAAAGGTGCGATCACATAATTAGTTACAATTCACAATAATTCGTACTCACAAGGAGGAACATTTGAGGATTTGTTAATGGAACAAATTACCGACCAACACCACGCACAACACAGTTGCATGAGCCCCTCCACGCTCCCCTCAATAAGTCATAAATGCGTCAGTCCAATAAATGGTCACAATTACCTTGATAAACACAAGAGGACCTGAAAATCAATCTTGTCTCACCAATGATCCCAGTGGATCCTTCTAGGACCAAAAGTGTTACAAAATTGACCTTTTAAATATTAGGAATGAAGCGATACCAACCTAATCCCGTAGGAAATAGGCCGGTCTGCCTTTTAATTAATATTGACTCGCTCTACATGTAGACACATACATTACATCCCAGCTTGAGTGTAACTTCTGTACCACACATGTGCTCACATCACTATTAATCAAACTACATACACCCATAGTGAGCTCTTGACTGACTATCCAGGGATTTCCGTTCAAGAGCCAGAACGGCTGTATGGGCTATGAACCAACATGACTAAATAAAACAATCCTCTACTTAATTAGCCATGATAGAACACCCCACGATGCCAGCAGTCTTACATTCCAAGGGGCTCCTAAAGTAAAACTCCAATGATTTATGATCATTTCTGGACTTTGCATTCAGATAGACCGCTCAAGTAGAACATAGACAGCTCAGCAACCCAAGTTGCATTACCTCCCCTTGTCTGATTACCTCGTTCAGAACTTCTTTAGCTCCTTGGTTAAACAGAACTAAATCCACCCCGAACTACTGTTCATTGTTGTGGTTATTAAATATATAGTAGTAGTAAATAAATAGTTGTAAAATCAGTGCAGTGTACACAGTGCAACCAATGCATAAATAATATCGAAGCACAGCACACACAAAGAGCAATAAACACAGAATTTCGCATAGCACACGCACACACACAACAAATATAAATTATTATCACATTAAATCATTCCTAGTCACCCTAGCAGTCCCTATCCACTATAAACATTTCCCTATTATTGTATGATCAGGTTTCATTGCAGCCTCTGTCACATTTAAGCTCATTAAAGCATAGATTTAGTTTCATCCTTCGTTCCAGCATTCCGTACTTAAGTAATTAAACAAAGGTTGAGACAGAGACCACATTCAAAACAGACCTTGTTCATAGAAAGCATGCTCACTTAGCTTTTATTTATCCAGGTAGATAAATATCCATCTCGGTCCGCCAAGCAGCACTTCACTTCACTTCACTTCACTATCACAAATTGCCCATGATTTTCACTTCACTCACTATCACTCCTAGCTGGAAACGCGCACTCCCTGTTTCGCACTATTTTACTTCTATTATTCCCGGAAACTACGTATGCAAACTTTTAGTTACCTGCCTGGCTACACTGGTTAATCGCGTCTTCAAACTGCTAACGGTTCAGCTCGAGTTTGAAATGAAATCCTAAATAATTTCAGCTGAAAACCGAATAATTTCTTCAGCTGCTGTGTATTCTGACTGAAATTATCTTGGACCAGCCTGACGGCAATTCGCCAGCACTTCCGCGTCGGTAGATTTAGTTAAAACTTCCCCCGGATTCGAAAGCTAGCCCTTTTATAGACTCGAAAGCTTACCCCCACTAAAGGGTTCACATGAACGCCAGATTCTACTTCCTATCCATATTTGGTAATTTACATAAGAAAACGGCCTACGCAGTGACCTCGCACCTTATAAGGTGACGCTTTCCCCTTTCTTTCACACTAAATATGGTAATTTTACATAAGGAGCTAGCCTACGCAGTCAACTCGCACCTTATAAGGAAACGCTCTCTCCTCACCTCAACTATACATAATGTCCCTTGAAATTTCCACTCCTGCGTAATAGCAATTTGATTGGAGAAATTTGAATAAACGAATCTAATTGGATCCTTTACTCTGACAACAGAAGTATATACGTGATTTATTGGTCCATTCTCCTATTCAATGCCAGCGCCCTCTATTCTTAAATACGAAGTATACCACCAGATGTCCCCTGAAAGTCCTGCTAATTGTTTAACTTCACGCCATCTATTATCAAATAGCTAAACTCGTTACTAATCACAGTTGTTTGTGTAGAAATCGATGCCGATTGATCGGAAACTTAATTTCACTACCCACCCAGAGGGGTCGCTTTAATTAATCACACATAGTGAAATTATCTTTAGATATATATATTTTTTTCAAATAATGGCAATATTATAGAGGTATGTTACACTATGTGCTATTCCAGACTTTTCTCTATCTATGCGCCGAATTTCATCTAGATCCGTTGGGCTGTTCAGGCGTGATTGAGTAACAAACAAACATCCATCCATCCATACTTTCGCATTTATAATATTAGTTAGATAAAGGCGAAAGTTTTTTAGTTTGTAAGTTTGTATGGTGCTCTGTCATGGCAAAACGGCTAAACCAATTTTATTGATAGGTATTTGGTACAGAGATAGTGTCAAAGCTCGGGCTCTCACATCTTGAGTTTTTCGGAATTTATGTGGGAAAATTACATTTGAAATTTACCATGAGCTTTTCGGTGAAGGAAAACATCGTGAGGAAACCTGCACACATCTGCGAAGAAATTCAATGGTGTGTAAGTTCCCAATCCTAAGGGGAAGGACATAGGATAGTTTTATCTCGGAAAATGGCATAGTTCCCGCGGGATAGTGATAAGCGAATTCATCGCAGACGGAGTCGCTGGCAACAGCTAGTAGTTTTATAAAGTACGAATTCGTCGGAGGAGGGATAAAACGGATGCTTTAGCGAATGCAGCTTGCATAACTTACTGACGTTTTTTTCTCAGGAACGCATGGAATTGAAGTTGAAATTTAAGTTATAATATTAACTGACGTCACTGAGAATGACAGACGATCAAGTTTTACTATATTCTGCAACAATTGTTTACGTTGCGACTCTAGGTCTTAGCTCTCTAGGTCTTAGCTAAGACCTTTAACATGTTTATCGTTATCCCGCGGGACCAATGCAATTTTCCGGAATTAAAAGTGATGATGATGATGATGATGATGTCCTCCTAGACGTGTGCGATAACGCCCCCTTGTGGGCGCTGCAGGCCTAAAAGGGGGCGGTAAGAGACTCGGAAAAAAAATGGGGGCGTTGTGTAGAGGCTTTGGGGGTGAAAAATGGGGGCGCTAAAAAATAATTTATTCTCAAAGTGAGCAGTAGACAAAATAAGTTTGGGAACCCCTGGTCTACGGCGACACCCTGTCAATTATTCCTGGCATGCGCGCGAATGTGACTTGAGAACTCCAACTTGTTCACGAACACGCGATCACAAGAGAGACAGCCGAACGGAATAAAAAGTAGCCTTTGTTTTAGTTTAAGGTACCAGCTGCCTTCGTTCCAAATTTTATCCAAATCCGTCCAGTCGTTACAGAGCGAAGAAGGAACAAACATACACACTCACTCACATCGTCACCAAACTTTCGCATTTATAATATTAGTTGTTAGTAGTTAAGTTGGTAGTGCAAGTATGTAGAACTGTACCGCAAAGGTCTTTTTCACACCTCTCATTCAGAAAAGTAAGCTTTGCTCCCTGTCGAGAGGGATCAAAGTGCAACTTTTCTGTTCAAGGCTTATCCAAGTGTTTTTTTGCAAATACTATTTTTTGAAGTTGATAATTGTAAAACCACGCCATTTTCTATGCTGGCAGTTCTTTAATTATATCTAGAATTCTTTTTTTCGTGTTTTTAATGTTCGGTGTGAAAAGTTGTATGAGCCACTTGGGAGCAAAATTATTTTCATCTTAGGCGTTAGCACTTGGATCCCTCATTACGCTCGAGATTCTACTTTAGAATCCCTCGCTGCGCTCAGGATTCTATTGTAGAATCCTTCGCTGCATTCTGGATTCAATGTAGCGCCGTCGCCGTAAATACATCATTTTGTTCCCTTATGACACAAATAACTATTTTACCCCGATGTCGTTACCAGGAAACAAGCGTTTTCCAATACCCGGCGAACCACCGCTCTGATTGGAAAACTAAACCGTCATCGTATTCCATTTCACGCGGTTGAAAAAAAATACAACCGAATTGAGAACCTCCTCCTTTTTTTTATCGGATAAAAAGTTATCAATGTAGCCGAGACTACGGAACTGTGTTTGTGCTACTCCTGATACACTTATCTGACGGGTTTGTTTTATCAAAAACTAGCTGTTGCCAGCGACTTCGTCTGCAAAGAATTCGTTTATCGTTATCCCGCGGGAACTACGCAATTTTCCAGGATAAAAAGTAGCCTATGTGCTATTCCAGACTTTTCTCTATCTACGTGCCGAATTTCATCCAGATCGCTTGGGCCGTTCTGACGTGACTGAGTAACAAACATACATCCATCCATCCATCCATCCAAATTTTCGCATCCTATCCTACTAATATTATAAATGCGAAAGTTTGTGAGTGACGATGTGAGCGTGTATGTTTGTTCCTTCTTCACGCTAAAACGACAGGACGGATTTGGATAAAATTTGGAACGCTAAGATAGCTGGTACCCTAGATTAAAACATAGGCTACTTTTTATCCCGGAAAATTGTAGTTTCCACGGGATAGCGATAAACATATCAATTGCTAATTTTACGCGGACGAAGTCGCGGGCAGAAGCTAGTTTATAATATTAGTTAGATAGATGATGAGACACCTGAATTTGGGTAAAGAAATTCGCTGGAGCACATTTCGACTACGCAACAAATTCCTTCATCCCTCAATATTCCGGAAACGTCGGAATAAATTATTTATGGCGTAATATTTTGCACTTATTACCCATTATACCGCCGCCAAAGGGTTCAGCATAATAGAACTTTTATTACGCGCAATTTGAGCGTTACGATGTCCATTTATATAGCTGTTAGAGGATTTTTACCCAAGAAACCTTGATGTTTTCCAGATTCATAATAGCTGTAAAAACTTCACTAGCTCCTGCAAGCTTATTGCGTAACTCGCTAGCGATCCTAATCGTGTTCATTTTGACAGTTCATGTATGGGCTGACAATTGGCATCGGAATCAGCTAGCTGTCACATTCATACAAGAACTGTCAAAATGAACACGATGGCGATTGCGGCGATAGCCGGTAATAAGCCTGCTGATTTATAATAACTCAGGTGCCTACCAACTTGTAGGCTATTGGAAATATAAAAAACCGGCCAAATGAGAGTCGGACTAGCGCACCGAGGGTACCGTACAAATTCGGCAAGTGAATATAAAATGCAGTGTTAGAGCCCTGCCTCTAAAGCAAAATGTAGGCAGTGTGAGTGTTTTAATCAATGAAATAGATGCAATAGAAGAAACCCTCGTTGTTTGAAGGTTGGACTAAGTGGAATTTTAGAATTCTTGGTGGTTCAATGGTCGGACCAAGAGGAATATTTTTTTATTTTATTTTATTTATTTATTTCCTCACTTATTGTTATTTTAAAATTGCTTATAGTCCAATGTCGAACAACGCTGTCCATGAAAGTTATTAACATTATCATAAAAAAATATCTGACTAGTGAATGTTTGACACGGGTTCAGCGCCATCTGGAATGTAAATATTACAACTTAAGTTGATTATCGAATTAGTCGATTTGTTCAATTTCATTCAATGTGAAAATCTTGTGTTTTTTTAATCTCGAGTAGTTATCCAATTGTTATTAAATCAACTAATCTACGTATAAAATTACAATACACACAAAATTAACACAAGAATCCTAAAATTATCCTAAACTGAATGTAAAAAAAAATAACAGCGACTAAAATTGTATAATCTACGTGTATCGAATGTGTGTAAATAAATGTGTCACTCTCTCTCTCTCTCTAAAATATAATAATATTATTACTAAAAGAAACCGGCCAAGTGCTAGTCGGATTCATGCACTGAGAATTCCGTACAAATTCGCCAAGTTATTATAAAATCCAGTCTTAGCAGAGCCCTGCTCTTAAGCAAAATGTAGGCAGTGTGAGGTCATTTTAAATATTGGTTATTATACATACAAAAAAATATTAAATAAAAAAAAACTACTCACTAAGTATATCTCGTTCAAACCAATTTTAGGTGGAAGTTTGCATGGTAATGTACATTATATATATTTTTTAGTTTTATCATTCTATACCCACGTATGGGTTTGATGAAAAAAAAAATTTTGATTTTCAGTTCCAAGTATGGGGAACCCCAAAATTATTTGCTTTTTGTATATTTTTGTATGAAAATCTTAAAGCGGTTCACAGAATACATCTACTTACCAAGTTTCAACAGTATAGCTTTTATAGTTTCGGAAAAAAGTGGCTGTGACATACGGACGGAAGGACAGACAGACAGATAGACAGACATGACGAATCTATAAGGGTTCCGTTTTGCCATTTGGCTACGAAACCCTAAAAATTTGCTGAAGATGCTCGCAGCATTTCCTCTCTGAATAGCTATGCTGATTCTTTGTATTTGGTCCGCTGTGACGTCGATTAACATTTCTGTTACTTCCTTAAAAAACCCTAGAGCGCTGACTGAGTTATTGCGTCTCTTTCTACGACTTTACAAGCGAAACAAATCCATCAAAGTAATGCCCATATTCTGCGCGCCTATTTTCGTCTTGTTTACTGGCACGGATGACATCATCTTAGCACAGCTTTCATTAGCTAAGTAAGCTCTGTGAACTCCACGTTCACACGGGATTTGTAAAGCATGTAAGTAATAAATCCTGCTAATCCTACTAATATTATAAATGCGAAAGTTTGTGACGATGTGAGTGAGTGTGTGTTTGTTCCTTCTTCACGCTAAAACGACAGGACGGATTTGGATAGTATTTGGAACGAAGATAGCTGGTACCCTAGATTAGAACGTGGGCTTCTTTTTATCCCGAAAAATTGCATAGTTCCCGCGGGATAGCGATAAACATGTGAAAGGTCGTGGTGCCTAGAGTCGGTTGTCATTGGAGTCGACGTTAACGGTACATAGTAACTGTAGAAATATTTCTATTTAGAACTCGTTAAGCACAATTTGAAATAATATAATTTGATAAAAAAGAAGAAGAAAAAAGAAGGCTTAGGCGGACGTTCCATGATCAAATTGGGGACGTTTTGGAAAAAGGCCACGTCAAAAGTACCCGAAATCGACGAGCATGTATGAAGAGATTGATGAATGTGGATGAAGCGAAAGAGGTATGTCAGGATCGTAGCAAGTGGAATAATGTAGTCTCTGCCTACCCCTGTGGGAAAGAGGCGTGACGATATGTAGGTATGTATGTATGTATAATTTGAAATATTCACTAATGTGTGTGGAAAAACAGCTAAACTATTATTTCGGGGCTTAAAGTTTCTGTTTACTTGTTTAACCTTTATGTAAAGCAATTATAGTTTGGGAGGTAGGTAGCATTAAATTGGAAGTAAAAATTTCATGCCAACTGAAAATTTTAACCAAAATATACCTTTTTTTTATGTGAATAGGAAGGCAAACGAGCAAGTGGGTCACCTGATGGTAAGCGATCACCACTGCCCATAGACACCCGCAACCCCGGAGGGATTGCAGATGCGTTGCCAACCTAGAGGGCTAAGATGAAATGCCTCTTGTTCCCGTAATTTCCCCGGCTGTCATACTCTCCACACCGAAACAAAGCAGTGCAAGCACTGCTGCTTAGCGGCGGGATTAGCGAGTAAGATGATGGTAGCGATCCGGACGGACCTTGCACAAGGCCCTACCACCCGCAATTCGAGTCAGTATCTTTTGACTGACGTCCTTACCAAAGTTAAAAACAAACGTTTTTTAAGCTATAAAAAGTCAGCTGTATGTATTTCATACGGTAAAAAATTATGTTTTTTCGTAGTTCAAATAAGTGACTGACGTATTCACTCTCATACAAAGCAGATTTTTTTTTAAATTAAAAATTATCTAAAAACTATCTTATGCATTTTAATACGCTATGAAATTACTGACACCACATTTTTAAGCAATTACAATATTATTCGAAATATTATAAACGGGATATGTGTATGAACTGCGATTACCTTTATTGAGCTCCCGATATTTCGACGCAGTTGCATGCATCATTCGAATGAACTTAACCGTGAATCATTGAAAACTCTGATTACATAATTACAATGCTGACGCTCATTTGGATGATTATTGAACATAAATTAGGTACTGCTTAAAATGAGATTTGGTATGAAATCGGAAAATGCAGTGATGCCTCCCGTACTATTAGAATAACCCACAGGCGGTCCTAACTTTAAATTGAGGTTGCCCAAACCACGGTTGTGAATGAATTTGACGTCAATTGTAACTTTATATGTAGAAACAAATGAAATAATTATGATTTCCAAGCGCTTACACGTTTTTAACATCGTTATTATCATTGTTCACCAGCCTTCTTTGCAATAAACTGAGTAACAAAATGATGTACTTAATCGAAACTTGTCACCGGAGTGTGGGAAGGCAACCAAAGAAATGGACCCATGAATTTGACAACATTTCATATTTCTGAGCCTATAATTTTAATGTTTCTCTGTATTTTGTTTGAAAAGATGAACATGCTGACAGTTTAATTTTTTCGCTAGGGTTTGTATTTAATTTATAACTAATTTATTAATTTGTGCTTATTCTAAAAGGGAGTAACTCCGATACTATCACAGAATAGACACTTATCCTTTTGTCTTTTCTCTATAGAAAAAAAAAACTAACGTCAATTTCAAATTGTCAATGTCAGGCCTTATTCTCCGATATTCGATTTTCGAGGTTCGCTTCGTGCTACTCGCTCATACTAATAGTAGTCATTAACTTGAGAGTGAGAGAGAAGGTATGCAACGAACTTCAAAAATAGAATTTCAGAGTTGCCCCCCTTGTATTTTGAAGTTGTCAAAAATACAAAATTATGATCGCTTATTTTTTCTCGTGAAAAAAGCAAAGGATTTTTCACCTATCCTGTGGTAGTATTGGTAAAATTAGGACATATTTTTAATTATTTTTTATTTCTTATAATAAGCGATATTAAAATGATGTAAACATATTGCAGTGATCAAGAGGCCAAATGCTTTCGAACCATATATACATTTTCAGGTGTTATAAAAATGAAATGTTGTCAATTGGATGCGAAAGGCACGTTACAAGCTCGGAAGGAATAGCGTGCATAGAAGAGAGGCCCCGTTTCTCGAAGCTTATTAGACTAATAATATTAGTGTTTTGTCTCGTAAATTAAACGAAAGAATGAAACAAAACACTAATATTATTAGTCTAATAAACTTCGAGAAACGGGGCCCAGGTATATATAAAATATTCCTCGAGGAAAAAAATGAAATTTGGCAATCGATGCGACCCCGTACGCTCAACAAAGGAACATTTTGCGACATCGTGCTACCAATCAAATTTAGTATCGTCGTTAAATTCGTGAGCAACTGACGAATGTATGAAGTCCTGCCTCAGCAAACGAAGGCAATAAACCTTTGTACCAGGTGTAAGTAAACTGCAGTTGCCACAGTAGAACGCTTGCAGATAGCTCACGAGTGCGAGCGATTCTTGATTCTACACCAGGGGGATTATGATGTAAACGGAAGCAATGAAACGAGCTTGTTGGAACACATCTGATTTATTACTGCCGTACGATGACGGCTTGAAACAACGGACGCCTTCGTGACGTCATGCATGCATACATATCAGGGGCATTACCATGACGTCCTAATTCCGACTCAGTTCAAGTTTTAGCTGTCACTTTTAGTATGAATCTGACAGCGAGCGGACCTAAACTGAATCGCATTAAGGCGCTGTCAACAGCAAATGACCTGGAGCAGCGCCACTCTTCACACATACGGTTCACGTGCCTGTTAGTGAAAGAGAAGAAACTATTCCGGCACTTGGCGCGCGTCTAAAATCTTGCAAATAAGACACAAATCATAAGAAATAAACAAAAGTATGGATTATTTGTGAAATATGACTCGTTAGCCGTTTAGGTATGAATATGTTGATTTTATGTTTTTAATTGCAGACCCATACGTCGAAAAAATAAAGACACAGAACCGTTTAATAATGATTTTAAGACCAATCTTTGCAATTATTTTCTATCGAGCCGATTTTGTTCAATTATGTATCGAGCCCGTCTAGCGTGTTTGAAATATGATGAAAATTAACATTATATTTTTTTTGTATTTTTTTTTGTGTGCAGTTTTTCTTAAAAAAGTGTTTAAATAACATCAATTTCAACAAAATTAGGTGTTGTCAGCCTCTTAAGACGTCATGGTAAGGCCCCAGGTTACCATGACGTCTTAATGCTACAAAGAACTTATCTTCGTTCATCATAACTCATGACGTGTAAAAGTACCTGTACGGCCTACTTACTGAATAAAGTTCATTTATTTCATTTATTTCATTGAACCGCCCCGAATGATGCAGCTGTAACAATCTGTGACCGACGACACTTTTTAATTACTATGACCCACATCTCTTTAATCAAAGGCCGAGTCGCAATACCTAATGAGGACTGGATTTTGTGGAGGTATTGCATCGAAAACTTTACTCAAGTACCGGTTTTCTAACTAATATTATAAATGCGAAAGTATGGATGGATGGATGGATGTTTGTTTGTTACTCAATCACGCCAGAACGGCCCAACGGATCTGGATGAAATTCAGCACATAGATAGAGAAAAGTCTGGAATAGCACATAGGCCACTTTTTATCCCGGAAAATTGCATAGTTCCCGCGGGATAGCGATAAACGAATTCTTTGCAGACGAAGTCGCTGGCAACAGCTAGTGAATACATAAGAATTTTGAGTGGCTATAGGCGGGCGTATTGGTGGAAAGAGAAATCAAATATTGATGGGTTGCTGGCCGCATCGCTTTATCGCGATTCCCAGGATTTTCGACCATTACCGATAAGTATTTATGATCTGCACGGGAAGAGAAGCAGTTGCTACGGTCAGCCAAGTAAGTGGTCTAACACTTTCATCTAATTTCTATCAAATGATGCTAACTTAGCAATCGTTTGTCCTTATCTGTCACTTTGACATTTACCTTTCATAAATAAGGACAAACTATTGCTAAGTTAGCAGAAGCCTATAGAGCGTTTATGAATAAGGGGGTTACTCACTAAAGTCGACCTTTGAAGTTGAAGTTGATAACCACGTCTTATCGACATTATATTTGGTTTATGGTACATTCCATATTTTCTATTTGCTCCCAGACCAACATGGAAGAAATTTCCAACGTAAACAACAATTTCAGTAAATAAGAAGTCATTAAATCAATTTGGATTCTACTTCAAGCGAACCAGTATCGCAACTTCTCGAAACAGGTACAGAACTCAAGGGTATCTCCTAAATTCGATCAACCGTTAACTCAATTGTAAAGTTCGTCAAATTGAATTTGCCGGACCTTACTTTGGATATCAATTTCGCGTAATCAATCCGCTCTGTACATAAATTAAATAAAAAAAACGGGCAAGCCTGTACGAATTTGTTACGCCAAAAAGATGAAAAGGTAAAAAAATACAGCCAGTTTTGTAGCGAAAATAGTTTGAATATGGCAACAGTTTTGTTGAAAAAATTAATGCTGAAATATTCCGAAACTATTTTGAGATGATTAAATAAAATAATTTCCTCTACGGCGTCGTTAGAGCCTATTAACAAGACCTAAAGGCCATGTTTAGCATAAATATGGGCGTGTAGGTGGAAAGGGAAGTCAAAATAAGAATAATGTTGTAAATAACAATAATAATCTATTTCGGACAACATGGTTCCATATTAAATACATAAGATACAGTTACAATTACAAGCCACCATCACCTATAAACACTACAATAATATGTCAGTTAATACTTATCCTTTTTTTTTAGTAGCCTATTTGGTGTCCCACTGCTGGGCAAAGGTCTCCCCTTTCTCTTTCCACCCGTCTCTGTCTGTTGCAAGGCTTTCCCAGTCCGTCTCAAAAGTCTCCAAATCGTCCCGCCATCTCCTTTTTGGTCTGCCTCTGCTCCGGTGCCCGTCGCATGGAACCCAGTCGGTGGTAATTTTAGCCCAGCGTTCCGGATGCATTCGGCAGACATGTCCCGCCCAGTCCCACTTGAGTTTTGCGGTTTTCACCCCTACATCGACAATTCGAGTCATGGAGCGCAGATCGGTGTTTCTGATTCTATCAGTTATTCGAACACCTAGGATGCTGCCTTCCACGGCTCGTTATACTTATCCTATGATAGTGTTATTAATTACTGGAATAGTTACTGGAATAGACCACGCTGGCCACCAATAACTATTAAGTACTTAATAATAATTAATGGCATACAAGTAGACCGTTCCAGTGCCTGGCAAAGGGACAATCGAACCTACTAGCTATCACACCCAGGATACCTTTGGCACTGCTATGAGCACGGCTCATTAGGGAACGGAATGTAAAGCAACTTGATGCAGCTCACAATAAATTTAGTCCATTTGCTCCGTACTCTTTCTTGTCCGTGGAAATATCGCAAACGGCAAATCCCAAATGTCCGAAGTCCTTTGAGGCACTTGGCCTTTTATTCCCGAGTCTAGTAAATCGCCGTACAAAGGCTAAGTGTCTCTTATGTATCCTCAGGGTTGTCGACTAAATGAAGTGCTCAGTTAGGAGTGAAGGACTTTCGAACTAAGCTTGAAACATAAAATTTTACTAAAAAATCTTGCCAAGTGCGAATAGAGCTTGAAAATAATAATTGTGAGTGACGAATGTGAGTGAGTGTGTATGTTTGTTTCTTCTTCACGCTAAAACGACTGGACGGATTCGGATAAAATTGGTACGAAAATAGCTGGTACCCTAGATTAAAACATAGGATACATTTTATCCCGGAAAATGGCATCCCGCGGTATAGCGAAAAACATGTCAATTGCTAATTCTACGCGGACGCAGTCGCCGGCAGAAGCTAGTAATAAAAAAATATCACAAATTGACCTAGTGCCAAAATAAGCTCTAATAAGGCTTCTGTTTTGGCTAGACAACGATGAGTTTTGTACATACGACAGCTACTAGTCATAGCCATAAATAGCTATAGATATATAGTCTTAGTCGGCAGTCTTAAGTTTACTTGTAAAACTTTAATGGTCACGCCACGTACGTGCTCTACTACTAAAACGAATTGGCGGCAACCCTACTAATAAAAGGTAGCAGGGCAGGTTTAAATAAATAAATCGTATGTAGTGGCCATAGAGTCCATTACTGCTCTAAGTTGAGATTAAAGAAAAATGGCCGCCACCGCAGTTTCCCTTGCTTTAGTAGATTTTGTTTAGGGCTTCGTAAATTTGGACGTTTCCCTTTGGCGGAATAGCGGATGTGCGTGCGAAAAGTTGTTTACACTTTGGTGAGGGCGGGACTTATTCACGTTAAGAAGATTTGGGAATTATCAGAGGGAGATTTTTATTAAGGAATAATAGGAATCATTCAAATCAATGATCGTTTAGTAGTTAAGCGTGTTATGTACCTATACATTTTTTTCTCTTACGTCTGGCCGCCCCCGCGCTTGCGTCTCGCCGCTGAAACACGGACGGCGCGCAGACCGCCATCGTTCCCCCCAAGGGGAATGATCATTGACTATCAGCTCTAGCCGCCGCCTCGCTATAAGCGCTATCGCCCAGCCGTAAGCGCGATGTCACCTAGCCGCAGCCGCGCGGACACCTCGGAGGTGTTGAGCCGTTACGTGCTAGCGTATGGTTGACGGCGAGCCGATGAGGTGAGGCGGCACCGATCTGGTGCCGCGTGGTTACGTGTGCGACGCGACAACCTTTATAATGCAAATTTTTACTAATATTAATAGGTATTAGGATCTTCATAACTAAATTATGTGTCGAATTTTGGCCGAATTAGGTACATTTGAATATTTTATTTATTTTATTTATTTATGACTAGCTGTTGCCAGCGACTTCGTCTGCAAAGAATTCGTTTATCGCTATCCCGCGGGAACTACCTACGCAATTTTCCGGGATAAAAAGTAGCCTATGTGCTATTCCATACTTTTCTCTATCTATGTGCCAAATTTCATCCAGATCCGTTGGGCCGCTCTGGCGTGATTGAGTAACAAACAAACATCCATCCATCTATCCATCCATCCATACTTTCGCATTTATAATATTAGTTAGATGTGTACTTGATAAGAAGGACTCCAGACTACAGATGCATATTCCAAATGGGACCTAACAAAGGCATTATACAAAAGAAGAAGAGTACTAGTTCCTTAAAGTTCTTACCCTGGCGAAATATAAAACCAAGCGTTTGGTATGATTTCGATATTATCTTACTAATGAGTTCTTCGGTGAAAGAAAACATCGCGAGGTGGCTGCATCTGTGGAGCAGGTATTACTGTCATGTGTACGAAATTCCTTATCCGCACTGAACCCAGTAGAACAGAGGGATGCTTATAAGCTACAGATGAACCCTAAACATCCATCCCTATGCGTATGAATAAAGAAATATATTATTTGCATGACACATAATGATAATTTAAGTCACGTTACCTTGCCCGACAAGCATGGTGTCTCACCATCCATCTTTGTGTCTGAGGGAGACGGAGGCATCTTAGCGTTTTAATACGAATTAATGACTTTAGTGTCAACGAGTATTTGTACCAGTAAATATTAGGAACTAGTATTTTTCCCCGATTGTCTCCTTATATGATGGTTATGTTCTCAAAGTGTGTGGAATGTGGTATTAGTTTGTCCGGTACAGTGTTTAGGGTTACTTTGGCCTGGTGTTAAGTGAGTAACTGGTTATTTTTCTTCGTAATGTCATGTATTAAGACTTTTTATTTGTCAAATAATTAAACAAATGGTGACCGCTGAATGTTATTGTGTCATCCTTTGTTTGACGAAGTTTAGGACAAAATAAATGTATGTGCTTAACGTACCTACTGAATTGTTAATTAGGTAGGTACTAGTTCCTCAATTTAAGTATTTTTTAAATATACTCATATTTTTGTATGCGTCATGATACTTTACAAATTAACAAATTAATTTAGGTACTAAGAAAAGCTGCTAAGTATTGCTACCGAATACCTACCTACATCTGGCTCAAAACAAAAATATAACACTAAGAAATAAAGTATTTTCATACTAATTATTTTAACCTGTTCCGTAAAATACTCGTCCCTTTCTCTGTTAAGAAAGTAATTTGTTTTAACATTGAGTTACATTGATCCGTGTATGATTAATAGCAACCACATAAAAGGCTCGTATAAACATACGTATAAAAGTACACGCAAAAGGTTACATTTCCTGTTTTATGTTAGATCAAGGCCGGATTCTCGAAGATTCTTTATCTTTTTTAACTTTCTAAATTTCAGTGTTGCCATTTTGCGACTTTGTTTCCAGAAATGGCGACTTTTGCTCAGGGCCTAGCGGCAAAAAAATAGTGATAAAATTTTGTAGCGATTCTATCTGGTGATTTTTTTCTGTTGCCATAAAAATCACAATTTTTTCAAGCTCCAACTTCGCAAAAACTCAGTATTTTTACTACTATTTTAATTTCTCTTTCTACCTATACGCCTACAATCTTGCTAAACTTGGCCTTTTTACCTTTGTTTGTTTTTGTTTTGTTAAATGTTTGGCTCTGCTTTAGCAAGTATTACTTATTTTTTCCTTAGGGATATCGAAAAACTTCAGTTTTTCTTTTTGTTTTCAATAAAAGAATAAAGTTTTTTAGTGGAAAAACGTGTCACATCGTCAAATGATGGTGTCGATACCCAAGAGACACCGATTAGTCACTAATAAACTTTAGTGTAAGTTGTTGGTCACGGTAGGTATACCGAATAATGTTGCAACTTTGCCAACTGACCACAACATTACCTAATCTTGTTTAGGGGTAATTTATCAATTTTGTCAAGGTTATTTGTTTTTATCTTCACGGGTGATTTACTCAGACCTTAAGGCCCACTTGCCGTAAAAGATAAATCTTGATCTAGTCACTAAGTCTGGTTTAAAGCTGGACAGTTAGTTCCATACAATTTGACACTACTAAATCGATTTTAACAGTAAACCAAGGTTACATTTTTTCCAGCAAGACAGCCTAAGTGGCCAGTTTGGGCATTGTTGAGCCACATGGCAAAGTTGCAACAGCATATGCGTTTGCTAATTTCACGTACAAACAAGAGTAGAAACCGAATGAGAGCGCTAGTGTTTATGTAACTGACACATTTTTGACGTAAAAACGCGGGTGGCAGGACTCCGGATAGCTACCACCATCTTACACACTAATTCTACCGCCAAGCAGCAGAGCTTGCGCTGCTGTGTTCCAGCGTGGAGAAAAGACAACTCTCCAGGCCGGCAACGCATATGCAATCCCTTACGGTACCCTAAAAACGAAATTATTGAACCCTAAAACTTTATAAGTTGCGTTATGTAGGTTAACACAATAAAACTATACAAAACTAAGAGCGAAAGAAAAAGTAATTTGTCAAACCCCAGAGGGTTACTCGGAAACTTTCGTACGCGCAATAATATACTACCTATTACGCACTATATCAGCTAATGTATTTAGGACGGTCGCCGGGCGTGAATTAATTGTGGTCTAAGCCTAACACAGGCACTATGTTGCAAATAAATCAGAAACATAAGGCTTAATATAAGCTAAAGTACTTTAGTTGGATAAAATGGAGATGAAGATATGGCTTAATGAAGTGTTATGCCCGCGGCACTCGACTAGTGGCATGAGAAGTGGTGAGGTTCTTGACTGTATCAAGTACGGCTATGCTACTGGACTGGACGTTATGTTATGTAGCTGTAAGTTAAGCAAAATTAAAGCACAATTATTTTCAAGGATTAGATATACTACCTACTGTGTTACTATAACGACGCGGTTGGCCTAGTTGGTAGTGACCCTGCCTGCGAAGCAAGCGTCCTGGGTTCGAATCCTGGTAAGGGCATATATTTGTGTGATGAGCACAAATATTTGTTCCTGAGTTATGGATGTTTCTATCTATATAAGTATGTATTTCTCTATATAAGTATGTATATCGTTGTCTAGTACCCATAACACAAGCCTTACTAGCGCTTACTTTGGGACTAGGTCAATTTGTGTGAATTGTTCCCTCATATTTATTTATTTATTTATTTATTTATAACACACTATATTTTAAATTTTACACAATATCGGTACTATTCGTTCAGTATAAAATGATAGACTGTTTGTTTTCTGTTCATTTTATTTTTCTCAACTGTATTGTAGGCATCTCTTTCTATTATATATCCATGTGTATCGAATGTTTGTGAATAAATGTTTGCCTCTCTCTCTAAAATCTGTACTAGGTATACTAAAAAGAAAACAGGCGCCATTGGAGTTTCATCAGTATAAACTTAAAGCACCGACTTCAAACATATAATGTATATGTTTTGCGGGTGGTAGGGCCTTGTGCAAGGTCCGTCCGGATCGCTAGGTACCACCATCTTACTCGCTAATCCTGCCGCTAAGCATTGCAATGCTGTGTTCCGGTGTGGAGAGTAAGACAGCCGGGGAAATTACGGGCACAAGAGGCATTTCATCTAAGTCCTCTAGGTTGGCAACGCATCTGCAATCCCTCCGGGGTTGCGGGTGTCTATGGGCTGTGGTGATCGCTTACCATCAGGTGACCCATTTGCTCGTTTGCCTTCCTATTCACATAAAAAAAAATAAAATTGTAGGCGGCTGGCTCACACTAAAATATATTTTGATTTGAAATTTCTACAGTAACGTAGGTAATTAATAAAGTTTATTATGAAATTTACAGACGAACATAGGCTTACATTTGAAGGCGGTTTTATTTTTTTATCTAACATTTTTATTTTCCTTCCACCCATGGAATTCAAGTGGCTCCTATTTTCTTTTGAGTTTTATTATATTTATGGCTCAAGGCGATTCTGCCACCGATCGAAACCATTTTAGCAATAAAATGGTTTTCCCGTACATTCCCCAACGAAAGCGTGTAATAAATCGAATTCGAACCCCAGTATCGATATTGACACAGTATTCGATTTGCTGCTTCGTCAAGTGGTTTTGAGATATGTTTATTGCGATTGCAAGGATGGCAGCGACATATATACTACTACTCAAGCTGGAAAGCAAACAATGTATTGTTTTTTTTATCAGTTTCTGTCATATCATCAGACATGGCGCCGCAATACAAAAATCATCATCATCATCATCATCATCAGCCTGAAGGCGTCCACAGTTGAACAAAGGCCTCCCCTTAGCACACCATAATGAACGACAACTCGCCACCTGCATCCACCGGTTTCCCGCAACTTTTACGATGTCATCAGTCCACCTAGTGGGAGCTCTGCCAACACTGCGTCTTCCGGTTCGCGGTCGCCACTCGACTTAGAGGATACAATTGACAACATTTCATATTTCTGAGCCTATAACTTTAATGGTTCTCTGTATTTTGTTTGAAAAGATGAACATGCTGACAGTTTAATTTTTTCGCTAGGGCTTGTATTTAATTTATAATCAATTTATTAATTTGAGCTTATTCTAAAAGGGCGTAACTCCGATACTATCACAGAATACACACTTATCCCTTTGTCTTTTCTCTATAGAAAAAAAACTGACGTTAATTTCAAATTGTCAACGTCAGGCCCTATTCTCCAATATTCGATTTCGAGGTTCGCTTCGTGCTGTTCCGCTCATACTAATAGTCATTATCTTGAGAGTGAGAGAGAAGGTATGCAACGAACTTCGAAAATAGAATTTCAGAGTTGCCCCCCTTGTACTTTGAAGTTGTCAAAAATACAAAGTTATGATCGCTTATTTTTTCTCGTGAAAAAAGCAAAGGCGTTTCACCTATCATGTGGTAGTTTTGGTAAAATTAGGACATATTTTTAATTATTTTTTATTTTTTATAATAAGCAATATTAAAATTATATAAACATATTGCAGTGATCAGGAGGCAAAATGCTTTCGAACCATATAATACATTTTCAGGTGTTATAAAAATGAAATGTTGTCAATTACAGTTCTAAGCCACTCGAGAACTTCTCTCCCGCAACGGAGCTCTTTATACAAAAAATACAATTGGCTAAGTAAAGTTTTTGGAAGAGGTGCAAATTATATTTTTATTCGACAGTCCACGTCTTAATAACCGAGGACCTGCAGCTCTTTTATTTTTATTCCCTCTTGTTAATTAGAAATATTTTTTTAAGTGGTCGATTTGACATTTGTGAAATTTAATGGATGACCAGCTACGCGTGCCTAGAACTAGCTTGTAATAAAAAAAAACTACGTCAACCGTACGTCAACTGTCACTTTTGACTCAAAAGTGACAGTTGACGTACGGTTGACGTAGTTTTTTAAAAAAATGATATTATAACCTCAATATCATTTTTGAAGACCTATCCATAGATACGTGGGTTTGATGAAAAAAAAATTATTGAGTTTCAGTTCTAAGTATGGGAATCCTAAAATTATTTGTTTTTTCTCTATTTTTGTATGAAAATCTTAATGCGGTTCACAGAATACATCTACTTACCAAATCAACAGTATAGCTCTTATAGTTTCGGAAAAAAGTGGCTGTGACATACGGACGGATAGACAGACAGACAGACATGACGAATCGAATCTATAAGGGTTCCGTTTTTGCCATTTGGCTACGGTACCCTAAAAATGATTTTTTTTTTTTTTTTTATTTGAATAGGAAGGCAAATGAGCAAGTGGGTCACCTGATGGTAAGCGATCACCACTGCCCATAGACACCCACAACCCCGGAGGGATTGCAGATGCGTTGCTAACCTAGAGGACTTAGATGAAATGCCTCTTGTGCCCGTAATTTCCCCGGCTGTCTTACTCTCCACACCGGAACACAGCAGTGCAAGCACTGCTGCTTAGCGGCAGGATTAGCGAGTAAGATGGTGGTAGCGATCCGGACGGACCTTGCACAAGGCCCTTCCACCCGCAAATCGGTTCTTAATTGTATTGTGGCTAGTAGTCTGGTAAATGAGAAGTATCATTCTATATCGATAGGATTTAGCGAAGCGATATCAAGGATGAGGGAACGGTAGAATTGCAATCAACCGTGTGTGATTGATTCGTATAAATTCAGTTAGCGGAGGATAGTACTGATACTTGACCGGAATAGAGAGTAAGTATTTGGAATCGTTGTTTCGTAACAAGATTGATATAAAAATGTATTCTATGCCGAATAATGAACATTGCTTACTGGCTCTGTAATTTGTAGGTCATATCGGGATTCTGTGTATTTTTTTTTAAATTTCATACATAAGGTATTTTCATTCTTAGGTTACCTGTCCTATTTGGTAAACAAAATTCTAACTTCATAACGTCTCATTTTTGTTATTTTTTAACTCATCATCATCATATCAGCCGAAAGACGTCCACTGCTGGACATAGGCCTCCCCCAAGGCTCTCCACTCGGACCGGTTCTGTGCCTTCCGCATCCACCGCGATCCCGCGATCCTGATCAGGTCGTCGCTCCATCTTGTCAAAAGTCATTGACCAGTGTGTGTTGCCAGTGATGACATATGGATCTGAAACATGGGCGGTAACGATGGGCCTCATGAGGAAGCTCAAGGTCACTCAGAGGGCTATGGAGAGGGCTATGCTCGGGGTTTCTCTGCGCGATAGAATCAGAAATGATGATATCCGCAGTAGAACTAAGGTGACCGACATAGCCCAAAGAATTGCGAAACTAAAGTGGCAGTGGGCGGGGCACATTGCTCGCAGGACCGATGGCCGATGGGGTCAGAAGGTTCTCGAGTGGCGTCCGCGGACCGGGAGACGAGCTGTTGGTAGGCCTCCAACAAGATTTTTTTACTATTTCATCGTAAATAAAGGTACTGGAGATAAAATATCAGCAAAATTATGTACAAAATATTGCCTCAGGTTTATTTTAAAACATAATTCACCTTATTCTTTACAAAAAATTGCACATTGAGGTTAGAATTTTGTTTACCAAATAGGACATGAAAAATACCTTACATAAATCACGTCTTTATCCCTTACGGGGTAGACCGAGCCTAAGGTAACAAGACCTACCCACGTATAGCGTGATTGCGGGCGTAAAGGTGGAAAGAGGAATGAAAATAGCAGTGGCTTGGCGTCCATAGAACTCGATTCCCACCGGCTTGCCTATTTTAAGGCAGTTGGGCAATTTATTGTGCAGAATTAGGGGAAAAGGCTAGTTAAGTTCCCTTCGGCTTGCCTTCTGATATACTTGACGCCACGCCACTGGAAAATAGTGATGGGTTGCTATCCGCATCGCCTATAACATGATTCCTAAGATTTTCGCCCGTTCCCTCAATGGGCTTTTACCATCCGCGCGGGAAGAGAAGCAACCGGTACTTATATTCTGTTATTTCTTTACTCCCAGACCAGCATGGAAGTTTTTTTTAAAATACCTAGCTTAAATATTAGAACTCAGAACTTCTCTCGCATGAGTTAAAGCAACCACTACAAATGTCCTTTGTCAGCACTACCCCAAACTATACTTCATTTAATTTAGGATGAGAAACCACAAAAACATTATATTGCGGCTCGTGAACTGTAATCTCTTTACGATTTGTACAAGAGTAACAATTGACGCCACGCAAATAAAGTGGCATTAAAACAATTTTATTTTGCGGCTGCCAAACATTGCACTACTGTTTGCTAGGTAAGAAATAGTTGACCAGCCGCAATATAATGCCTTTGTGGTTTCTCATTCTAAATTAAATGAAGTATAGGTCATGACGTCAATGTTTACTTTGCATTATTTTATTATAAATAGATATAACAAATTAGAATAAGCCAATATTGTACTAGTTATCGTCCTAGACGTTACTCTGTTTAAATAAATTATTTTTATTAACAAATCCAGTCTGCCCATCTTAATTCATGCTTTAATTATTAGATGTAAGTAGGTACATAATTATTAATGTTTGTTTTTAGTTAGCTTAAGTAGGTACTTAAGCTAACTAGGAAATCAATATAGGTATATTGATTTCCTTTTTCATGCTTGTTTGTGTAACGGTATTTAAAGTTTTATATTGCCTTCATGTAACCTTATTTATTTTAAGTTAGTAATGTTCGTTTTTGTCAGCAAACTACCATTTCCTACTTCTTAGATGAGGACTGAAAACCAGCAGCTCTGCTTTTTATTGTGTTGTTTGTTTTCAGTGTGAATAAAATATTCTTTTTGTTATGACTTTTTAATTAATACCTATTTTTTACATTTACAACTCCCACGGCTCTGCCATTTTGACAAATGTGAATGATATAATTACATATAATTATCCTATCCTTTATTGTATTATAACTGTGTAGTGTACATAAGGTGATATGAAAACAGACTAATACTAAAACTAAAACTACTACTAATTATTAAACTATAAAATAAATACGTCGTCAAAATTTTCGGCCACAGGCATCGACCCCAAAACGCTGGCCGCGTTGCCTCTCTGAACTGCAATTCCAAACCTTTGAGAGAGGTAAGCGCCAGCCCTAGGGTCACCTGCGGCCAGCACTAAACGTTTCGAAACTTCCTGTATAATTTTTTTTGTGTCCGCCGACCAAGGTCCCATTGTCTCGAAAGCAAATATCCTATCCTACTAATATTATAAATGCGAAAGTTTGTGACGATGTGAGTGAGTGAGTGTGTATGTTTGTTCCTTCATCACGCTATAACTACAGGACAGATTTGGATAAAATTTGGAACGAAGATAGCTGGTATCCTAGATTAAACCATAGGCTACTTTTTATCCCGGAAAATTGCATAGTTCTCGCAGGATAGTGATAAACATGTTAAAGGTCGTAGCTGCCTAGAGTCGCAACGTAAATACTTATTGCAGAATATTTATACCATCAACATCAGTTCTTAAGGCGTATTGTACTCGAACGAAGTCGCGGGCAGAAGCTAGTAAATTATAATAATTTATCAAACCTGCTCGAAAATATTATGTCTCTTTTATATGAGAGAGAGAGAGAGAGAGAGAAACATTTATTTACACACATTCGATACACTCACTTTACATATCACTTGCTTCTTTCATGTACATTCACGCTATCGCTTTCATGACGAAGCTATTGTCATACAAAACTTAGTAACATTCTGTTATTGACAACAACGGTTCGTTCCGCGGACCTACGTTGAAGTGGATGACTTTAGTACGGTGAAATATATTGTAAACCGAGCGTGTCAATATTTGGATGTGTCGGTGGATCATTTCAGTGGAAAATATCAACGTTCTGCCGGTCTTTTACTTTAACGCTACTTAAATGGTGTTCTGCCTTTTAGCCGAATTTTTTTTGACCGAATTTCATTTGGCAACCAACGTTTCACCGAATGTTCACTTTGACAACTGACAATTGGCAAATTTTTGTATGCCAACCTCTCATTTGGCCGAATTTTCATAAAGACGAATATCATTTTGATTTTAAACTTTTGGTATATCTTTCACATGGCAAATGTTACACTAGGCCGAAAAAGTCTTATGATCAATTTGGATTAAATTAGGTTTAGGTGCGGCGGGGTGGCCCTTGGGCCAACCCTTAGCCGCGAACATGTTTGTTTTAATTTATAAACAGTCTTTATTTTACCTTAGAATGTCTTATTTTTTATTAATCGTTATGTAGTACCATTTGGTTATATATAAAAAAATGTCATTTTAATAAGTGTCCATGTAAAAAAAAAACAAACGTTGAGTTGAACTAGTCCCAAACTAAGCAAAGCTTGTTCTATGGGTACCGGGCAACGGATAAACATACGTATATAATGTAGATAAATACATACTTAAATACATATAACATCCATGACTCGGGTTCAAATATTCGTACTTATTCATTATACAAATGCATGCCCCTGCCGGGATTCGAACCCGGGACCTCTAGCTTCATAGTCAGGGTCACTAACCACTAGCTACTTGCTAATTGGAGTGAATGGCAGTCGGCCGAACGTTGTATGTCTTAAAATTCGAATTTTGAATCAGAATAAAATTGTTTAGTAGTGAGAGCTGAAAATTGTTTATGTTAACACAGGAGTTATCATAAATTGTCATTCATTAAGTGTTATGGAGATACAATACCATGGTAACATTTTAATCAGAGATTAAATAATACTAAAATTTCATCACAGTCAGCCTACAAGTTTTTTATACCACGTTGGTGGCAAACAAGCGTGCGGCCCTCCCGATGGTAAGCGGTTACCCGTAGCCCTAGGACACATGCAAATCCATGGAATGCGGTATTAGGTACCAATCCTTTAAAAACATTATTTTCGTGAAAAACCTCATACCCCATAATTCGGGAAGACCTCAGCTGGAGCGTTCGCGGGAGGAAATTCCTTTGAACCGTACGTGTTGTGTACCGAGTGGCGTCATCTATTAAATGCATGTCTGTGCTTCCTTCATTTTGAAAACAGTCTAGTACAATGCATCAAGTTTCTGAATAGCCTCATATTAATTATACACGATGAAATTCAAAACACGAAATGAAATAAATTTTGAAACGATTAAATTGCCAGCCCGTATTATTGCCCATCGAAATGGGCGGAAATATTAGGAATCATGTTATATTATGGGTGATGTGGCTAGCAACTCATCACTATTTTGTTTCCCGTTTCCACCTAGAGGTCCACAATCATGCCATGCTTATTTATTTATTTATTTATTTATTTATAAGCCTTTTTTATTCCGAATTCGCTATAATTTCAGTAAGTACATGTTGTTGTTGTTGTTATTGTCGTTTATTTATTAAATTGTCGCGTAATTCGGCGTGCCTCATGGCATAGGCCTCCTCCGTGTATTGGAGGGTTTAGGCTATAGTTCCCACGCGCGCCCAGTGCGGATTGGGAACTTAACACACACCATTGAATTTCTTCGCAGATGTGTGCAGGTTTCCTCACGATGTTTTCCTTCACCGAAAAGCTCATGGCAAATTACAAAATGTAATTTTCTCACATAAATTCCGAAAAACTCAGAGGTGCGAGCCCGGGATTTGAACCCACGACGCTCTGCTTGAGAGGCCACAGGTAAAACCACTAGGCTACCACGGCTTCATGCCATGCTAAACGTGGCCTTTTGGTCTTAACTTTAGGCTCTGTCTACCCCGTAAGGGATAAAGACGTGATTTATGTAGTACTAGCTGTTGCCAGCGACTTCGTCTGCAAATAATCCGTTTATCGCTATCCCGCGGGAATTTTCCGGGATAAAAAGTAGCCTATGTGCTATTCCAGACTTTTTTCTATCTATGTGCCGAATTTCATTCTGATTCGTCGGGCCGTTCTAGCGTGATTGAGTAAAAAACGAACATCCATCCATCCATCCATCCATCCATACTTTCGCATTTATAATATTAGTTAGATACAAATACAAATACAAATACAAATACAAAATACTTTATTTGCTCAACATAGGTACAAAAGTAGGTACAAGTCTTATATTAATATGTGTAGCATCACCATGTTGTGCCATATGGCGTACAAATTATATTTAGCAATTAAATTGACTGTAATGATGAGTCGCAGTCACAATTAATCGCAGTCTGACAAATAATCATGAACTGTATAGTATGCTTTCTTTACTAAAAATTCAAATAACATGTTTTTAAAATTAATCATATCCTCTATATTTCTAATGTCGTAGATGTAGATGTATGTGTAAATTAACAGACTTTTAATTAAAATTGTTTTAAATGGAATTGGAGAAGCGTATAACTTATAGGAATGTAATCAGTTTGAAAATGGATATCAAAATCAATTAACCCTTCTCACAAACTATTGTATATCCCAAATGTATGTGTATAACTGTTTAAATAGATTAGCATTCTATTTATTTCAACACACACACACAAATATAAATCACGTCTTTATACCTTACGGGGTAGGCAGAGCCCCCTTTCCCCCTATACGCCCACAATCATGCTAAAAGTGCCCTTCTAGTTCTTGTTACCTTAGGCTCTGTCTACTCCGTAAGGGATAAAGTGATATATGTATGTATGTATGTAGAGTTACTCTCAAATTTACGTAGCGGGGCGAGTATAGCTAGTAAATCCTATAGTGGCCAAAATTGCAGTAACACGAGATATTATATCCAATTGAACCTGATATTCCCGGAGAGGCTCTCGCAAATTTGAATCCTACTAATATTAAAAGCTTGTTTGCATTCCGTTAGAGCTCACCCTGAGAACGAACCACGGATTAGTTCGAAACATGTAGAGTGAATCTCGCCTACAAATGCTAAAAATTGAAAGAAAACACTTAACAGTCGGCGTACTTACTGTTTTAACTGTCTAAACTTAGTGTCAAATTCAAGTAAATCGCGTAAACCTAATTCGAAAGTTCATTCTTTATTTTATATGTATATTACTAGCTTCTGCCCGCGACTTCGTCTGCGTAGAATTATACATATAGACCTTCTTGAATCACGCTATCTATTAAAACTGCATCAAAATCCGTTGCGTAGTTTTAAAGATCTAAGCATACATAGGGACAGACAGAGCGGAAAGCGACTGTTTTATACTATGTAGTGACTAACAATTCTGTGCAGACGTAGTCGCGGTAAAATGTAGTATAGAGATAAAAGGAAGTAATTTGAATGTAAATCGGGGCCTGGTATGTCTTCATTATACATTCAGTTGATCTTACATAATTGACTTCCCTACATGTTTAAGTATAGACGGAAGGAATTTATTTTTAGGTATTCCTGCCATGTTTTAAGGAATCCGTAAACAAGTTAACACATTTTAATTAGCAATCCTCTTTGTTTTGCTTTGCTGCATAATAATAATCATCATCATCTTTAGTGATCAAAAATAACAATGAAAAACCTTAACAGTAGTAATGTTCAGACTAACCCAACCACCTGCTGGAATATTATAGAATAATTAAAACTATTAAATAAATAAAATTATTTTAAGGATATTTTTATTTCAATAAGTATACATACCTACCTATTTAAAAAAAAGCAAGCGGCGCTTGCGGTTTAGACTATGGGGCCTTGGTCAGCCGACACGAAATCTAACTAATATTATAAATGCGAAAGTATGGATGGATGGATGTTTGTTTGTTACTCAATCACGCCAGAATGGCTCAACGGATCTGGATGAAATTCGGCAGATAGATAGAGAAAAGTCTGGAATAGCACATAGGCTACTTTTCATCCCGGAAAGTTGCGTAGTTCCCGCGGGATAGCGATAAACGAATTATTTGCAGACGAAGTCGCTGGCAACAGCTAGTAGTATTATAATGCGAAAGTATGGATGGATGGATGGATGGATGAATGGATGGATGGATGGATGGATGGATGGATGGTTGGATGGATGTTTGTTTGTTACTCAATCACGCCAGAACGGCTCAACGGATCTGGATGAAATTCGGCACATAGATAGAGAAAAGTCTGGAATAGCACATAGGCTACTTTTTGTCTCGGAAAGTTGCGTAGTTCCCGCGGGATAGCGATAAACGAATTCTTTGCAGACAAAGTGGCTGGCAACAGCTAGTTCTTTATAAGGGCCCTGTCGTCCCGGTTGGTCGTCGCCTCAGGGGACCCAGGAGCTGGTGTGTATCTATCCCAGAGGATCGCACTTGCGGTCCAAAGGGGTAATGCCGCTAGCGTCCTGGGAACCCTGCCACAGCCAGTAGGGCTAGATGGGGTGTTCTTTTTATAACTTTTTTTTTTGTAATATTTTATTTGTAAATATACCTATAGGTTTTCCTTTTTTTCATAGTTAGTTTAAGTTTAGTGTTTAATTTAATCATAGTTTAATTTGTTTTTTAAGGATTATTTAATCTGCCAGATACAAAGTAGTCTCTGCCTACCCCTGTGGGAAAGAGGCGTGACGATATGTATGTATGTATATAAAGGTGCAATGTTAATAATAACAAAAGGCCGAGATCAAGGTGTGTTCGCGATAGGGGGCGATACGTTACGCTTTTAATTAGGTGTGTTATTTGAACCATCGACATAAAAACATTAGTTTTATATAAAAAAAACTCAAATTTCCTAATAATCTTACACTTAGCTAGTAGTAATACTTACAACAAAAATATTGTGAAGTGTTAGTGTATTTTATAGTGTTTTATAACGGTTACTAGATTCTGTCTGAGCCTGCGTCTGCGTAGAATTGTACTCATCATCATCATAACAGCCGAAAGACGTCCACTGCTGGACATAGGCCACCCCCAAGGCTCTTCACTCAAACCGGTCCTGTGCCTTCCGCATCCACCGCGATCCCGCGATCCTGATCAGGTCGTCGCTCCATTTTGTTGGAGGCCTACCGACAGCTCGTCTCCCGGTCCGCGGAACATTCCTCTTAAATCATCACTCTATCTATTTAAAAAAACCGCATCAAAATCCGTTGCGAAGTTTTAAAGATCTAAGCATACATAGGGACAGACAGCGGAAAGCCACTTTGTTTTATACTAAGTACGTAATGATGCAGCACTTTATAACTCCAGTATGCGAGCACCATAAACTCCGTGTGGTGAACAAAACTGTGAATCATGAGGAAATATTTCACCGTTGCATTGAGCAAAGTTACATATTTCCGCAATAGTTGCAGACTGCAGACTGCTGTATGAAGGCTAGTTTTGCGTAATTCTAGTTGCAAAAGTAATAGTTGCTAGGTCGGTCAGTAAGGATATTCGAACAATAGTTTGGAATGATCCAACTTAAGAGGTGGCGGTTTTATGATGTTCGCAGTTAACGACGTTTAATACCTACCTGTTTACTTGCAAAATGCTTTTGTACGACCCTAGCGCCGGCAGCTTTCTCGCACAAAGACTCGCAATTGCGATACAACGCGGGAATGCTGCCTGCGCCATGGGACCCTACCCAAGGGTCCAAATTTATTATAATTTTTAGCATAAGTTTTATTTTATTAAGTCATTTTTAAAGTACCTTCAGTTTATATTTGTATCATTACTTTTGTCTTTGAATGATTTTTTCATCTCTCATACTCTGAAAGTAGGTCATTGATTATCTGGATATAGGGTTGAAAGTGACTCATCGCGACCCTTGGGTTGAAAGTAATTTTTTTTTCTAGCTAATCCAAATGAGGTACATAGCAATGGAAATACGTATACAGCCATGTAATATATGTTTAAAATAATAATCTATACTAATAGTTCCTTTTTAATTGTAAAACGCAAAATAATCTTAAAATAACATTCCCGCTATATATAAGCTTATGCAAGCGTATACAACGAGAATTAGTAGAAATTATTACGTTCGGTAATTTTTTTTGCTTGAAATATTTAAGTCGACAATTAATTGATAGCGACCTCCGTGTCTGCAAGTTTAAAAAAAAACTAGCCGGCCGCCATTGGTGCGCAGAAGAAATGCGCAATGCGCGCAAATCGCGCAATAGAAAAAAGAGCGGGAAGAGAATGACAAACGTAACAAATATTAAATGCGACCATGCGACGTTAGTGAAATTTTAATTTCCTCATATTCGAAATGAAAAGTAGAGTGTTCAACTCGGATGAAATTACCCATTTCACCCTCGAACCATTGGTGCCCTCACTTCGTTCGGGCACCAGAAATATCTCAGGTGAAATGGGTATATTTCAACCCTTGTTTATCAATCTACTATTGAGTACAAAAAATTTAAAACTAGCGTTTATTTTGGGCACCTGAAATACCTTACTGTGCAATTTTCATAAACAGTGAAAAACTAATTCTACGTGAACGAATTTGCGTGTAAAAGCGAGATTGAAAACTACATGAACCTGTTTTTGAATCGGATATCTGTTTAAAAAAAAGAAAGAGAAAGGAAACATTTTATTTACACACATTCGATACACGTAGATATAAAGTAGGGAGAAATACAATATACTAAGGAATATGTAGTAGTAGTAGTAGTAATTGTAGTAGTAGTAGTAGTAGTAGTAGTAGTAGTAGTAGTAGTAGTAGTAGTAGTAGTAGTAGTAGTAGTAGTAGTAGTAGTAGTAGTAGTAGTAGTATTTTTTTGTAGGTATTGTATCGTTCCTCTTAATACTCTCTCGATGCGGAAGCGTATTACGTATAAGCGGAATTAAGTGGGCACGTACGACAATTGTAAAGCGTGCGATGATACGACATCGGAATTACAATCCGGGGTCGATATGAGCGCTACGGCAATGCAACCTGCTCGCAAACCTTACCATATCTGATGTTATACATACATAATATATATACACAAACCACGTCTGTATTCCTTATGGGGTAGACAGAGCCAGAGAAACTCTTGTTCCTCTCCAAAGGCTGGCTCCAAAGGCCACGTTTAGCATGATTGTGGGCATATAGATGGAAAGGGGAATCAAAATAGTGATGGGTTGCTAAAGTCTATTTATTCATACTAGTTTCCGCTGTCTGCGTGTATGTTTGTCTGTCCCTATGTATGCGTAGATCTTTAAAACTACGCAACGGATTTTGATGCGGTTTTTTTAATAGATAGATTGATTCAAGAGGAAGGTTTATATGTATAATTCTATGCAGACGAAGTCGCAGGCAGAAGCTAGTTAGATACTAAAAAGATCTTTTCGGTTAAAAAAGGTAGGTACCTACTTTAAGTTAAGTAACTACGAAAAAGAGTAAACAAAACAGATTTCGTTTGAAGCTCTGTGCATAAATTTATCAAGTTCTGCAAAACTAGAAAAATAAGACACAAAAAATAAAGTTTCTTATTTCATTAATTAACTGGCTCTTCTGCATTAATTATGGAATATCAAAGGCTTCAGTGTTTTATGAAAATTAAAAGCAAAACTTCAGTAAAAATTTAGTTAAGTATTTACTTTTCTTTTTGAAAGCACAATATAAACATTTCGTAGCAAAATGCGCAAACTCAAAATTTTTTTTTTGCACGCGTGCAATTTTTAACAAAAAAAATTGTGTCTGAGTTCGTATCACTACATAGTATAAAATAAAGTCGCTTTCTCTGTCCCTATGTCCCTATGTCCCTATGTATGCTTAAATCTTTAAAACTACGCAACAGATTTTGATGCGGTTTTTTTTGATAGATAGAGTGAATCAAGAGGAAGGTTTATATGTATAATACATGCATAATATACTGTGCGAAAACTTACACCCTTTATTTCGCAAATCGGATCAAGTGTACTCAATTCGAGCCTCATTAGATTTTCTTTAAACTAGCAAAAATAATTAATAAAAAGCCGGCCAAGTGCGAGTCGGACTCGCGCACCGAGGGTTCCGTTACATTATCTATAAACCAGTGTAAGCAGAGCCCTGCTCCAAAGCAAAATGTACGCAGTGTGGGGTCACTTTATATTGGTCACTGATATATACAGACATACATACATATTTACCGTTTTCGCAATTATTCCTTAATCTGTGCTATTAGACCTACTTTCATAACCAAATTTCAAGATCCTGCGTTCACGGAAAGTACCCTGTAGGTTTTGATTCCCTTGTGAGTTTCGAAAATTTGCGGCATAAACGGCTGTATCTTTTGATTGCGTTGGCTTAGAAGTTTGATTTTCAAAGCTCCAAGGGGCAGTAGACATGATACTGACCTGACTTGAGGCTGTATTTAATATAATATAAATTTCAGCTTGATACCTCCACGCGTTCCTGAGAAAAAGGGTCTTGACAGACGGACGGACGGACGAACAACAAAGTGATCCTATATTAGGGGTTCCGTTTTTTCCTTTTGAGGTACGGAACCCTAAAAATTACAAAAAGAGCATCTTAAAGCTGCAGGTGGAAGGCCTTGTGCAAGGTCCGTCCGGATCGCTACCACCATCTTACTCGCTAATCCTGCCGCAAAGCAGCAGCGCTTGCACTGCTGTGTTCCGGTGTGGAGAGTAAGACAGCCGGGGAAATTACGGGCACAAGAGGCATTTCATCTAAGTCCTCTAGGTTTGCAACGCATCTGCAATCCCTCCGGGGTTGCGGGTGTCTATGGGCAGTGGTGATCGCTTACCATCAGGTGACCCACTTGCTCGTTTGCCTTCCTATTCACATTAAAAAAAAAAGTATGTTGATTACCAACAACACTGCGAAATAAAGAGCTGAAGACCGACCGCTTAAAATTTAAGCCTCAAATGATCATGTCGTCATACCCCGGTCCCCGCCCTTGCGGCTGCGGGGCCCGGGGTATGACGACAAAGGGGGCCGAGAGAGGTGCGGGCGGCAGGCGCACCACCCGCCCGCACCTCTTGCCCCCCGCGGTCGTCATACCGCGCCCCTGTGCCGCGCGGGCTAGGACTCAACTAAGCGCCGTCTATTGCTCAGAGTACGTTTATTATAAATCAATGCCATGCTTTGGAATGTAATATAATCAGCGGTGTTTCATCTCGTTATGTTTGTGTTGGCAGTCTCAGAAACAACCAATTAGCGATGTGTATATTAGGGGAACACGGCGCGCGATACTCACGAGGAATGAATGAGGTAGAGAAGACTATATAAAACTTTAGGTATTATTGTGTATGCTCCTGTCACAGAATATTATAATAGTACTAACGTACAGAATGGCCACGCTCCGCCCTGCACCGATTCGAGTTACCCCACCCCTCAAGCGCGGGCTGCCGGAAAGCTGCTGGCAACTAGTAGGGCTCGCAACGCGATTTATGTCGGCCGCACGTCACAAGTTCGGGAACCTATCCTACCTACTTCATTTTATAAAACATTAGAAAATTAATGCTTTCTGAAATTATCGCGATTAACACATGAAAAAGCTACAGAATCATTCGCTTAAGTTTGTCGTCGTACATCTATTGTAATTGAAAATAATAATGCTTAAATACACAGACAGACACATTTTAAGTAAGTTTAAATAAATAGATAACGATAAAGTACATTTATTTGCACACATCTAAGCCATATCTTCATTATAAGTACCTATATTTATGTCATTGGTAGTACTTATAGTACTAGGTTTTTGCGATAGACAGCCCTGTGTATCTTACGCACACATTGACGCGTGTACAGACGACGTCGTGCCTGTGTTCATTTCAGAACGCGGATTTTGTACGTCGTGGCCGCCGTGTGCTCCTGTCACTAGACTGAAATGGGTGAATTATGAAATTAAATTTTTCACAAAACACTTTTAAGTACATAAGTCCATCAGTTAGGAAACTAGTTTAAAAAATGTAGAGCGAAATATTTGAATGATTTAATACTTCCGTTGAGCCAGGTCTTAATATATACATAGCTCATAACGTTCTATGGATCGGTCTGGTCTGAAATAAATAATTTTTATTATTTTTAATTTATTAATATATATTCTCCACACTTTACGGTTTGCGAAAAGGTTTACATACAGAATTTCTCAGTTAAATTACTCTTTACACCACCGAGTTCACTATTACCTACTGGTCTTTTGTGATTGGTGTATGAATTACTAGGTATTTTATCAATGCTCAAATTTTCAAAATCCGCTGAATAACTTCCAAGTCGACTAACACATACATACTTGCATACTGTGACGTCTAATACTAACTAACGCCCTGTAACTAAATGGTAACTACTTGTCACCTCCCTACTCTTCTTAGACCGTGGCTTTTCCTACACTAAAAGTATTTCAGTTCTAATAATTATATTTAAATTAGTTGCCAAAGTTATTGTAATGTGTAATTTGTCTATAAAGTTGAGATATTATTTAGATTTATGCTAAGGAATTCGTCGAAGTATGCTTTGTTAGGAATTTGACGAAAATCAAATTAAATTTCGGTCGTTCGTGAGTATCAATCATCGCAAAAAGTTTTGTTGGGAATTGGGATTGTTCATTTTTTTACAACATACCCTGATTTGAAAACCATTTCGAAGTATGGGGCTTGCGAACTGTTTTATCTTACTGGCGTTCAAAAATACTCAAGGATTACGGATATTTTGCAAAAAAAATATTTGATCTTTATTCGACTTTACCGAGCGGCTGTTGGTAGTTCCAAAAAATAAATCGGCAAATATCTAGTTTGTCTATTAAATTTATATGTCAACTAGTCATCAGTGTCACCCAATGTCAGTAAAGTAAATATTGTTTTGTTGAAAACTTAAAATTGTCGGTCGATTTAAAATGAAATAATGGAAATTACAGAAAATGCTTCGTTCCAACCTGAAATAATGACTCTAACAGCTCCAAAACAATAGTTCGCACGGATCCGAGAAGATTTAAGAGAAAAGTGGTGTCGCGAAGTAAATGTTGAATACATCAAAGTTTATAAGTACACAATATTGTTGCGAGGATCATTTCGATGTAAGTCGGTACCAAAACACAATGCCACATACTTCCACATTCATAAATTTTCAAATTATAACCATGATCAGGATTTAACGCAACATACAATAAGCTTGTAGGTAAACCAAAAGTAAACATTATATTTGACATTGAGATGACAGTCACAACAGTTATGACAACTATTTTTTTTAATCTCCAAAGGATTGTGGGAAAATTATATAATTTACGAAAAGTCGTATCTCATTTTTTTAAGCAATTATATTAATTAAATTAAGCCATGAAATGACGAAATATTCAAATCAGTTTCTTAAAGTGCTCCATATTTTCTAAAAAAAATATAAAAAGGGGGGTTAAAAAAAATGAACAATCCCAATTATTTTTTTCCAAATAAAATAAACTTAACACAAGCTTAACGAGCGTTCATGAGTAAGGGAGGTAAAGGAAATCTCTTGTCACGTTCCTTCAATGTACTGACTTTAACACTAAACGACGACTAAGGCGTAATTATTGTCGCGAAAATCGTCGGAAAATTTAAGCACAATTTACTTACGAAGCAAAAACCTAATTTCCTATTTAGCGCAGGTTTGGTCTAGCGTATTTACGGCTAGCAGTGGTTACACTGATTAAATATTTTAACTTTATTTACAAGGGAATTTTAATTTGAGAGAAAACGGCGTAAGTGATAAAGACGTGATTTATATATGTATGTATGTATGAAAACACCTACTGAATTCTTATTTCATTTTATAGGCAGGTAACAAAACTAACTTATTATAATGAGGTAAAGTTTGTGAGTTTGTGAGGTTGTACAGGATAATCTCTGAATCTACTGAACGATTTTGAAATTTGTTTTACTAATAGAAAGCCACTTTTTTGTGATTGTCATAGAGTATGTGGGTATGTTGTAAACTCTTTATTGTGTAAAATAAACATAAAACAGATACAATAGATAAACATTGAGATACATGCATGCATGTTTAATACTTTTACTTATATGCGCATAATATGACTGCTTGCCTTTTTTGTAAATTATTCCTTTCTGTACCAGGTTAGCTGGAAGAGGTCCCTTCTTAGGGATAAGTTCGCCTTTGTACTATTTTCTGTGTACTTCTGTTTTTTTAATTTATGTGCAATAAAGAGTTATACATGCACAAAGGCGAACTTTTCCCTTTAAGGGATCTCTTCCAATCAACCATTGAGTGGGTTAACGGTATCCGATGTCCAGACTGCACTCGCGAGACTAAAACCCAAACGCTCAGCAGGTCCAGACGGGATTCCTGCTTTCTTATTTAAAGACTGTCGAGCTGTGCTTGCAGAACCGCTATTGTACATTTATAATATTTGTTTAAAAATTGCAGTTTTTCCAAATTATTGGAAATTGACTAGAGTTACACCAGTTCCAAAAGGAAAGGCCAGCTCGAGTGTTAGTGAATATCGACCAGTGGCCGTGTTATCAACACCGGCGAAGGTGTTTGAGGCGGCTATTCAAAAGAGCATTTATGACCAAATAAAAAGTTTCCTCACGGACCAACAGCATGGTTTTCGACCAGCCAAAAGCACCACCACTAATCTGCTTAATTTTATGTCATATGTGGTACCGAACGTGGACGCAGGTACACAGGTTGATGCGGTGTACTTTGATTTTAAAAAAGCATTTGACTCTGTGGATAATGATTTACTGTTGACAAAGTTTGCAGACATGGGATTCACTCCGCACTTACTCAAGTTCTTTGCTAGCTACATGCGGGATCGACAGCAATTTGTGGATTATGGGGGATGTGAATCAAAGTCATATTTTACTCGATCAGGTGTTAGTCAGGGAAGTAATTTAGGTCCACTTGAATTTATAATAATGATCAATGACTTACCTAACGTTGTTAAGTTTGCGACTTGTTTGCTATTTGCGGACGATTTTAAATTGCTTTATGCTATTGGGGATAGGAATGATTGTAAGCGCTTGCAAGATGATATCAATAGTGTTATAGAGTGGAGTCGGGTGAACAAGTTGGATTTCAATTATTCCAAATGCTCCTGTATCACCTTTAGTCGAGCACGCACGCCCGTCAGGTATGACTATAGTATGCAAGAGGTACCAATGCAGCGCATTACAAAGGTGCGCGACCTGGGAGTACTTATCACGGACGACCTGACCTTCCGAGAGCATGTAGTGAATGTTTGTAAAAGAGCATATAGAAATTTAGGCTTTATACTTAGGCAAGCACAGACCTTCACTAAAATGAGTGCAGTTAAGGCATTGTATGATGCGCTGGTAAGAAGCCACTTGGAGAGTAACGCGGTCATATGGGGCCCCCATGAGGCTAAGTACAGCATGATGTTGGAGCGCATACAAAATAAATTCACGAGGTACTTATATTTAAAATTGTATGGCGTGTACCCGTTCTACCCTTCGATGTACCTACCCTACTTTATTTGTGCTTGGTATGGTTGGTTACCACCGATTGGAGGTTAGGAGGGACTTTGCACTGGCTAAAGTCCTGTTTGAATTGATTAGAGGAAAGGCTCATAATCCAGGTATTCTCGAAATGATGAGTTTATCTGTACCTGATAACTATATAATGCGGCGGCGGCGGCCTAAGTTGTTCAAGGTACACCGTGGTCGGACCAATCTCCTAAATAAGGCTCCTCTCACGCGAGCCTTACATATCTTGAATGAGGTGGCCGAAAAGACTGACCTATTCTTATGTTCGCTGTGTGAATTCACTAAAGTGACTTTTTATGTTTTATGTTATAGTAATGTATAAATTCTTTTTGTTCTTTTTTAAGTAAGTTAAGCAAATGTAATGTAATTAAGTTGGCACACTATTGCATTGGGTCTCCTGTAATGATAGTGTTATGTTTTTTAATAAATAAATAAATAAATAAATAAAAATTAGAGTCATAGGATATAATTAATTCTGCGCGGACGAAGTCGAAGGCAATAGCTAGTACCTAATAATATAGTCACAAAGATGACACGTCATCGTGAATTGCAAGAATATGTATGTATGTAAAACTCTTTATTGTACATAAAACACATGAAAAAGATGAATACAGGAAAACACAAATGCACAAAGGCGAACTTATCCCTAACAGAGTTTCACCTAACTCTAATGAATGTCTGGTTGTGTTGTTAAGCTGCGGCCTGCTTTTGTCGCGCGGAGGGCCCTACACGTCGCCACAAGCGTGCCTTTGTTTCTGATGAAGCACTTTACTTTAGGCTAGCAACACACGGATATGCGGTCGCGACATTTATGAGCGGTTTTCTTTACTTGCTTTCATAATAACTGAAAAATGGTTACTCACGATTGTCAAGTTTTAGGAGAGTAAGTACTTAAATATAATTTTTACTTTTATTTTTGCAGTTAGACAATTTTGGATTTTTATTGTTTAGAATCATGAGCGTTTATGGTGTGAAAAGTGGTCTCAATTTTTAATGAAAAAATTAAGTAAGAATTTTGTGAGGAGACAAGTTTAAGCCGTATATAAACTACTAGCTTCTGCCTGCGACTTCGTCTGCGTATTATACATATAAACCTTCCTCTTGAATCACTCTATTTATTAAAAAAAAACGCATCAAAATCCGTTGCGTACTTTTAAAGATAAGCATATAGTCATATGGACAGACAGACAGACAGCAGAAAGCGATTTTGTTTTAAACTTGTAGTATTATAGTCTGCTCACCATTCATTTTCGTTCATTAAAAATCAATCTCGTCTTTCTTTACACATTATTCCAACGAGTGTTCCGTCACACATTTCATCTTGCCTTCATTTACACTGGATTCTGGAACGATAGGAAGTAATTGGAGATCAGTTGTTGCCCTTTTGAAGACTGGTTTACGAAGCACTGAACTCGTATTCCAAACCAATTACCTTCCGCAATGTTTTCCAGAGTTCAGAGGAACGTCACAATATCGCGCTTCGCGAATACATTTGCAGATCACTTTTTCCGTGGCGTGAAACACTATTTCTAATAATATTTTCATTTCCTTTGTAAGTTATGAACCAAAATGCAAAATTTGACATGTTTTGATCGTCATGTTTATATCGTTACCATGGCGATATTTCTTCTAAATTTTCACTCACCAGCAGATTTCATGAACAACCTTTCGCAAATTCACGCATTTGTCTTGGCCACTAACTCGAAATTTACTCATAATTCAAAATTTCATGTCATTCTCATTTCTTCACCGCGATCGCGAACGGAGCTCCCCAAAAAGGTATAAAAGCGGGTGTTCCGGGAGCGATCGTCAGTCATCACCTTAGTTTCGAACAAGAAACATCTAAAGGCCTTGTCCCGGGGTCGCTAAACCCCGGGACCCTGCGAAGCCTCTCTCTTTCTTTCTCGTGCTTCAAGTCGCTAAAGTATTCAGTCGCCTTGTGCCTCCATCATACGCCGGGCCCTGTATATCGGATTACCTATCGAGCTGATTTCTTGGGTGTGGGTCAATTGCCTCACCCACTACTCTGCATCCTTCTTACTTGCACTACCTTCATCGCTGCTGCCACCTCGGGTTACCGCTCTTCGCCGAATCATTCTTCTACAACAACGTGGAAAATTCCTGCCCTTGAGTGCGTCTTGATAATCGCGCCCACCTCCGTTGAACGACTGCCTTCAACCCTACGGAATTCCTGAATGCATGTCAGTTGACGTGCCCACCTTGACGTCCAAGAACAATAAACTGCCTGTCTACGTGTTGTGGTCTACTTCCACGGTCACTGTCCATCAACAACTTCCTGCCTACGCACTGTCATCTACTTCTACCTACACTCTTCTCTCATTATTCATCACCCTACACCCACTTTCCTCCATTACACATCTCACTCACCAACTTACCCTATCTTTTATATTGATTGTAAATATTTTTGTTTAATGTTGTAAATAAATTGTAAATATTCTACTCGTTAACTTTTTATTTCATTTAGGTTTAGGTCTTTTTTCTTTTTAATTTGTCGCTTCACGACAAACTATGTAGTGACGTGTACATATATAAATTGTAAAGTTGTCAGATAATTAAAAAAAAGAATACTAAAAGTGACTAAAATGAAAATTTATTATTATTCGCAATTAAAATTTACCGCCGAAATTCAAGTGACCCGGGTTTTCTTCTGAGTACCTACGTACAAATTAAAACAGTATAAATATACCAAACTGCAACAACGCACTTGCATCGCGTAAAGCGCTGCTTGTGTCTATGGACAGTGGTGATCTGGGGCCGTACCATGGCGTCTTAATGCGTTTCAGTTTAGGTTCGCTCGTTGTCAGATTCATACTAAAAGTGACAGCTAAAACTTGAACTGCGTCGGAATTAGGACGTCATGGTAAGGCCCCAGATCGTTTAACATCAGGCGACACACTAGTTCGTTTGTCTGGCTTCTCTAAGTCAAAGAAAAACAACAGAACGAATATTTATGACAAATATCCGTATACGACATGTACTCGTATACCAGACGGACTGATCATTTCCGATGCCAATACCGGCGCGTCCGGCGGCCATCAAAAAGACTGATTGAGGTCTTCAACTACCAATCTGAAATATTGCTTGTAGGGTTGAAAATTCGTTGAACTTTTTGCTCAACTATGTACTGGCTGGCAATCGCTGGCAATAATCTCGAGAATAACTTAATTGCCGCAGACAATATTGAATATTGGTAATCGGACAGAAATATCTCAACAAACAATATAACCCGTTTTTTTGTTTTTATTGACCCAACGTTTGCTTGAGGCGTTGACAAAATGGCTACCTAGTTCCCAACCCGTTGAAATATCTCAATCAATATCCTTTCTTAACGCACTTCTATCATACTTAAAATAGGTACACTCATCAAAAACGTCGAGGGATATTTTTTATCTCTATACAATTTTGAAAACGATAACGATAACGATTTTGAAACGTCGAGGTATCTAATTAAAATATTTTTTTACGCGGTTAAGTCTCTGTAATAATACTAACTAAATATGATTGAAAATCGCGGTAGTTTAAAAACATTATAATTTCATACTTTTTTTTTTATGTGAATAGGAAGGCAAACGAGCAAGTGGGTCACCTGATGGTAAGCGATCACCACTGCCCATAGACACCCGCAACCCCGGAGAGATTACAGATGCATTGCCAACCTAGAGGACTTAGATGAAATGCCTCTTGTGCCTGCAATTTCCCCGGCTGTCTTACTCTCCACACCGGAACACAGCAGTGCAAGTACTGCTGCTTAGCGGCAGGATTAGCGAGTAAGATGGTGGTAGCGATCCGGACGGACCTTGCACAAGGCCCTACCACCCGCAAAATACATATTACTACCGAGTCATAAGATCATTTTCGATGTGTGTATATAATTATGTCTGACTAGCTTTTAGTAATTCCAGTCACTCTAGCTCTAGTGACTCAGGCTGTGCGTTGTCTGTTAGTCATTGGGTCAGTTACGTTACTGCTTCATATTATAAGTACCTAGATCAGTGATGGGCAAACTACGGCCCGCGGGCCAACTCCGGCCCGCGAAAGAATTTAATGCGGCCCGCCGGCGTTCCTTCGAATTGGAGTGTTATGGCACAGAATGACGATATTTAGACGGTGCTGCTGTATAAAATAGAATAATAGATGCGAAGGCAAAGGAGTCAGCTAGACTAGCCACGTAGTTCATGCGTCATGTGTCAAAAAAATTGCATTTTAGTATAATTTTGGCCCTTCTTTGAAATATCTGTGATTTTCTGGCCCGCCATGAAAAAAGTTTGCCCACCACTGACCTAGATTTATCCTTTCTGGTTTTCACATAATAATAAATGCTTACTGAATTATCTTGTAACAGGTTTCACCGTGGAGTAACTACAGTGACGCCGGAATAAGTCTTAATTTAACAAAATTTCCCAAAAATTTGGAACGTTATCTTGAAGTATTCAAATTAAAAATTCCTGCAGCCGTTTCCATTACACAAAGCCAGCCTAATATAAATGGAGTGCATAAATAAACTTTCCTGTTATGGCTCATTCGAAATTTACGCCCTACGTTACTGTTATAGGATCACTATATGAGGTTTTTACGAGGCACGGGTAACTACTTATCGTTTATGGTGTTTACCCAAGGTTACAAATAAGATTTATGAGTTCGGAAAGGTTGGTCTAACCTGACACAATGTCAAAACGTCTAATGCATTTTTTTACGCGCTCATATTTTTTTGTTAACGACCGATTCTAGAGTTTATGAGGTCTTTTAATACATTATACGCCTGAACTTCAGGTTATTAAGTTCCCGCGGTTTCTGTATTGTCTCATCAAAACGTCTGAAGTTGGCGCCATGCTACATAAAATCTGCATGATCTACGCAATATCTTTTTTCACTAACTAAAAGGCGGTTTATTAATTTCGGTTATTCGTTTATTTCTTTTTCTTCCTCTACCTCGTCATAATTATATTGCAAAAAAGTTACCAAAGATGGCGGAATGTCACACTCACAAAACATTGCTGTCATTGTGACGCTCCAGATGTAACCAATCAAAATTAAAAAAAAAAGCGACGGGTAGCACTCCGGGAGTGATTAGATTTTAATGTTGTAACGTCCATGACGCTCAGGACGCGTACCGTACTGGCCGCTTACAAAAAAAACGTACGTATTATCTATATTGACAGACCTCTAACAATGTGCTGATGCCCTAGTACTTATGCTCCACTACTCAACAGTAAAAACACTTCAAAAATCGAACGCGATACATTCGTATTTCAAAATAAGCTCTTAGAGGATCTGATATCCTGGTACTCAAACTCTCCCTCCGTCCTACGCCTGACGCGAGTTTAACATTTTTTACCCATCCCAAAAAGTGCTCAGCGCCGCTAAAGTTTTCACTTCAAAAGTGCCTATTAAATTAACCTTACACATTCTTCTTCTTATGGTGCCTCTCCAACTAGTGAAGGTTGGCATTGGCAGTCAACTCTGCACACTTCACACGGTCTCTGGCCAGGTCGAAAAGCTCCGCTGCACATGTGTGATTCCAGTCCATTCCCGGATATTTCGCACCCAGGATTACTTCCTGCGCCCAACAGCTAATTTCCCAGCCACTTTGCCCATGATTATAAACCTTACACATTGCCATTACATAGTATGAACTTGGGCCTTACCATGACGTCTCAATTCCGGCTCAGTTCAGGTTTTAGCTGTTATTTTTAGTATGGATCTGACAGCAAGCGAACCTAAACCGAATCGTCACGGTAACCCCCCTGGGGCCTTACCATGACGTCCTTTCCGACTCAGTTCAAGTTTTAGCTGTCATTTTTATATATTTTATTGACACTTTTAGTATGAATCTGACAGCAAGCGAACCTAAAAGGACTCGCATTAAGACGTCATGGTAAGGCCCCTGTAGGCTTATTGTCTAACTCGCTCGCAATTGCCATCGTGTTCATTTTGACAGTTCATGTATGGGCTGACAATTGGCATCGGAATCAGCTAGCTGTCACATTCATACAAGAACTGTCACAATTAACACGATGGCGATTGCGAGCGAGTTAGACAATAAGCCTACTGGTCTTCTTTAAAAAAAGGTTTCAACTGATGCGTACCTTTTCTCGCCTGTTTTTTTGAAACCTCTCTGACGATCGTATAATCATGGAATCAAGAGGTGTCTATTTTAAAAATAACATTTTTATTTACAATGTATTCCGCTCAAGAGTTGAGACTTGTATTGACTTTGTAACAACCGGAACTTGATTACGCTTGTTGAATATATAATGGGCCTTCTGAAGGTGGAACTGGGTAAGCCTTCGGTCATACCGGAATTTGTTTTAAAAGTAAAACTTTTCTATTTTTACCATCTTTTATTAAACTTCTTGTTTGTATGTATTTTTATTCTTAATTGTCCTATTTGGTAAACAAAATCCTAACCTCAATGTATATATTTTGACAAGAATAAGGTGTACCCATTATGTTATCAAATAAACATGAGGCAATATTTTGTACACAATTTTGCTGATATTTTATCTCCAGATAATGATAATGATAATGATAATTTATTAATTTACAAAGAATATGGTATGGTATGGTCAGTGCCTTTATTTACGATGACGATGAAATAGTTAAAAAATAACAAAAATGAGACGATTTGAGGTTAGAATTTCGTTTACCAAATGGGACAGTTAGTAATGAAAAGACCTTGTTTGGGTCGGTCAAATCTTGCAAGTTCGTTGTGCTGTGTTTTTGTGTGTACGTCTTATGTATGAGAGAGAGAGAGATATTGAATAGCGTTCTTTTTAATCGTTATTGCTTTGAATTGCGTTGCAGAGTACTGTAGGCTTATTGTTTAACTCGCTCGCAATCGCCATCGTGTTCATTTTGACAGTTCATGTATGGGCTGACAATTGGCATCGAAATCAGCCAGCTGTCACATTCATACAAGAACTGTCAAAATGAACACGATGGCGATTGCGAGCGAGTTAGACAATAAGCCTACTGTACACAACTGTAATATTATTATGTGTATGTTGTGTAATATAGGTAATGTTTTAATTTAGGTTTAAGTTAAAAAAAAATGTAATGCCCTTCCAGGGCTATTCAAATTGTATTCTTTGATGATGCAAATAAACGAAATACGATTCAATGGTTTGTGAAGTTCCGTTCCTGTTTACAAATCGAAAATCGCATCCAGCCACATTTAACCACGAATATTGATTTCATTTTTTTCTATTAACAACGGCAAACATAATCCAATAAGTCAATATTTCGAATGAAATTCGATTTGTAAAAGGTGATTTTTCGAAATCACCAAAGGAATAGAAACTGTGTATAAAGAATTTCCAAAAATAGAATGTTGAGTAATGCTTCACTTAATTGACGCCCCCTTAGAAGACTTTAAAGAGTAATAAGAAGATGATTTTACGAACTCTCTTTCTGCGTAAACAACATTATTAAATTTTAATGTAAACAGGTAAATGAAGCAAGAATTTAATATACTTCGCGTCTAATATTCCACTCGACAACATTTTTGCGCGAATTATATTTTAAAGTTCATTTTATAATTGGCCAGAAATAACTTCAGACCCTTGACGGTGACAGCTGGCCTCTATTTCACCAAAGCTACAATTGTCAGTGACATTTGACAATTCTGTTTACATTAAAAACTCGACGAGAAACTACGCCGGTTGGCTTCATTGTGACCACGCATTGCAATTCAAACCATCACTTCTCACCGACAATTGTCGAATTACTACCCACCTAGAAACCTTTTTATTGAAAGGGCGGTTAAACTCTGGAATCAGTTGGCGGCACCAGGTACTAATTAGGGATCTTCAAAAATCGAGTCCATTCTTTTCTTATAGGGCCGGTAACGTACTCGTAACTCCCTATGTTATCGGTGACCTTGGGCGGTGATGATTGCTTTCCATCAGGCGTCCCGCATGCTCGTTTTCCCCTTATCACATAAAAAAGATATCACTTTAAAATACTATTCGAAGGTGGTAGAAATAAAGCTTATGAAATTTTAGTCTTGTTCAAGATTAACACAACTTGTAAGTTTCGTCTCTATTTTTTTTTCAACTTTTAAGCGGTACCTAGTAGAATCTTATGATAAACTTTTTTTATACGATGAGGAAGGCAAACGAGCCTGCGGTTCACCTGATGGCAAGTAATCACCCATTTGATTTACACTCAGTAACACTAGAGGATTCCAGATGCGTTGCCAGCCTAGAGGGCTACGATAATCAAGCACTGCTGCTTGGCGGCAGGATTAGATTAAGACGGTGTTAGCGACAAAGCCGGAAATTGCACGAAATCCTACCACCAGGCTACCTTCTGTATATCTCTGATATTATTTTAGTATCATTTAAAATTCAAATTTAATTCCATTCTGTTATTATTTGTACTGAAAATACCCATGTACTTTCAAGGGGCAAACAGAGGGGTTAAAATGGATGGGATGAAAAGAGAGGGTAGGTACTTACGTAAGCAAAACACGCCGGTTCTTCAGTTTGTTGATCTTTGGATGTTACTCTGGAGGAACTTTCTTAACGATCTCTAAACTTGGGATTTTGTTTGAGAAAAATCTATGTGGGCAGATGTAGGTAGATAGGGACGCTTTAAAAGTTGTGTACGTTTCCAATATACCCATTTATTGATTCCGAATGCTCTGACTTCATGCCATGTTTTATATCATAGAGGAATTAAGCTATAGAGTGGTATAATCGTGCTATTTATAAATAATACTATCACTACTTTTTCTTCTAGAGCTTTTCCTTGATTCTGTTATGTAGGTACCATAAAGACCAAGATACAACACACAAGTTACAGCAAGGTAAATATTTTATGTTCATTAAAATGGACCTCCGCAAGTAACGCCTGACTCAATAAAATACGATATAAAGACCAATATGCACGTTTATTAACTCCCTTCAAAAAGTCTAATATCTTTCAAATGATGACGAATTTATAGAACCATAAAATTTAGAGCCGCTTCCCCATTCGTGTGACTCAAACGGCGGAAAGTTCAGGTACTCAAGAATTCTGAAATCTCGGCATGTTAATGACAGGAATTCATGCCAAAACTTCACGATCCTGCCTGGATCATTGTTGATGGCAGATAAAGTTTTAAAATGTTTTGAATTATTTTCTAACTAGCGACAAGCAACTTTGGGGAATTTAGTTAGAAAGACAGTTCAGTTTTTAAGCGAAAAATGCGATGTTTAAGCGATATGTCATAAGTTTTTGATGTTATCGCATATTGCAACACCAGATATTAAGAGAACGGACGCTGCTGCACGGGAGTGGGCTAAAGCAACCACCACGCGGACGCTACCCATCAGAGAGACGCTGGATCACTTGCCTCACTCGCGCCTTCGGTCTCGCAGACCCACTTGGACTGACTGCCGGCTGCACTACAGGACCAGTAGGCTTATTGTCTAACTCGCTCGCAATCGCCATCGTCTTCATTTTGACAGTTCATGTATGGGCTGACAATTGGCATCGGAATCAGCTGGCTGTCACATTCATACAAGAACTGTCAAAGCGTACACGATGGCGATCGCGAGCGAATTAGACAATAAGCCTACTGGAGCCATTCAGTGTCCTCTCGGAGTGGAAAAAGCAGTGGCACGAACAGGATGGCGCCTCTGCTGAGGATCCCACTAAGCTACCGTCTGGTTTGAAGGAACAACGAAGGATCTGGGTTGCTCTGCATTGCATCAGAACGGGTGCGGGAACGGTTGGAGGAACGGTTGTGTTTCGGAAATAACGCCATACGATATAATTATAATAATAAGTTTTTGATTGAACGCTTCATGTTGGTCTGGGAGCAAAGAAAAAAAAATCTACCTACCAGTTGCTTCTTATCCCGCGCAGATGCTAAAAACCTAATATAGACAATACTAATGGACGTGTAAGATTTAGAAAACAAAGGAACCATTTGAAAATATTCAGTTCGCATTTTTTCCGTTTCATGCCTCCTGACATTTTCGGCGTAAACGAAAAAGTGCTAACCGAGTGATAAAATATTCAGGGACCTTAACAGTTTGCCCGCGTCCTCCGGGAGGCGCTAAAAGGTGTTTTTCTTTATCTTATAATATTATACGAATACATACCGTCACGCCTCCCTACAACAGGGGTAGGCAGACTACTTTGTTCCACTTGCATAATGTTATAAAAGTGAAACAAACATAATTTTGATGTTGAAACGAGAGTCAATAATAATAATAATAATAGAAATCAGCACTCAAGTTATTAGATCTTCACGACAACACCTACATACCCCTACAAAAATCAATAGTTTTAGACACCTGTTCTATAGTACGCCGCTTCTTTAACCCAACTTCCTTACCGATACATCATAATAACCAAGAAGACGAAGACATAGACTCGCACACAACCACCTAAAACAACATACACGCAAACACACACATTCACACGAACACATAACTACACAATGGTACCATGATACTTGGCGTACGCCCGTATAATGGCCAAAAAAAAAAAACCGACATTAATGTCGAGTTAAAAAATCATTCAAAGAATAATAATAAAAATCCGACACTAATGTCGAGGTCAAAACTAATTGAAATAATAATAATAATAATTTATTTTGTAAATACATTTACAAAGAGAAAAACATTATTCAGTTGTACAATAGGTCAGATGAAATTGTGGTCGAAGCTTTCGACCCCTAAACTAGGTGTTAAACCTGTGCCTTGGGGGCTTGAGTTCGCCGGAAAATTCAGTGTCGAAACAACATGCAATAGTACTGTGTAACAGCAGAGGAGAACTGACTCTAATTAGACAGGTAAGGTACTGTAAGGAGATGAATAAAAAGTCTAAAAATAACAAAGAAAACAAACAAATGAATATTTAAAATTATTAAGCAAAGCAGACTGGAATAGTTAAGGTGGAAACACATTGTTAACACGCGACGCGACCCGATGCAACGCGACGCGTGTTGACTCGAATCAAATTGTATTATTTTCTATGACCAGAACCACACTATGAACATCCGACGCGACGCCATGCGCATACATTCGTTGCATCGGGTCGCGTCGCGTGTTAATAATGTGTTTCCATTCCACCTTTAATGATGTTCAAACAGTTTTTTTAATTTCTATAGGTACGTACTAGATATACTTATTCATCAAATAGATTATTAAGGTTCGCTCGTTGTCAGATCCAAATTAAAAATGTCAGCTAAAACCAGAACTGAGTCGAAATTGAATTGCATTAAGACGTCATGGTAAGATAAACTCAAAAACTAATGAACGGACTTTCATGCCGTTTTCACAATACGATAGAATAATTCACGAAGAAGGTTTGGGTGTATAATTTGTCAATGTTTTATGTAAATTGTATGAAATATGACGATACTTGTTCGAAGTGTCGGGTAAAGTCAAGTTGCTTGAAATACAATAGTTATTTGTGTCACAAGGGAGCAAAATGATGTATTTACGGCGAGGGCGCTACATTGAATCCAGAATGTAGCGAAGGATTCTACAATAGAATCCTGAGCGTAGCGAGGGATTCTAAAATAGAATCCAGAGCGTAATGAGGGATTCAAGTGTTAACGCCCAAGATGAAAATAATTTTGCTCCCTAGTGGCTCATACAACTTTTCACACCAAACATTTAAAAACTTGAAAAAAAGGATTCGTAATATAATTACAGAGCTACCAGCATAGAAAATGGCGTGGTTTTACAATTATCATCTTCAAAAAAATTGCATCAAAAAACACTTAGAAAAGCCTTAAACAGAAAAGTTGCACTTTGATCCCTCTCGACAGGGAGCAATACTTACTTTTCTGAATGAGAGGTGTGAAAATTTTATTTCTGCACGGACGAAGTCGCGGGCAACGGCAATACTAACGATCGTCTGTTTACTTTCCTCGATTTAGCTGTAACGAAAGGCTCTTCATTTGCTCTATGACTTCAGGTTTATTTTCGATGGCAAAACAAATGGGACCAGTCGTGTTTGTACAAGATTCTCCCTTTAGACACGCAGACGTAATACGGGCAAGGTTCCTACAGAGTCTGTTAAGAAAATATTTTTTAACTATGTAGCTGTTGCCAGCGACTTCGTCTGCAAAGAATTAGTTTATCGCTATCCAGCGGGAAATACGCAATTTTCCGGGATAAAAAGTAGCCTATGTGCTCCAGACTTTTCTCTATCTATGTGCCGAATTTCATCCAAATCCACAAGTTAGTTTCATTGCTTGTAATACATTTGTAACGCATATAAGACATATAAAACATATAAAACATACTTTGTAATACATATAAGAAGAAAATAATTTTAACAGAATTATTATCCAGAAATGGAGGAGGCCTATGTCCGAAGACGGACGAACCATGGGCTGTGATGATGATGATGACGAATATCCAGCTATCACAATTCACGGCGACTGTACGTCTGTATATCTGTACGAAGGATACTTAAGGATCTATATTTACTCTCATCTGCCGATTTTCGTGACCAAATAAGGTATTTCTTGTTTATTCGAGAGATCGTTTTGTATTATGACAGCAAACAAAAGGTCTGGAGTTAAATTGTATATTTACGATCGCAGGTCAAATTAAAAATAGAGATAGAATTCTGCGAACATAAGAGTGAGGCTGGGTAGAAGTACGCCCGCTTTAAGACGAGAGGAAAGACAGTCTGTGTAATAAGGTCCTATATATTGAGTACGAAACTCTATAGGTAATATTCGGATTCGACAAATGTATCGTTTGACAAACGATTAATTATGTCAACCCGTTATCTGTTAAACCGTAAACATTTCTAAGAAACTAAATCTTTTTTGCGTGGTTCACATTAGGCTAGGTTAAGTTAACTTTAACTAGCTTCTGTCCGCGACTTTGTAAGCGTAGAATTATACACATATATATTATCTTGAAGTAGTTTTAAAGATCTAAGCATACATAGGGACAAACAAACAAACAGCGGAAACCGACTTTGTTTTATACTATGTAGTGAAGTTAATAGTAGATTGTACACCGAGAGGATAAAGCACTGTATTATGTCACGGGCGCGATATTGAATCCTGAGCGCAGCGAAGGACTCCAGATTTAACTCCCGAGCGTAGCGAGGGTGTTTTGAGTCAAGCGAGGAATTAAGATTGAGTCCTGAAAGGAGCGAAGTATTTAAGCGCACCCAAGACATAAACAGTTTTATCCCCGAGGAGTATACTCTACTTTTCTCACCTTTTGCGAGACAATAAAAATCAAGGCAATTATATAACATATTACTAACGGGCGGGTTATAATGAAATTCAGTACAATATTCCTACCCGGTTAGAGCCAAGGGCTATACTGAATTACTTTGAGTAAGGTTTACATGATAGGTATATAATTAGCCATTGTTGAGCAGGTGGTGTTAAAAGTTAATTATGTTAGCAGAAAATACATGTATTCATAAATCGCGTCTTTATCCCTTACGTCTACCTTTACGCCCACAATCGTGGCCTTTAGGCCTTGTTACATTAGCAGAAAATACAGGGTTGATGAAGTGCTTGTCAAACGACGCATTCGATCAAATGTTTGTTGGCGAAACATTGGTGAAACGAAAAATCATTAAGCTTCTGACGCCCAGTATAAAGAAACTAATAAAACTTAACTTTATACCCCTGCCCCAACGTTTAAATCGAGACATATATTTTCATCAAACAAGGGTACTAAAGTACTAAAACGAGGCGAGCACGGTTTTCTAATTGACAAAGTGTCAATATACAGAGACGAGCAAAAATAACGAGACACTTTCCGTACAAAGTTGTGAGACAAGTGACCCGCTATTTTTGCTCAGCGGTGTACTTAAATGCCGTCGTTAAGTTTTATTTAATGGCCTGAACGGGAGGTGAAATTTAAAATTGTGGGCTTTTATATTCATGTATGTAAACTCTTTATTGCGCTTAAAATCAGAAAAAAATAGCACAACACCAAACAGAGAGAAGTACAACGCCGACCTTATCGCTAAAGAGGGATCTCATCCAGCTAACCGAAGATTAAAATATACTTGCAAGCAGTCGAAAAAAACGCCAATTAAGAGGGTGCATCCGTGCTGAGCTCGCAACGTCGCATTTTTGGTGATTTTTTGCGATTATTTCACAGAAATTGAATGAAAGTTTCAAAGGTCCGTCTATAGTGCACTTCGTTTTTAGTGTATTAATGTGTCCAATGCAATGATTAATGGTGATGGACTTTTATTTTCGTATTAAAGGGATAAAATACAATATCTCGTTAATAAGAAAATAAAAGTCCATCACGATGAATTATTGCATTAGACACATTAATACACTAAAAACGAAGTGCGCTACAGACGGATATTTGATACTTTCATTCAATTTATGTGAAATAATCGCAAAAAATCACCAAAAATGCGACATTGCGAGCTCAGCACGGATGCACCCTCTTAAAATTAAGAACTCGACGAAAAGTTCGCATTTGATAGGTTACCTGCATGAAACATAAATTACTTTGAGTCTTTAAAAATCCCTCTTCTTCAAATTTGATGTAGAAGTTCTTGTGTCAATACCAAATTGAAAACTTGCAAACAATTACCCGCGACAATTGCGGTATCTGGCAACACTACGGTTTCGCGGGGGGGACAGCGAAAGTGTTAAATTAAATAAATATTTTGCTGCCTAGGAGGCAGCGCCTAAACAAACAAGGGTCCGCGTCGACGACCGGCCTGTTATGGCGCCAAAAATAATACGGCAATGTTGCCATTTGTAATGATTAAGGCTTTGAATGTCTGATTCTTTAAATAATAAAATAAATACTCATGTTTTTGTGTGTCTGTGTGGCGTAAAGCAACTACATAAATAACATTAAATTTAAATCGAGAAATTTTACATAAATGATACCATGATTCCCAAGAGTTTCGTCAACGGGCTTCTTTTGAAGAGAAGCAACTGGTACGTTCTATGTTATTTTCTTTCGCAGACCATCATGGAGGGACACAACATTAATTTGTTATAAGATTATACTCAAACATTAACAAAGTTACTTCACTTAGAAAAACGTTTCTCTGTTTCATGATTCCGTATAAAAACATGACCCTTTTCGTTTTCGAGACCGCGTTTTCTCATCGCAATCCAATGAAAGGGCGCGGTAGTAATAGTCGGAGCAAACAATGCTTCGTAAACGGGTGCCCAGTGGCTTTCTAATTTGGATATTAAAATTTGTATTGCGGAAATCGGGAACGATATTTGTGTTAAAGTTGACTTAAATTAGTAAATCTTTGACCACTTGTAGGTAGGCTAAAAATTATAAAACAAGTAAATTAAGTAATTTATTTGCAGATCCTCAGAATTGACAACATTTCATTTTTATAACACCTGAAAACGTATATATGGTTCGAAAGCATTTTGCCTCCTGATCACTGCAATATGTTTATATAATTTTAATATCGCTTATTATAAAAAATAAAAAATAATTAAAAATATGTCCTAATTTTACCAAAACTACCACAGGATAGGTGAAACGCCTTTGCTTTTTTCACGAGAAAAAATAAGCGATCATAATTTTGTATTTTTGACAACTTCAAAGTACAAGGGGGGCAACTCTGAAATTCTATTTTCGAAGTTTGTTGCATACCTTCAATCTCACTCTCAAGATAATGACTATTTGTATGACCAGAACAGCACGAAGCGAACCTCGAAAGTCGAATATTGGAGAATAGGGCCTGACATTGACAATTTGAAATTAACGTCAGTTTTTTTTCTATAGAGAAAAGACAAAGGGATAAGTGTGTATTCTGTGATAGTATCGGAGTTACGCCCTTTTAGAATAAGCACAAATTAATAAATCTACACTAATATTATAAAGAGGAAAGATTTGTACCTATTTTTGTATGTTTGTATGTTTGTAATGAATAGGCTCAAAAAGTACTGGGCCGATTTAAAAAAATCTTTCACCAATAGAATGCTACATTCTTCCAATTTGACATAGGCTACATTTCATTTTGAAAAAAATTAGGGATCCTTGGTAAAATTTGAACAATGTAACCGAAGGTGTAGAAAAATGAGTCTTAAAATGTCTTTCGTCGAATGCGCTGCCGAAACTATTAGCGATAGAACAAAATAATGTACAACAATATTGAAGAACATCATAATGTCTACAAAAAACTCCGCGGTAGCATATGTCCAACTATTGTAGTTATGTCACAACAACAAAATATTTGTGAAAAAAAGTGTTTTATATCCAAGTTTCCAAAAATAAATAATTGACTACCCCGTGCGAAGCCGGGACGGGCTGCTAGTTAATTATAAATTAAATACAAGCCCTAGCGAAAAAATTAAACTGCCAGCATGTTCATCTTTTCAAACAAAATACAGAGAACCATAAATATTATAGGCTCAGAAATATTAAATGTTGTCAATTCAGATCCATAGAATGGTAGTTCTTTACAAAACACTTATAATAAATTATTGAAAGGTATAATTACAACACAACGGATAACTCACGTATAAAAGCCGAAGGAATGCTCCTACAATTGTTTCGTACTATTCCGTAGTCCTTCATCAGAGAGCGCTCGCCCCGGCGGCAGCGAAACGAACACTGCGCGCCAACGCTCTGCTCGCGCGGCTACTTGGCGCAGCTGACATCGGCGCACAACTACCCTCATTTTTATCGTAATTTTTATTATAGTTAAAGTAGGGCAGCACACAACACTGATCACGTCACTTTGTAAAGGTATTTTGATTTTCTTTTCCACTTATTCGCCCACAAGCATGCTAAACGTGGCCTTTAGGTCTTGTTAACTTAGGGTCTGTCTACCCCGTAAAGGATAAAGACGTGACTTGTGTATGTATGTATGTATGGTATTTTCACAGATGTGATTTCAAGAATCGGCCCCTAGAAACGGTATCTTAACAAATTCGATTCGCAATCTAATTTCAACAGTCAATTGATGTTTTTGTTTAAAAAAAGCCATAGGGGTGCCGCCAGTCTTTTGTTTTAATGGTAAAAAATCCAATGTTTTAGTACAAAGACTACAGAAATGGCATCGTTTTAACGAACAATTGGAACAAAGGGAAGAAAACATCCAATTCCGTGGTTTGAAAACAATGGAAATGAGAAAAAGGCGGAAAATCTTATAATTTATTACATCTGAAGCAAATACGGATTATAACTAACATTGAATGGACCAGTAAAGCAAACTTTAATTTTAGTTTAGTGCCCAAAGTATTTAATAAAATATTTTGAAAACTTTCTTCAAATTGAAACATAGATTAAGGTAGGTAATGTGATAAGGAAGCTGGCGTGAAAATCTAACTAATATTATAAATGCGAAAGTATGGATGGATGGATAGATGGATGGATGTTTGTTTGTTACTCAATCACGCCAGAACGGCCCAACGGATCTGGATGAAATTCGGCACATAGATAGAGAAAAGTCTGGAATAGCACATAGGCTACTTTTTATCCCGGAAAATTGTGTAGTTCCCGCGGGATAGCGATAAACGAATTCTTTGCAGACGAAGTCGCTGGCAACAGCTAGTAGATTTATAATACTTATAATAAATACTATACAAAACCTAAACTAGTAACCTCCACAATTGACAACAATTCAAATTTGCTAAGGTAGTAAAATGAATATACCGTTTGTAGATTTTACACTGCTGATTACAGTAAAAATATTTTTGTTTTTTTTTATGTAGTAGTTTTTTTTATATTCAGGAAAAACAGTAAAAAAAGTTGGATTGCGAATGTTAGGGATATACTCATAGTGCTGTTAGTCCATTTATTACCGTAGGAATTTTAAAAAATATTAACTGTCATGGTGTCAATGTCATGTTCATTTTTTATCAGTCCGACGGATTAGGTACTTGATTCTAACGACACGTTTTCAATTCTCGTAAATCTCGTAATATTTAATTATTGGTTTGATAGACGCTTTAATAACATGAAAGTGGTTAACTGATTAGTGATAGCGGATAAGGCAAAGTCGACGAATTTATCTTGTGTTGTGTATCTTGTGTTCATGTGCTTATAGTGCTTATTTTTTTCCATTAACGCCGTGTTTCCGCAACTTGGGACGGTACAAATTATTAAAGGAAAGGAAATAAACTCAAAGCATGCACAGTATAGCAAAGCAGCAAACGCAAAATAACAAATTCGTGAACGAACGACAATGAATGGTTGATAAACAAAGCAAGTGACATGACATGACAGTTCTGTTTGAAAGTTACTTTTTTAATTTTATATCATGCTAAGGTTACGACATCAGTATCCCTATCTTTGTAGGTATATACGGTCTTTTTAATGACCATTTCTTTAATAAATTATTAACGACGAATTTAAGTAAAACAAAGGAAAACCGAGAAACACGGGTAGTCTAATTTTTAACCAGCTATTATAAACGCGAAAAAAATTTAAATGCTTTTTTTTTGAAATGTTGTCAATTGCAGATGCGTTGCCAGCTTAGAGGTCTAAATAAGATAGATTACTTCATGTATCAGTAATTTCACTGGCTGTAGTCTCCACGCCGGAACATAGCAGCGCAAGCGCTACTGCTTGGCGGCGGGATAAGATAGTATGATACACCTACGAAGCTTTGAATTAAGAGGCTGACAACACCTAATTTTGTTGAAATTGATGTTATTTAAACACTTTTTTAAGAAAAATTGCACACAAAAAAAATACAAAAAAATATAATGTTAATTTTCATCATATTTCAAACACGCTAGACGGGCTCGATACATAATTGAACAAAATCGGCTCGATAGAAAATAATTGCAAAGATTGGTCTTAAAATTATCATTAAACGGTTCTATGTCTTTATTTTTTCGACATATGGGTCTGCAATTAAAAACATAAAATCAACATATTCATACTTAAACGGCTAACGAGTCATATTTCACAAATAATCCATACTTTTGTTTATTTCTTATGATTTGTGTCTTATTTGCAAGATTTTAGACGCGCGCCAAGCTGCCGGAATAGTTTCTTCTCTTTCACTAACAGGCACGTGAACCGTATGTGTGAAGAGTGGCGCTGCTCCAGGTCATTTGCTGTTGACAGCGCCTTAAGGCCCCACCCTCTCGCGTCCTGCTAAAAGCCTTCCATTAATAAAATTTATGCGAAATATTTAAAACACAATTTTAATAAAATTTTAACCCGAATATTCTGCGAAACACCTTTAATACAAATTCAATAACGCCCTGAAAATTTTAAAATACCGTTTTGTTATTTTTTTATGAAAATCAAAGCCGTTATAATTAAGTAGGTACTTCGAAAAAAGCGTAATCCCACCGGTGGTCTTTGTTTAATTAAACCAATTTTAGGTGCCGGTGAAAAAGGGCTTCCAAGTACCTAACCCTTTACGAAGAAAATACTTTGTGCACAAAACATATTAAATACTAGCTTTTGCCCGCGGCTTCGCTCTGTTCCAGATTTTTTTTTAATATTGTGTCATAAGAACCTTCTGACAAACAAAAAAAGAATTAGAGAAATCGGTTCAGCCGTTCACGCGTGATTCCGTGACCAAGGAAAATAGGATTCATTTGTAACCGACTTCAAAGAAAGGAGTGCTAACCTAATCCCGCGGAAACTTTGCGATTCTCCGGGATAAAAACTATTCTGTGTCCTACCCTGGGACTGAAACTATCGATCAAATCCCAATTAATTCGGTTTGGTGGTTTACGCGTGAAAGTGCAATAGACAGAAAAAATGGCCTTATAGTCCGGTACACTTTGTAGCCCTTACAGCTTAATGAGACCTATAACAGTAAAAACTGTACTTTTTAAATTAAAATTAAAGCGGAATCACGACATACAATTTCATCAAAAAGATTAACGTCATAATTACAAAAAGGGCTCACGTATATAATAACACGTTTCAATAAATAAACAAGTTTCGGACTAATCCGTTGTCCTTCCCCGTGGAGCGCTCGCCTCGGAGGTAGCGAAACGAACACTGCACGCCAGCGCTCTGCTCGCGCCTTCTACTCGACGTAGCTGACAGCGGCGCACAACTACCCTCGTTTTCATCGTAATTTTTATTAGTGTCAAAAATAGTTAGTAGTTGTTGTTAGTGTAGTAGTTGTTAGTGTTGTAGTTGTTAGTGTTGTAGTTATTAGTGTTGTTGTAGATTGAAAGATTAACATCATCGTAATGGCATGGGTTAAGGTGCGACCACACCGCCGCTTAAAAACGGTGACTTTACGGAATCGCAACAAAATGTATAAACAAACGGTGAGAAAACGTGACGCATACGACACGTCACTGCGTATAGCTTGCTTTTTAATATGCTCTATTTCTTTGTCTTTCAAAAGAGAATAAATGTCTTCTTTCTTTCTTTCTTGTTTAATGACATAGCAAATACTTTACTTAACGTTACATGTTTTGATTCCCCTTTCCACCTATACGCCCACAATCATGCTTAACATGGCCCTTAGGTTCTGTCTAAGTAGTCGAAGATGCATTCGGTCAAAACGTTTGTCGGCGAAACATTAGTGAATCTCATAAAACAGTGCTCTGACTAACTGAATGATTGCCTAGGTTTATTCAGACACAATCAAACGGCGTATGTATAATGCACTTCTACCAATAAATAACACTACGTCAGCTTTATCAATCAGTTAACAATGAATAATATTTTTGTTTGTGTTTAGTTCTGTTGTATTGTTACGTTATTCGCATTGCGTATTGAACACCCAATGGGAAATCAAGGAGAAAAATTGCGAGAGGGAATTGTACGGGATGAATTAGGCCTTAATACGTTTGTGCAAACGTCTTTGGTTCATTTAGAAAACGGCTCTCTCTTGATTTTTTTCTTTAGTCCAAAATTTAGAAATTTGAAGATCGTATTTTACTGTCCCTCTCACACCGTTATCAATTACTAGCTGTTTCCCGCGACTTCGTCCTAAGTAAGGTGCTAGTAAATTAGGTGCGTATATTTTCAGGGTAAGTATATAATTAATAACCGAAGAATCAATTAAAAACATAAATTATTTAAGTATTGTGTGGTATTTTTTTGTTTTATACAAAAATTAATAATTATCATTCCGTCCAAAGAAAGTCCTCACAAATTCACAAACTTTTTCTCTATATACAGTGAAACCTTGATAAATGGAATCTTAAGGGACCAGCCAATCTGTCTCATTTATAGAGGTATTCCATTTAACGCATGTACCAAATACCCGGGTTTGAAAAATAATTTGTTTCCTTTACAGAGGGTCTCGTTAACAGAGGTCGTCATAATACTAATTTTTCACTTATGGAGGTGCAAGGTCAAGTTAATATCAAAACACACATTAAAAAAATGTTTATGCGATGAAAATAAAACAGTCATTCTAGATAATTTGTATGATACTTTGACTTTCGCTATTAAAAAAAACAATACACAATGCTTTTTTTTCAGCATTAGAATGCTACAACATTATCCCTGCACTTTTACGTCAAAAGAAACAAACCGCAAAGATAACAAAGATGAACTAAATGCACAATGATTTTAATAAAAGTAGGAAACCCTCCACATATTAAGATTATAGTTTCATTAGCTATACAAATGCACTTATTGATTGTACGCTGTTTCAAATATAGAGGTTTTAGACACGCCCTATTCCAATTACAGAGGTAAAAATGAGAAAACTTCTAAAATCTGAATTCCATTTAAAAAAGTCCGGTAATTCCCATAATGGAGGCCGGATGCTGTTCCAAATGCAGAGGTTTTGGTTAAAGCCTGTACCAAGTATAGAGGTAAAAATTGAGCAAATGTCTAAATTTTCAAAACAGTTTACAGAGGGCCCTTTATTTCAATAATAGAGGTAATTCATTGTGAAGGGACCGGGACCGAGCATATGGTTGCAGCTATAGAGGTTTTCCATTTATACAGGTTCCATATATAACCAGGTTTCACTGTAATATTAGTAAAGAATATAGATTTAATCTTTTTCAAATACTTACATACTTCTCATAATTTCGTCACTGTCGTCTCTTCTTAATTACACCACCACCTCTTACTCTATAGTACCTAACTAACTTAGCAACTTCACGCTATTTGCAAGCACTCATACTTCATTTAATTTAGAATGAGAAACCACAATAACATTATATTGCGTCTGTTCAACCCTTTCTTACCCAGCAAATAGCACAAGTACAATAGTCTGGGAGCCGCAGGATAAAATTGTTTGAATGTCACTTTATTTGCGTTTCTTAATTGTTACTCTAGTACAAATGAAAAGGTTTACAGTTCACGAGACGCAATATAATGTTGTTGTGGTTTCTCATTCTAAATCAAATGAAGTACCTACCTACAAGAGAATGATGGTTGCTTAACAGAAAGTAACCTAAGTACCATTAAGTGCATATAGAATCTACAACGTATTGTCAAGTTGTCTGGGTGTGAGTAAACTCTCATGTTTCTTAAGGCAACGTAGGAGGCGAATATTTATCAAGATTATTGGGACAACCTGTTATTTTATTCTATAATATTGCTTACTCAGTTTAGACCAAATAGTAATTTATAAGTTTTTGTGTTTTTGCTTCCATGCATAAAATTGTGAGTATGCTCTTATATTTGTGTGTCTTGCAAAATGAAAAAAATGTCTTCTTTTCTATGCTGGTCTGGGATCAGAGAAAAAACATAGAATGTACCAGTTGCTTCTCTTCCCGCGCAGATGGTAAAAGCCCATTGAGGGAATGGGCGAAACTCTCAGTACTTAGTCATTTTATAGGCGATGTGGCTAGCCCAATACTGCTGAGCTGCTGTTGAGCTGCACAGCCCTAAGATCATTTCGACAGAACGCCACTATATACCGAGACTGGTGAGGGAAGCGGTTGAAATCCATAAACATAAAAATTTTAATCGTGAGGATGGGTTTAAATTGTCGAATATCTGGAATCCGGTGATTTCCTTATATAACTCTCGTCCAAAATCAATTTCGGGTGGGCGAAGTGACACTGTGAGTGTAGTGTGTTTGAATCGAGTTTCGAGTGAGAATGGTTCCAGTGGTAACGAGAGTGCACGCAGTCGACGCGCAAGAATGAGGGTAGACAGAGCTCGGTCTACCCAACAATAACATCCACCCGCAATTTCTTCAGTCTACCCGTGATCATGATACATGCAACTGTATCGAAATATCGGGAGCTCAATAAATGTAATCGCGGTTCACATCCCGTTTATAATATTTCGAATGAACTTAATCGTGAATCATTAAAAACTCTTAGCCCAATACTATTTCGATTCCCCTTTCAGCCTATACAGTCGTGCTAAATGTGGCTTTACTTTGTCGCAATAAACAACAATTTTGTTAAGTTTGAAATTGTGTCACAGTTGATAATGATAAGGTACTAAAGAGTTCAACTACTATTGAGTGAGGCCACTCATATGCCAGGGTTTGAGTCCACGATTCTCCGGTTGAGAGTCCATCGTATCTAACCACAAGACCACAACTTTTACTTACCATCAGCCACATATGTGGTCTACCACCCTAAGGTTAAAATTCCTTTGCACGTCACAATATATAACGCCGATAAGACAGGCTGTCAACTTGAAAATTCGACTTTAGCGAAATTTTCATTTGATAGGAAGTTAGATGAAAACGGCTGCCCTACGGAAAAAGAAAGTAACTAACATTTTTGTCAAAACCGGTGTTTTTGTATTTTTGGCACTTTTAAGAGGAGGGACTGACTCAAAATATCTACGGAAAAATAAAGTAAAACGCAATTACAAAGCATAAATGAAGAAATTGCATGTCGTTTACTTTGTTTTTAAGTTGTAATTTGATCTACTTTGTTTTTTGTTTGGTAAATCGTTTTTTATTGTGACTCTGATCTAGTTAACATACATACATACATACATATCGTCACGCCTCTTTCCCACAGGGGTAGGCAGAGGGGTGATCTAGTTAAAACAAAAGTAAATAGCATTACTTCATTTTTGTATTGTAAAAAAGCGTCATAGTTACAATTTATCAACGCAAAAACAAAGTAACTAAATGTCAAGGGAAAAAGAAAGTACTTGAATCACAGTTACTTTCTTTTTACAATTTAATTTTAATAAACTTTGTTTTTAAGCATCATTTACTTTGTTTCTATATTGTTAAACTGCTTCAAATTTACACCTATGATGTTTTATTGTATATTGGTATCTATAATAATTTAATATCTTATCACACTAAGCAATCCCCCGGGTCCCCCAAATGACAATCCAAGTACATATGTACGAGTGCGCGAGAAAGCTGTGTCGCACGAGATAGACTACTGTACTGTCTCTTTCTAGAATGAACAGTAAGAAAAAGACAAGTAATCACTCGTGCTAGCCGTCTTGTCGAACACACACCTTAAGCTTCTAGGGAGCGTAAAAGCTTTGCCAATAAGCTACTTAAGGTAGCTCCAGATGAATCGGGCGCACTCAACAACTTCGGACGGGCGAATCCTTGAAATGTTACTAAACGCATTTGTACCTCAATATTAAGCTAATAGCTGGAAACAAGTATATGGAAATAGTTATACAGTCTAAGAAAAAAAAAAGTTTTGAAACAATAGCTGGCGTAAGTGACTTTGTTCACTAGAATTTCAATTTAAGGAATTATTGAATTGCATTTTAATACAACCTTCTTTGCTGACAGCACATAAAAGACATATTACAGACACACGATCAACGAACGGTTCTGGCTGAAAATCAGTGCTGCAGGTGTCTAACACCTCAGCGTAATGCTGAGCCAGCGGCCGTTTCACTTTTGCGGAGACACACAACGCTGATGATCTAATTTTCATATGTGTTTTTTGTTTTTGTTGTTTCTTTTCTATAAAATTGTGTGTATGCTCTTATATTTGTGTGTCTTGCAAAATGAATAAATGTCTTCTTTCTTTCTTTCTTTCTTTCTTTAAGTGATCTTCAAAAGATAACCCTAAATTACATACATATATCACGTCTTTATCCCTTACGGGGTAGACAGAGCCTAAGGTAAACTTACGTTTACGAGTACCTTAAGGGTGCGACCAAACCGCCGCGTATACGCAGTGACGTGTCTTCTCACCGTTTCTTCATACATTTTGTTGCGATTCCGTAACGTCACCGTTTTTTAAGCGACGTTTAGCATGATTAAGTGCGTAAAGGTGGAAAAGGAAATCAAAATAGTGATGGGTTGCAAGCCGCATCGCCTATAATAACATGATTCCTAAGATTAACCCTAAATTTACACCAAAAATTTAACGTGAAAAATCGACGCAAAAAATTACAAATGGCGTATTCTTGCCTCTCACGCCACTTAGCTTCGCACATAACAGCTCCGGTGAATACAGGGCCTTACCCGCCCTATTCTTACCGTGTGCGCGCACCTTTATACTTTAATTACGTACCGTTTGCGAGTTGCCAATCAGTTGCGCCCTTTGTCCCATGTATAGGGTGTTTGTGTCACATTGGCGGTAAAAGGTCACGTCACTCGCATTCCATAATAAATCTTCTTTGAATGACGCCCCAATAGATTGTACGAGTCATTCAATGCTTTACAATGGCGAGCGGAAAAATGGCTAGCAATTTTGAACTTTTTGGAATGGGTAAAAAAAAATGTTATACTCGCGTCAAGCGTAAGACGGAGGGAGAGTTTAAGTACCACGATATCAGGATCCTCTAAGAGCTTATTTTGAAATACGAATGTAGCTAGAGTCGCGTTCGATTTTTGAAGTGTACGATGATTTCGTCGCTTTAACGTATGTGCGTTTGGCCTAGTGGTTTAAGGTGTGGGATGTGTGTTCTCTCAGGTGACCGCATTTCGAATCACGTGTATTTTTTTCCTTGTTCTTTTTTTTCTTTTTGCGCGAGTGTGCGTGTGTGTAGTTTTCACTTCTGCCGGCACGCCCGGAGTGCTACCCAGTGTTTTTTTTTAAAGCAGCATGCAAGGTCTATAAATTGTCCCGGAATATTTCAACAGATGGTTCTGTTAGTTTGAATAACTAGTATACACTCTTTCTGACCAGTCTGAACTGGTACAATGACCTCAATCGGGTTAGGTTCGTAAGGACTAGATTGCATAACAACTCTATAAGCAAAACGTCTTAGTTGCATAAGGTCTTGGTAAGCACAATGTCTTTTTTGCAGAATGCCCTAGTGAGTAGAATGTCTTAGTTGTTCGATCGACAACTATAGCATAACGCCCGAAGTTGCAAAATGACTAATAGAGTTTACGTCCAAGTTTTTAATAAGTCTTGATTGTAAAACGACGCATAAGGAAAAGTGTCTGGATAGCATATATTATGATCTTGGTAGCAAAACGTCATGATTGCATACCGGCTAGGTAATATTAGATGAATTTAATCTCTGTAAGGATGACTAGTTATTGTCTAGGTCTTGGACGAAGTCGCCGGCAGAAACTAGTGTTTAAATAATACAAGCTTTTGATTAAGTGGCCAGCAACTCGACTTTGAAGTTTCTTTATCAAAGAGTTCCTTCACAAACTACGTTTGAGTTTTTCTTGTCATTCAACCATCTAGTCGTTATGCCATTTAGACGTTATTAATGTTTAACGATATGCCTACCTAGTCGTTTTGCTATTACAACATTTTGATATTAGGGCGTCATACAAACAAGACGTAATAGAACTAAGTCCAATATTAAACCCGGGCATTCTACTATTAAGACGTTTGTACAATTAGACATTTAGCTACCAAGACCTTATGCAACTAAGACGTTTTGCTTATAGAGTCGTTATGCAATCTAGTCCTTACGAACCTAACCCCCTCAATCTTGCGTTATGTAGTTGCTACGATAGTGCTACGCCGTAGAGGTCTTTACTTTCGTAGCTCGCTCTTAGTGTTGCAGCTACGCGCACAAAATATTCTTTGTTTATATGATAAAATGTGACGTTAAAAGAGATTTCACATAATATTATTAGTTTAAGGCACGGTTACAATACGACTAATAGACTAAATATAAATATTATTGACCCAGTCCCAAACTAAGCAAAGCTTGTGCTATGGATACCAGGCAAGGGATAAGGGTGCGACCAAACCGCCGCGTCTACGCAGTGACGTGTCGTATGCGTCACGTTTTCTCACCGTTTTTTCATACATTTTGTTGCGATTCCGTAACGTCACCGTTTTTTACCACTCACTCACCATAAACATGTATAATGTAGATAAATACATACTTAAATACATACAACATCCATGACTCGGGCACAAACATTCGTATTCATCATACAAATGTCTGCCCCTATCGGGGTTCGAACCCGGGACCTCTAGCTTCATAGTCAGGGTCGCTAACCACTAGACTATCCATATCTTGACCAATTTACAGAAGATGTGTAGCTAAGTACAGCATACATCATAAGTGTTAAAGAGTCACTCGAGTAGAGCCATGTTTAGCTTAATTAAAATTTTATGAAGGTAGTTGTTGATGGCTAATAAAAATTATAAATAAGAGGGTTTTTTTTTTTTTTTTTTTTTTTATGCGAATAGGAAGGCAAACGAGCAAGTGGGTCACCTGATGGTAAGCGATCACCACTGCCCATAGACACCCGCAACCCCGTAGGGATTGCAGATGCGTTGCCAACCTAGAGGGCTAAGATGAAATGCCTCTTGTGCCCGTAATTTCCCCGGCTGTAAGTAAGCGGCGGCGGTAAGTTTGGAAATATACGAATGTGGGTACATTTAGTTTATTTATAGATTTACAAATTAGTACGACGTTGGTTCGCATGTGCATCGGTTGTGCTCTGACTTTGAGAATGATCCCGTAGAGGGATCGAAACGCGCGTCAGTGTTTGGGTGGTGTTAGGATTAATTAAGTTTGTGGGATTTGTGTGCGTTTTGTGTGGTAGTAGTGGTGGGAGGGCTTGCATGCAAAACGAATGTATTTCGCACAAGCTTAGTAGCGGAGTAACAAGGTAAATATTTTGTGTTCATTTTCATTATTATCGTACCGTTATCTTGTCCGCCAGTATCCAAGATAAAGGTGCGTTGTCACTACGTGAACCGACCGCTTTTTGATACCTTTTGTACCATTTAAGGGCATAATTTAACTTTCAACATTGAAATACCGTGAGACTCAAACATAATTACAACAAACCGGATAACTCACGTATAAAAGCCGGAGGAATGCTCCGACAATTGTTTCGGACTATTCAGTAGTCCTTCATCAGAGAGCGCTCGCCACGGCTGCAGCGAAACAAACACCAAATCACTACATAGTATAAAACAAAGTCTCTTTCTCTGTCCCTATGTCCTTATGTCCGTATGTCCCTATGTCCCAATGTTTGCTTCAATAATTAATAGTACGCAACGGATTTTGATGCGGTTTTTTTTAATAGATAGAGTGAATCATGAGGAAGATTTATATGTATAATACATGCATAATATACCGTGCGAAGCCGGGGCGGGTCGCTACTAATAAATAAATTCTTAATGCTTAATTTAAATTCTAATTAACAGCCGTAATTAGGGTTTCTTGACCCAGTGTTTAAAACAACATTTTAAAATAATCAATTCACTATCACTAAATAGTATATAACAAAGTCGCATTCCTTTGTCTGTCTGTCTGCGGGTCTGTCCCTATGTATACTTTAATCTTTAAAACTGCGCAAAAGATTTGATGCGGTTTTTTTTATAGATAGAGTGATTCAAGAGGAAGGTTTATCCTTTTTCCTACTAATATTATAAATGCGAAAGTTTGTGAGGATGGATGGATGGATGTGAGTGTGTGTGTGTGTTTGTTCCTTCTTCATGCCGAAACGACTGGACGAATTTGGACAAAATTTGGAACGGAGATAGCTGGTACCCTAGATTAACACATAGGCTACTTTTTATCCCGTAAAATTGCATGGTTCCCGCGGGTTAGCAATAAACATGCCTAACGTAAGTCTAATCCACGCGGACAAATTCACGGGCAGAAGCTAGTAAATTATAATACGCAGACGAAGTTGCGGGCAGAAGCTAGTTAGTTACAGTGTAACGAAACGTTGACTTTCATCCACTCAAAGGTTGACTGGAAGAGATCCCTTAAAGGGATAAGTCCGCCTTTGTGCATGTATCTCATTGTTTGTCAATTGTATTTGTCTTGTTTATTTTGCACAATAAAGAGTTTACATACATACATACATACTTGACGTACATTGGCAACCCAGTATGCTTAGTGTAAGTTTTCGGTCACAGAACACGTCTCGAACGCGTTTGCGTTAAAATGTCAAATACTATGGGAACAGTTTGTTGTCGCTTCGAACCGCAAGTGGCGCTGCCAATTTTTCCATAGTAATTGAGACGTTTACGTGAACGCGTTCCAGACGTTTGTTCGTGTGAAAACTTACACTAGAGGCTCTGCTTTTGACAGGCTTTTGCGCGATGGTTATGAGTGGGTGTTTTTCCAGTGGACGCCTTTTTCTAAAACGACTAATTATGATTTTACTAAAGTCTATTCTTTTATTTCGGATACTAGTTGTCGAATAATGATAGGTACCAGTTTTTATTGTTTAGCATAAACTATAGACAATGTTTGTGGCCAGGGTACGAGTGGTTTGGCCATTGTTATTATTGTAGGATGTTTTTTTTTCTTATTAAATTCGTCTATACCTTGTCTTTGGTGTCTTTGTTTTTTCAACTTGTTACGAATAAAGTTTTTCATTTTTCTAAATACCGGGTTATCTAGTTGAAAATTAAACACAGCGCTGAACGACGACACGATTTGTTTGAAAAATAAGAGCTCACTCTTTAGCTTTAGTCTGATAAACAATGACGCGTCTATAATACATAGATAGATGATTCAATTCCCGACCGAAAGTTTGGTCACGTACCATTTCTAAATGCGGCGCCGACCTAAAATGTACGGCAACCTAATAAAGTGATAAGACATCTTTCTCTCAATAAATTACTTTTGTTGTAGATCTAAAGGCTACAATGTGGTTTTCTCTCTTTAATCTGTTTGCCCGGACGCCCACTCTGCTATTTTTCAATTTGACGGATAGTCCAAGCTTTCCTTACAATTTAGATTGCTTCTGTGAAGTGATAAAACAATCTAGTGCTAGAGCAATTTGTTTATTTTTTTTTCAAGTCTGAGAAACAAATTGCGTTTGATTATATTTTTGTATGTACCTACATTTTACTTTTTAAGTAGGTACCTAATTAAAAAAAAATGTAGTAAGGTCTTTTCATTCTTATCTGTCCTATTTGGTAAACAAATTACTAATCTTAAAACGTCTCATTTTTGTTATTTTTTAACTATTTCATCGTACCTATATAAAGGATGTGCAGATAAAATATCAGCAAAATTATGTACAAAATATTGTCTCTGGTTTATTTGATAACATAATACACCTTATTCTTTACAAAAAATTGTACATTGAGGTCAGAATTTTGTTTACCGAATAGGACAGTAACTGTCCTATTTGGTATTCTCATTCTTAACTGTTAAGAATGAAAATACCTTAATTCTGTTAATTAAAATGGTTTTCATTCGATTTAAGCGTAAAGGGATATCATCATCTCATCTTCAGCCTACAAGTATACAAGTATACGTCCCACTGCTGGGCACAGGCCTCCTCTCAGAATGAATTATTACATATGCCTATTTAGAATGGATATGAAATATCAAATCATTCAATCCTAGTCTACTCGCAGTTTAATAATATGACAAGCCACTAATGACGTTTCGAAATAGTCGGCCCGGTCCGTATTAGGTACTCGTTTCCTAGGGGCCACTCGCACGGACCAGGGTTAACGACTTAACCCCGTGTTAGATGCTAACCCGGGGCTAAGTAGTGTCAAAATGTATGGAACTGTCAAACCTAACCCCGAGTTAGCGATTTAATTTTTTAACTCTGGACTGGGCAAGTGGGCCTAGGTAATTCTATAGTTAATTTTCTGACTTTAACCACTGTTTTTTTATAAAGGCTTATTGTGCGGTGATAGAGAGCGGTGGGAAGCAGGGCTGGCGCGTTTGATAAAAAAATATAAACTGTTTTACCACCGACTGGATTCCATGTGACTTACTGAAAGAAAGAAAAATAGAAAGAAAATATTGTTTATTACCACTAATCAATTAAAAACTTTATACAGAAAACTTTGACATTTTAACTTATACTTAAAGGTACTAGAAATAAAATGAAATGATTGTAGTGGCAAAGGGTTTGGCGTCAGCAAATGCTGGCAGTGGCTCACATGAGCGACACTCCAGAGCTGTTTTTCAGCCAGAACCCATTCTGCGTGCTCCAACAGCTAGGCCCTGGAGAGGCCAAAATGGAGATGGCGGGATGATTTGGAGTCTTTTGAGTCAGACAGAGACGGGTGGAAAATGAAAGGGGAGGCGGGAAGCCTTCCCAGCAGTGGTCACCTGGATTACCTTCTCGTAAGCTGCAGTATCTGTTTAAATCCATCTCGGGGGAAAAACAGTGTTCGGAGCTTCCTTAGCATCCGTCAATAATGTTCTAGACGATTTATGGGACAGAACAACACCAGGTCTGAGGATAAGGTTATCACTCCACATTTGTTATTTACCTCGCAAACTTACTGAATAAGTAGCAATTAGTTAAGTACCGGCTGGATGCGAATGGCACGGCACCGCACTACCAAGTAGTGCTCATGAAGAGGCCTATACCCAACAATGGGTGATCACAGGCTGAAGAAGAGAGTTAAGTATGGGCTCATGTAATTCTAATGAAGAACGCTTTTTAAAGACTACCTAAGCCGTACTTGTAAGTGTGACGATGCACGTTACTTAACAATAAATCAACAATAACCGACGATTTCGACGTAATATTTGCCAGTAAACCTATGAAACAACTATGTGTAACAGTTGGCAGTCCACAACCGTACGTTTCTCGCGGAACTTTTTACCGCGCACAGTCAAAGTCTGGAATCTGTTGCCGGCACCAGTTGTTTCGGACAGGGGCCTTACCATTACCGTGACGTCTTAATGCGAATCAATTTCGATTCAGTTTAGGTTCGCTCGCTGTCAGAGCCATTCTAAAAATGATAGATAAAACCTGAATTGAATCGCATTTTAACACGTCATGGTAAGGCCCCAGGTACTACTTAGGGATCTTTAACAAACGAATCTACTCATTTATTGAAATTCCTTTATTGATGGCGATGCTTTCCATCAGACGACCCGCATGCTCGTTTCCCTCGTCACTTACAAAATATCTTCGGTTACAGTTAATGTTATTGTTAAAGTAACTTGAAGAAACTCGCACCAAGAAGCAATAAAAAGCGTGTAAGAGGCATTACATTGCGGCACTCGGTCAATGACTTCTAACCCGTTGCTTCACTGTCCGGCAATGTATTAAACTTGCAGGATTATTCTTGTAAGTCCGAACTGGGCTTTAAAGGACTATTACAGTTCATTGTGTGGCAGGAAAAGGTCGTTTCAAGCCGCAATTACCCTTCGGTTTCGGCTTTGATTTGCGCCTAAAAGGTTTTACGATATTTTTAGCTTTTTTACGCTCTTGATGAGATATCGATTTCGAAAACTGCTTTGTCCTTATTGCAGTCATTTAAAAATATTATGTCCTTGTTAGGTATATGTGGGATCCTTAAAGTTATACTTCTGTTTTTTGTATGCTTTAGGAATTTTGTCATTCTTTGAAATATCAGTTTCCACGAGTAAAGAGAATTATTAAAGGGAAAGCACTTCGTATTTGACAAAAAAAATACTTTGGCTGCTAGATAAAGGCTTTATTTTTAGAATATTCCCAACGCAATATTTTATTATCTACGGTATTAACTCATTTTAAAGTACGACAGTGTAATGTTTTGAACTTTTGTGATTATCACTAGTAGTTGATATTCTGGGACTTAAGTACGTAAATAATTGTCATTTGTTTTTAAATTAGGTACTGCACTTTTTGGCTATATCGCACCAACCATGGTCACGAGTAATTTTAAAAAATCGTTATTGATATCAGTGGTAAATCTTAGTCATTCGCTGCGTGGCATAGCAAGTACTTAACGGTGACTAGTTTTTTATATGAATGAACTTGTCATAATTCTAATAACTTATGTGGCTTATGTGGTTTAGTTTCAAAAACCATCGCAAAAAAGTAATTCTGGTACGGTGATGATGACAAAGTTACCAATAAGTTTTGGAGGTGGATGACCTTTACCATTCTAATTGGATAATTCCTTTAACAATGCATTTTATAGGCCTTAGAGTCGTCTGTTAAGTTGGTAACCCTAAAAACTTTCATTGGACCAAGTACTAAGACGCAGAAAGCCTTTGTCGGGGCTACCTTTCAAAGAAGTTTGTCATTTACATTTTTTAAAGTCTTACGCAATCCACGGCATAAAGGTAAAGGTAAAAATGCCATGCTGCCTCCGGCCTTAAACTGGGACTATAGCTTGCCAGTCTTCGAAACTTTTTCTATGCATGCTACTATTCTTTTGTCACGTAGGTTTTTGTTCTAGCGACTTAATAAGTGTTGTGCTTGGGGCAATTTTCAAGCGTCTCTATGTAAAAGTTTTTCTTTATTCTAGTTTTGATGGAGTCTGAGTTGGGATAACAAAAGCCTTTGATGAAAAGGAGTGGAGTTTCAAAATGTATTTAAGGGTTCCATTTCTCAAAGACATTTTCCAATACTGATTCAAATTTGACCTGCTATGGGTGGTTTAGGGGTATAGCACGCGTCACGGAATGACGAGGACCCGGGTTCGATTCCCGGCCATAGTTTTACTTTTCGGATTTTTCTATGTGTTCTAATTTTCAGTGTCGTTTAGAAATTACTGATTCAAATTTCAAAATTTTACTGTTTCGTTATAGTTGCTTTTAAAGTTTACCTATAGGTAACTATCTATACATATGTATGTATTTTCACTGCTATAATGGTTCTATTAGTTACATTAGAGCACGTCATTAGAGTTCCACTAATTAGAACTAATTAGGAATCGGTCTGAATTATATCATCATCATCATACGGTATCAGACAAAAACGCCGACCAAATACGACCTATTTATTGACGACTTATCTATTTGTTCACGACCGGATAGCCTAGTGGTTTAGAGAACCACTTGAAGCTTGAGGTTTCGGGTTCGATCCCTGGTATTATTTATGACTAGCTGTTGCCAGCGACTTCGTCTGCAAAGAATTCGTTTAACGCTATCCCGCGGGAACTACGCAATTTTCCAGGACAAAAAGTAGCCTATGTGCTATTCCAGACTTTTCGCTATCCATGTGACAAATTTCATCCAGACCCGTTGGGCCGTTCTGGCGTGACTGAGTAACAAACAAACATCCATCCATCCATCCATACTTTATAATATTAGTTAGAAAAATACGGATGTTTAATATATATATGTATGTTTATCATTAGCCTAGTACACATAGTGTAAGCTTAACCTAGTTTGGGACTAGGTCAATTGGTGCTATGTACTCGTAGTTACAGCCTTTCTCCTATATGTCTATTTTTTGTTTCTTTTTGTTTCCTGTCTTTTTTTTGTTAAATCAAAATTTCCCACTGAAGTACAGCAAACCTAAGTCAAGCTTTTAATATTTTCAATTTTATCAATTTGTTTTTCAAATGCAAGCGGGTCACGGGGCACTAAGCTTTCAAAGGTCATTTAAATCCCGTATTTTGTGGAGCTTTTTCCTGATAAACCGCTTCACACTTCACCAGCTACCGCGTAACTCGAGCGCCATTCATAGACGGGTTTGTAAGCTCCCTATTGTTCGTACTTTTTGCCGAAAGCTCTGCGGAAAGTTTGTTTAGCACTAACATTGTTCACGGCTTTTTGAGGCGGAATGTTGATTTCTCGCTTCGCTGACAGGCTGTTATTTCATTAATTAAGATACAAATTTATGTTTTACAATGTTATTTCAAAAAAACAGTACTTTTAACAAATTCTTCAAACACTGTCTAGAAGTACTCGTATTTGTTCACGCTATTCTTCGAAACTTCTGAATAGATTTTCATGGCTTTTTGGCAGATAATTATATCGACATGAAGATTTTGTTTAAAAAAAAAACAGAAAATATACCTACTTCTATATCTATACCTTCGGCCTCATCTGCACTTACCATCATGACATAGAGGTCAATCGCTGGTCAGTTTATAATAAAAAAAAAACTGAGGTAGGTACTTGAAAAAAAATAGGTTGTCAATCTGCTAAAATTTAAGTACAGTCAGCGTCATATAGTATGAAACATCCAAGGTGACCAAAAATTTTTATACGCCTCAATTTCTATGGTGTACCGAACTATTTGGCCGACTTGGATGCTTCGAACTATATGACAGTGACAGTACCCTGTATTTGAACGAAGTCGCTGGTGCTAGCTAGTGTACGAGCACCTATTGATATTCTCTAATTTAAATAAAACTAGCTTTGCTTCCAAGAGACAAACTATTATGTTCTGAAGCCTTACCATGACTTTAATGCTGTAGCGACACTAGCGCCACCTAGTTGACAGTTACATAATTACTGCGACGCACGAGTAGCTAGCGCCAACTCTAGTGACAGCCGTCACATTGTTCTACATCGCGCTAACGAAGTTTCTCAACACGGATGCATATATACAACTTCCAACTCTCTTCCTTTGGACTTCGGTCCCCAGGCATAACATCTGCCTGGAGAGAGATCTCTCTATTGTGGCTCCTCCCCCAAAATGCGATTCAAAACAGACTCAGTTCAGGTTTTCGCTGTCATTTTAAGCATGGACTGACAGCGAGCGAACCTAAACTGAATCCGAATTGAATCGCCAGGGGGTTTATATATTGTAAGCATCATAGTTTTTCCCTGCTTTCGAGTGGCATTTTCACATATCATAATGCCTATTCAAAAATCGGGCTTAGTTATCCTGCTGTGATAAGTGATAAGGGAATGTGCTGGTGTGAAAGAAGATATAGTGAAAAAAAGTATGCTTAATTGGTTTGGTCACGTAGAGAGGAAAGAAGATGATGGATGAAAGAAGATTAACTAAACAGATTTATATGGGGAGTGTGAATGGGTGCGTTGGGAGGGGAAGGCCTAGGCGGACTTTCCGTGATCAAATTGACAACATTTCATTTTTATAACACCTGAAAATGTATATATGGTTCGAAAGCATTTTGCCTCCTGATCACTGCAATATGTTTATATAATTTTAATATCGCTTATTATAAAAAATAAAAATTAATTAAAAATATGTCCTAATTCTACCAAAACTACCACAGGATGGGTGAAATGCCTTTGCCTTTTTCACGAGAAAAAGTAAGCGACCATAATTTTGTATTTGACAACTTCAAAGTACAAGGGGGGCAACTCTGTAATTCTATTTTTGAAGTTCGTTGCATACCTTCTCTCTCACTCTCAAGTTAATGACTATATTAGTATGAGCGGAACAGCACGAAGCGAATATCGAAAATCGAATATCGGAGAATAAGGCCTGACATTGTCAATTTGAAATTGACGTCGGTTTTTTTTCTATACAGAAAAGACAAAAGGATAAGTGTCTATTCTGTGATAGTTTCGGAGTTACGCCCTTTTAGAATAAGCAAAAATTAATAAATTAATTATAAATTAAATACAAACCCTAGCAAAAAAATTAAACTTCCAGCATGTTCATCTTTTCAAACAAAATACAGAGAACCATTAAAACTATAGGCTCAGAAATATGAAATGTTGTCAATTGGGGACGTTTTGGAGAAAGGCCAGGTCAAGAGTACCCGAAACCGACGAGCATGTATGAAGAGATTGATGAATGTGGATGAAGCGAAAGAGGTTTGTCAGGATCGTAGAAAGTGGAACAAAGTAGTCTCTGCCTACCCCTGTGGGAAAGAGGCGTGACGATATGTATGTATGTATGTATGTATGTATGTTATCCTGCACGGAAATAGCGGAGTAGCAAGGTCAATGTTATTCGTTCATCGTTTTTTTTTGGAGTGAAAACTTCTTAGCGGCGCTGAGCACTTTTTGGGATGGGTAAAATTTAAAAAAAACCGGCCAAGTGCGAGTCGGACTCGCGCACTGAGGGTTCCGTACAAATTCCCTAAGTTATTATAAAATCCAGTGTTAGCAGAGCCCTGCTTTTAAGCAAAATGTAGACAGTGTGAGGTCATTTTATATTGGTTACTTATATAGGCAGACAAATGTTTAAAAAAAAAACTACTTACTAGATCTCGTTCAAACCAATTTTGGGTGGAAGTTTGTATGGTAATGTACATCATACATTTTTTTTAGTTTTATCATTCTCTTTTTTAGAAGTTACACGGGGAGGGGGGGACACACATTTTATCACTTTGGAAGTGTATCTCGCGCAAACTATTCAGTTTAGAAAAATATCATTTTTGAAGACCTATCCATAGATACTCCACACGTATGGGTTTGATGAAAAAAAAAAAAAACAGTTTCAGTTCTAAGTATGGGGAACCCCCAAAATTAATTGTTTATTTTTTTATTATTGTGTGAAAATCTTAATGCGGTTCACAGAATACATCTACTTACCAAGTTTCAACAGTATAGCTGTTATAGTTTCGGAGAAGCGTGGCTGTGACATACGGACGGACAGACAGACAGACAGACATGACGAATCTATAAGGGTTCCGTATTTTGCCATTTGGCTACGGAACCCTAAAAATGTAAGACGGAGGGAGACTTTCAACATGAAACTACCGTGAGACTCAAACATAATTACAACAAACCGGATAACTCACGTATAAAAGCCGAAGGAATGCTCCGACAATTGTTTCGGACTATTCCGTGGTCCTTCATCATAGAGCGCTCGCAGCGAAACGAACACTGCGAACACTGCTGCTGATTTTATACGTGAGTTATCGGGTTTGTTGTAATTATGTTTGTTGTAATTACGGAGGGAGAGTTTAAGTACCAGTATATATCAGATCCTAGAGGATCTTATTTTGAAATACGAAAGAATCGCGTTACATTTTTGAAGTGTTTTTTTGTTGAGTCGTGGAGCAAAAGTACCAGGGCATCAGCACATTGTTAGAGGTCTGTCAATCTAGATAACAGTACGTTTTTTTTGGAAGCGGCCAGTACGGTACGCGTCTTGAGCGTCATGGAGGTTACAACATTAAAATCTAATCTAAGGCTGTTCTTTTCACTTCTTTTTAACGACTTTTACTCCTTGTGAATACCTACTTTATGAGAAAAAATCCAAGGACCCATGTCACTATAATAACAAAGTGGCAGAATTCCAATTCCCTGCTAATCTGCAGCCAAAAGTCGTTATCTTTTAATCATTCAATTCCCCCCAAGATATAAAAAGCAGAGCCATTAAAAAGCAAAATAATGTTGCGCAAACCTTTTATCTCCTGTAATTGATTTAGGGAGGTGAGAAATTGTTTCTTGAAAAAATTAAAGGCAGAACTAGGTTAATCTAATGAAGAAGAACTCGGTACGTCAGTTTAAAGCAATATTGGTACTAAACTACTTACTGCTAAGGGGCGTACCATGACGTCTTAAGGCGTTTCAGTTTAGGTCCGCTCGCTGTCTGATTCATACTAAAAGTGACAGCTAAAACTTGAACTGCGTCGGAATTAGGACGTCATGGTAAGGCCCCAGGGGCCGTACCATGCATGACGTCTTAATGCGTTTTAGTTTAGGCGCGCTCGCTGTCAGATTCATACTAAAAGTGACAGCTAAAACTTGAACTGAGTCGAAATTAGGACGTCATGGTAAGGCCCCAGGGGCCGTACCATGACTTCTTAATGCGTTTCAGTTTAGGCGCGCTCGCTGTCAGATTCATACTAAAAGTGACAGCTAAATCTTGAACTGCGTCGGAATTAGAACGTCATGGTAAGGCCCCAGGGGCCGTACCATGACGTCTTAATGCGTTTCAGTTTAGGTCCGCTCGCTGTCAGATTCATACTAAAAGTGACAGCTAAAACTTGAACTGCGTCGGAATTAGAACGTCATGGTAAGGCCCCAGGGGCCGTACCATGACGTCTTAATGCGTTTCAGTTTAGGTGCGCTCGCTGTCAGTTTCATACTAAAAGTGACAGCTAAAACTTGAACTGCGTCTGAATTAGGACGTCATGGTAAGGCCTCAGGGGCCGTACAATGACGTCTTAATGCGTTTCAGTTTAGGCGCGCTCGCTGTCAGATTCATACTAAAAGTGACAGCTAAAACTTGAACTGAGTCGAAATTAGGACGTCATGGTAAGGCCCCTGGGCGGTCAACCAAAAAGTTTGGGAACCTACCTATATGACATTAGACAATACAATACAAATACTCTGTATTGAACACCACAAATCAATACAAAACAATACAGAAACAAAGTATACAATAGACGGTCTTATCGCTTAATAGCGATCTTTATCAGACAACCAATAAGACAATGTGTTGATTTAAAATTTTGCTCCATTCCGTGATTCACAGACAAACGAACTTACAATTAATTTTACTAATTTATAAATGATATAGTAGCTTTTGCTTTTGGATATTATTTTAAGTTCAACGGGAATTTTCTAAGCGGTGGTCTTAATTTACGTAAATTTCTTTGTTTTTTTTTTGTTTTTTTTTTTTTTATGCGTAAATCCCGATCGCGTGGGATTATTTATTGGGATAAAAAGTAGCTTTATGATTAAGTGTTAAGCTAAATGTCTGTCCCAAATTTTATGCTAATCCGTCCGGCCGTTTCGGCGTGAAGAAAAGACAAATACACATATACGCACACAAACTTTTGTTTTTATATTATTAGTGGTACAAGTAGGATTACCTGTCAGAAAAGTGATGAATTATTGGAGCTTGTTTATTCCTGGAAGATAATTAGAGTCGTAATTATGTTAAAGTAATATGCTTTCACTACATAAATAGTACAAAACAAAGTCACTTTCCGCTGTCTTAGATCTTTAAAACTACGCAACGGATTTTGATGCGGTTTTTTTATTAGATAGAGTGATTCAAGAGGAAGGTTTTTATGATCATTCTACGCAGACGAAGTCGCGGGAAGATAGTAATAGTTAAAAGGAAAGCTTTGTTGGCGTTTATAGTCATAATTTATTATAATTTATTTATTTATTTGTTTTATTTTTTATGTGTCGTTTTGTGTCAATAAATGTTTTCTTTCTTTCTTTTATAATGCCGTTTCGTCAGTGTACCTTACTTATTGCTATCAAAATCAAAATCAAAACGATAATTTTGTAAATAGACCGCAAAAGACCTTCTATACGTCATTTTTGGTAATTATTACGAGCATTTTCAGAACCTCTCGCAAAAGACCCTATTGCCAATTTACTGTTCCACTTTACTTATGCTTCTTCTAAACAGTTTTCTACGTGATGCACGAACTTGGCTAAATTAAGTTGTCGACTCGGCAACTTCAGTTAAACTACATTCCAAACAGTTAACCCAACTTGTGTTACGCCAAGTCAGAAGAACTTGATGAAAAATGCATTTACGGCAAGTTTCGTCTGGTAGATACTATATCTATTACTAACCCTGACTGAAACTGCAGAAGCACTCTTTTGCTTGGGGGTGAAATGTTCCCATAAACCCTGCCATTTAGCACCAAAAAACAGAGGCGACCACGAATGGTCACTTCGAATATACTTCATTTAATTTAGAATGAGAAACCACAACAACATTATATTGCGGCTTGTGAACTGTAATCTCTTTACAATTTGTACTAGAGTAGCAATTAACGACAAGCAAATAAAGTGACATTAAAACAATTTTATTTTGCGGATGCCAAATTATTGTGCTGTACTATTTGATTGGTAAGAAATAGTTGACCAGACGCAATGTTATTGTGGTTTCTCATTCTAAATTAAATGAATTATAGTAAAGCTCCACCAGTGGTAGGCCTGTCAACGCTGCATTTCCTGGCTCGTGTTCGAACCTTTCGTACCCAACGGTTAGTTGTATGAGCGTTGCCATTAAGGAAATAATAAAAACCAGCCAAGTGCGAGTCAAAGTCGCGCACCGAGGGTTTCGTACAAATACGGCAAGTGAATACAAAATCCAGAGTTAGCAGAGCTCGGCCTTCGAAGCAAAATGTGAGTCATAAAAATATTCTGTTTTTTTTAATTGTTGTTATAGCGGCAACAGAAATACATTATTAATGTAAAAATATTTATTGAGCAAAAGAAGTAAGAACATTACAGATATAAATATGTAGAGGTAGGTAAGAACGTCGTTATGTCATGTGCCGCGGATGCACATGCTTAAGAATAAGAATAAGAGAACTTTATTAACTGATACAGAAACACAAACAGAATATTATACATGGATACTTAAACCAGCCAAATGGCCGCCACTCAGCTATGTGTTACGATCCAGGATATTTAATGCTGATTTTCAGTGACGCCAGTTACAGAGTTACAGAGGTGCTTATCGCCCAAATTAATATAAATTTCTTATTATTAAATTTCAACTGTCTAACTAACACGGTTCCTGATTGCTTGGTGACATTAGGCGGACAGCGGAATCTTAGTAATAGGGTCCCGTTTTCACCCTTTCGGTACGGATCCCTAAAAAAGTTGATAGCCGAACCCTGTTTTAATCCGGCACCCTAAACAAAAAACGTTGAAGTAAAGGGGGTTATTTTCGTCGCAGAATAAATAGACGATTAAGATTCTTCTCACGCTTTGGAGCGCCCTCCAGCACTGCGTTGACGAGGGCCGATTATCATAATGCTAGTAAGGCTGCGGTTATTGTAAGGCGGTGCTTTTTGTGAAATAGGGACAAACTAGTTAGTTGGCCATCAGGGGCCTTACCATGACGTCCTGATTCCGCTTCAGTTCAAGTTTTAGCTGTCACTTTTAGTATGAATCTGACGGCGAGCGAACCTAAACTGAATCGCATTAAGACGTCATGGTAAGGCTGATGGTTAGAGTGCACCAACACCCAGATTGCAACAGAAAAGGATTGCGTGCATCCTCATCTTGGAACTGAAGTGGTCTCGTACGGTATGATATCGGTGGTTTACTCACGCGAAATTCTCTTTCCGAGGAACTATACATCGAGTCTGACTTAAGCCCTTATATTGTGTTCGCCGGAACTCGAGGGTCTCGAGAGTTGGCTATTTTTTTCTCGTCTCGAATGGAGGCGAAACTCTCGAGTTGTCTCGAGTTCGAGAAGTCTCGAGCAGAAACCCTATATACATAGTTTGTGGTTTATAAAGACATTACTTTTAAAATGTTATTAAAAGTTCAACGACCCGCATGCGAGTTTGCTAGAGCTTACTGCCTATTAGACATAGGCGGTAGCTAAAGTGCGCTAGTATTTAAAAAGACCTTCTGACCCGCTTGCATCAAACCCATAAGAGTATTGAGACAGTAAGGCTGACCTGAAGGTCCTTTTAAATACTAGCGCACTGTACCTACCTCCCGTCTAATCATTACATCGTTGGGTACCATCGGCTGATAGTACTTACCCGAAACCCAAACGTTCTAGAAGCTCGTGAGCTGACTGACTGTAAGCTGTGTTTACCACTGACGAAGTAAAAAGAAAGTTTGCTATTTTACACACTATCACCACCTATCACGTATAACACTCGTACAAGTACGTTGACAATAAGTACATAAGGAGTAAAATTTGCCCTTCTAATACTAATAATAATAATAATATAATTTAATTTTTTCTTTGTATTAGTGACTATTGGTAACGAAACGATATATCACAGCGAAATAACAGCGCGTAAAACAATGCAGCCTGACTTTGGTACAATAAAATAGCCACATTATAAGGGCGTTTCATCCTTTAAGCGCGTCACACTTGCCAGCAATCAAGCTGCGACGCAATTTGTCTAATGTTGCGGTAAACACCATAGAGATATAATTACTATGTTTAATTTCCGAGTAAGGCTGTAGCTAATTTGCTGGAGATTCACAGAGTGTGAGTTTATCATCATCATCATCATCATCATCATCTCCAGCCTATATACGTCCCACTGCTGGGCACAGGCCTCCTCTCAGAAATGAGACGGCTTGGGCTGTAGTTCCCACGCGGGCCTAGTGCGGATTGGGAACTTCACACACACCATTGAATTGCTTCGCAGTTGTGTGCAGGTTTCCTCACGATGTTTTTCCTTCACCGAAAAGCTCATGGTAAATTTCAAATGAGATATCGCACATAAATTCCGAAAAACTCAGAGGTGCGAGCCCGGGATTCGAACCCACGACCCTCTGCTTGAGAGGCCACAGATCAAACCACTAGGCTACCACGGCTTTTTTGTGAGTTGATACCCTGAGTGTAAGGTCGGTTGCCGTAGGAGTGGTTTAACCGATATATGGAAGGCAAACGAGCAAGTGGGTCACCTGATGGTAAGTGATCACCACTGCCCATAGACACCCGCATCCCCGGAGGGATTGCAGATGCGTTGCCAACCTAGAGGACTAAAATGAAATTCCTCTTGTGCCCGTAATTTCCCCGGCTGTCTTACTCTCCAGACTGGAAGACAGCAGTGCAAGCACTGCTGCTTAGCGGCAGACGTTAGGAGGTGTAGACGGAGCCTAGGGTAACAATAAGACCATAAAGCTACGTTTAGCTAGTGAATAGTGATGGGTTGCTAGCCGCATCGCCTATACCATGACTCCTAAGATTTTCGTTCATTCCATTGGATTTTACCATAAGCTGAGAAGAGAAGCAACTGGTCCGCATGGATGGTTATGAATCAAAATCCGTTGCGTAGTTTTAAAGATCTAAACATATACATAGGGATAGACAAACAGCGGAAAGCGACTTTTCTTTATACTACATTATGAAGTGAAGTGACGTGTTACGTTTCAAAGTTAAATTCAACGCAAACGATCCCGCGAGCCAGAATTATTGAAACAAAATTTAAAAACGCTGATATGAAAAAAGAAGATCGGAAATTGAGTGCGTCTTTCATTTGAGATATTTTATGATTCCCTAGCTTTACTTATTTTGCATATGCCCGCAACCTTTTTAATTAAAAACATGTTCGGCCTGAAATTTGGTTAAATTTAGGTTTCATAATATTATCATAATCCCTTGTTTTTGCATAGGATCCCTTTGGGACACGTATGTACGTAGTTAAAAAGCGTTTATGTATTGTGTAGAAAAAATGAACTTTTTCTTCAATAGGTGCCTACCTACTAAAGCCAGACGTTTTAATGTATTTTATTATTCAGCCCTTTTAGGACCTTAAGGGTTTCGTGACTAAAATAAAACATAAATAGGTACCCAGAAAAAAAAATCAAATGTCAGATGTTCATAAATAAATACAAGAATTGAGTCTTTGAATTTAAAAAAAATATCGATTTTTTTTATGTTTTTTAAAACTTTATAGCATATTATATACTATCTAATTTAAAGAAATCTTAAAATAATTTTTTTTAAATTAATTATAAGCAATTCAACATTGATAAAATTTGAAATATGACCACTTGACCGGGCACGGGCCATGATTGGTCGCCATGGCTGTGACGTCACAATGTTAAAGCAATTTCACGACAGTACTGGGTTAACGGCTGATTTCACTAAAAATATCCGAAATTTAATACAAAAAATATCTGCTGAAGTTTTTTTTATGAAATAAGGTGGCAAACGAGCACGCGTATCACCTTATAGTAAGTAAATTTTTGTTTTAGTCATGTGTAGGTAGGTAATAAAAGCTTAATCCTGATAATGTTTCTGATTTATGTGAACTGGATTGATTTTACTGGACCTGAGATTTCACAATAAAGTACCTAAGTACAGTGAAAGATACTGTAATCGCTTACCTACCACTGTGGAATTTTAACATACACCCTACCAAAGATATTATTGCTAAATTGTACCTATTAGGTAGGTTACGTGATTCAGTTTCTTCGACCGTAGGTACGTAAATTTTAATGGCTAGATTTTGTGGTTGATAGGTATTTCTAGTTTTTTTTATAATCCCGTGGGATTGTATTATATATTCAATGGGAATTTTTGCGGGTGTAAGAGCCTAACCTTGTTCTAGGTAGATACGTTCGGTTAACGTCAAAGATATCTTTACACTTTAGTACCTTGTCGTTGTAACTATATGTTTGAAGTTTCATATGAAGTTGTCAAAGTGCTTGGAGCGACAAGGCACTAAAGTATAAAGATATCTTTGACGTCGACTGTACCAGCATCTTAGTAATCCTGCCGCCAAGCAGCAATGCTTGCGCTGATGTGTTCCGGGTGAGGAGAGTAAAACAGCCCGATTTTGGCATAATGTTTTAAATCCAAGATGGCGGATGTCATTTTGACACTATTGACACTTTGACACTAAAATATTGATGGGTGTCGTTTTTGAGTAATTTGGTGCTTCTGAGCCTGATTTTGACATACTTTTTTGGATTCAAGATGGCGGATGACATTTTGACCTTGACACTAAAAATGTTTATGGCTGTCGTTTTCGAGTAATTTGGTGGCTCTGAGCCCGGTGTTGGCATAATTTTTTGGATACAAGATGGCGGATGACATTTTGACACTTATGCCACTAAAAATGTTTATGGGTGTCGTTTTCGAGTAATTTTGTGGCTCTGAGCCAGATTTTGACATACTTTTTTGGATCCAAGATGGCGGATGACATTTTGACACTAAAAATGTTTATGGGTGTCGTTTTCGAGTAATTTTGTGGCTCTGAGCCCGGTTTTGGCATAATTTTTTGGATCCAAGATGGTGAATGACATTTTGACACTATTGACACTAAAAATGTTTATGGGGGTCGTTTTCGAGTAACATTTTACACTTTTTTGTGTCAGTAATGTCAAAATGTTATCCGCCATCTTGGATCCAAAAAGGTATGCCAAAACCGGGCTGAGAAGAACCAAATTACTCGAAAACGACACCCATAAACATTTTTAGTGTCAAAATGTCATCCGCCATCTTGGATCCAAAAAAGTATGTCAAAATCTGGCTCAGAGCCACAAAATTACTCGAAAACGACACCCATAAACATTTTTATTGTCAAAATGTCATCCGCCATCTTGGATCCAAAAAAGTATGTCAAAATCTGGCTCAGAGCCACAAAATTACTCGAAAACGACTCCCATAAACATTTTTAGTGTCAAAATGTCATCCGCCATCTTGGATCCAAAAAATTATGTCAAAATCTGGCTCAGAACCACAAAATTACTCGAAAACGACACCCATAAACACTTTTAGTGTCATAGTGTCAAAATGTCATCCGCCATCTTGAATCCAAAAAAGTATGTCAAAATCAGGCTTAGAAGCACCAAATTACTCAAAAACGACACCCATTAATATTTTAGTGTCAAAGTGTCAATAGTGTCAAAATGTCATTCGCCATCTTGAATCTAAAAAAATATGCCAAAATCAGGCTCAGAGCCATCAAATTACTCAAAAACGACACGCATAAACATTTTTAGTGTCTTAGTGTCAAAATGTCATCCGCCATCTTTGTGCTCGAAATTCCGGGTTTTCTTATGAAATTCTCCTGGGATAAAATCAACGGGATTTTGAACTGAAATCCCACGACTTATTTACTTATTCATATAAATAGTTACTACCAAAGTGTACTCATCACTATTCTCATCTAATTTTATTGTTTTAAATCCCGGTACCGTGGAAAGTTGGGATAGAAGCATGATAGAAGTATAGATAGTGCCATCCACAAAGACTCGTAGATGTATTAAAATTAACCTTTAACTACAAATTAATAAGAACCACGGTGGATGGCATCCATCGTGAATGACACCTACTATAGCCGGTACGTAAATCCAGATTATAAATTATAAAGTTCGTGTATGGCAAATTTTATCGAAATCTGTTTAGCCGTTTTAGCGTGAAAGAGTCACAAACCAATACGCTCTCACAAACAATAGCATTTTACAATAATAGTAGGATAATAACAGAATAGAGTAGATTAAAGTCAAAAAACGGTATCACCTGTATACTAACTACGAGTGGAAACTAACATTGTGACGTCACACGCGGCTCGGCCTTGTTCGGGAACTGTCGGTGTGTTTTCGGTGCGGTACTCGACGATCAATTTTCAAATCAGTATAACTCGTTAATTATAGCGAATAAAAAAAAACTAAAAATACTTTTCTTAGAAAACTTATATATGATCTTTCCATTTATGACAAAAAAAAATTTGATTCAAAAACTCAATTGGAGAAAAATTAACAATGCATTTGAAAGTAATAATCAAGATACGGTTTAATGTCAACTATAACCAAAAATTTAAACCAATAAAAACAAATACGATAATGAATCACAACAATAAAGTAATAAATACTACATCAATATAAAATGTATCCCACTACTCAGTGATCGTTAACCTTTTTTTATCATAAAATGGATAATTAAGTATATGCCCCCTCCAAGTCAAGCAATTTCGTATCATCCTTTGCACTAAACGCACGGCATTTTAACCCCCCTCCCCCCTTTCTTTTAGTGTTAAATCGTTAAGTATTCGAATTGAAATAGTGAGATTTCAAAATTAAATTCCGTAGGATCTAGTTCGAACTTTATTGCTTAGGAAAATACTGCGCTGAACACCTCTCGTTTGTTGAAAGACTGGTATTTTTATTAGAACTAAAGTTTAGTGAGATATTTGGAGCAGGTTTGTTATACTAACTTACGAGTATGCTCGTGGAATAATAAAAAATAGAGCAGTTTTCTATCGTGATGAAATTTTGATGTCACTTTTTATCGAATAATGCCAACTATAAAGCTTCTAAAATAGTCTGTTTGTCTAAAATCTTCTCTTCTTCTTCAGCGTGTCCAGCGCGCCCACCGTTGGGCATACGCCTCTCCAATCCGTCTCCAACCCGAACGGTTGCCCGTTTCCCTCTTCCAGACTGGTCCTGCTGTCTCCCTTATGTCATCGGACCATCGGGCAGGTGATCTGCCTACACTTCTTCTGCCTAGCCGGAGTCTCCAGTCCAGAACGCGCTTGCTCCACCGTTCGTCGTGTCGTCGGCACACGTGGCCGGCCCACGCTAGGGATAGACATTTAAAATATACATCGATGTTTTTTCCGATGCAATGCATCGATCGGTTGCATCGATGTCAATTCGATGTATTTAGAAAAACATCGATTGTTTTTCGCAATGGACATGTGTTTAGGCAAATAACCGTAATTGTATCATAAAAAACAATGCAAATACACATTACATTCACACTTTACACTGCGCAACAAAAACTCGGTGGGCCATATTATTTTAGGTTTTATTATTTAATTTTGACTTTGCCGGTACCGTGGCAAAGGTAACATAACCCATTCAGCCAAACCGATAAAATATGGTAGGTGTGTAATATTGACTGAAAGGCTGAACTGATTATTACGATTCAGGTTCCAGTCAGCCAGTCAGCAATACATCGGTTCAATACGATGCATCGTTACTATACATCGAGTGTTTACAATACATCGATGTATATCGTCCATCTCTAGCCCACGCCCATTCTAGTTTGGCGACTGTGTGCCCCACGTCAACAACTTTCGTGCGCTGTCTAATGAGCTCGTGGATCATCCCAGCAGTCAGTGTCCATGTCTCACAAGCATACGTCTTTTGTTTGTCTAAAATAGTTCTCTTTATTACCTAACCCCTGGAATTTAGGAAAATGCCACTATTTTTACCTGGGGGGTTACCATGACGTCTTAATACGATTCAGTTTAGGTTCAGTCGCTGTCAGAGTCAGATTCATACTAAAAGTGACAGCTAAAACTTGAACTGAGTCGGAATTAAGACGTCATGGTAAGGGTCCTGGGGCCTTACCATGACGTCCTAATTCCGACTCAGTTCAAGTTTTAGCTGTCACTTTTAGTATGAATCTGACAGCGAGCGGACCTGGGGCCTTACCATGACGTCCTAATTGCGACTCAGTTCAAGTTTTAGCTGTCACTTTTAGTATGAATCTGACAGCGAGCGGACCTGGGGCCTTACCATGACGTCCTAATTCCGACTCAGTTCAAGTTTTAGCTGTCACTTTTAGTATGAATCTGACAGCGAGCGAACCTAAACTGAATCGCATTAAGGCGTCATGGTAAGGCCCCTGGTCTAAATACCGACTAGCATGCCAAATTTAAAATCTATTAAGTTGTGACAATAGAAATCCCCTATTCCTTATCGACGACCGTAAGTACTTCGACAAGAGTGTCTTAGAGAAATTGGTGATACAGGTAAGTATCTCCGGTTACCTTATATATACGGCTTCAGCGGAATCTCCGAGTGATAGGTCCTCAGAACGAGGCAATGAGCGTCGAGTGTCATTTTATTAGTACAGAGTGTGCGCATAGCTCAGAGCTTTGTATTATGAAGAAATGTGAGAACCGTTTTTCGTGATCACACTTTTATTTTACTCGTATAATGCTTTTCGCGAGCAACTCGATCTCTAGTTGCTTGGCTCTTAGAAAGAAAATAAAAAAACAATTTATTGCCAGCAAAACACAAATTAGCAAATCGATGTAAAAATAAGCAAAAGGTTTGTGATAAGGTGTCGGCGTCAGCATAAGCTGCTGATGCTGGTGCTGCTTGGTAGGTGGTGGTGGTGGTGGTGAAAATCGCCATACAAAAGCGCGATCATGCGAACTATTTTAGTCCGAAGGTTCCCGAAAAATGACTTCATACATACATAGAATAGAATAAAGTTTACAGAAATCACGTCTTTACCCCTTACGGGATAGACAGAGCCTAAGGTAACAAGACCTAAAGGCCACGTTTAGCATGATTGTTTGCGTGTAAGTGGAAAGGGAAGAATTTATACATAATAAACGTCCAACAGACATTCAACGTCAGAACAAACATTCGTATTTTCCATATCAATATCTGCCCTGACCGGGGATCGAACCCGGGACCTCAAGCTTCATAGTCAGGTAGCTTATTACGTAACTCGCTCGCGATCACCATCGTGTTCATTTTGACAGTTCATACATGGGCTGACAATTGGCATCGGAATCAGCTAGCTGTCACATTCATACATGAACTGTCAAAATGAACACGATGGCGATTGCGAGCGAGTTACGTAATAAGCCTGCAGGTTCTCTAACAACTAGGCCATCCGGTAGTCTAAATTTCTTAGATTTTCGCCCGATACTTTGATGGACTTTTGCCATCTGGGGCCCGATTTTTGAAAGCACAACACTCGAAAGTGGTATAAATCTGTTTATATCTCCAAAACTACAGCTCTAATCAAATTATTGACCAGTCTATACGATTAATGAGAGCCGTAAGTATCTTCTAAGCTATTCGTATTTCAAATTCAGCACAATTTATTACCTCTTTCGAGTGGTATTTTCACACATAATGCTTTCAGATTCGCGCGGGAAGAGAAGCTACCGGATTAACTTTAAGACAAGACAACACTACATTTTCTCATTCGAAAGCAGGACAGCATTGGCAAGTATTGGCATTAGCACGCGTCACGGCTGGCTATACGAGTAGACGTGAACAAACGTATTTGGCTTCACAATGCTCTTTGCTGTGTTTACCCACTCGGTTTTGCTGCGGCAAATAAAGGCAGATCCGCTGTGCGAGCCGGCACACGTCAATATCACGTAGAGTAACGAGCAAGCTAAGGAAATATACTTATAGTTGCGTGAGTTGCACACAAAATAACATAAGTATAAGTATAATGCTAACCAGAGTTTTTGATGTACGTTATATTCATCTAATCTAAATAGCCTCATTCGTGTCCCACTGCTGGGCAAAGGCCTCTCCTCTTCTTTGCCAATCTTCCCTATGGCCTGCGTGTTCCTGTCATTTCCCTAGATAATAATCCAGGTCGTCCCGCCATCAATAAATAAATAATAATAAATAATACCTGGCCATAACTTTACTTTTCGGATTTTTCTATGTGTTCTAATTTTCAGTGTCATTTAGAAATTAAATTTCTAATTTGTAAAACGTAAAAAGTAAATATAAAAAATTAATTAATTTCATATTTCCTATCATTTGAAAAACAGCGCCTTCGCTCGTCCCTGGTGAGCAGTAGATGTTCCACAGGAGACTGTAATTGTGTCGTACAGACACATCATTCAAACAGAGGACGCTTAGCGACAAATATTCGCATAGTAACAAGGTCACGTGACAGTTGGGAAAAATAGAAAAATTCGGAGGCTTACTCACCTGCTATGGGTGGTGTAGGGGTATAGCACGCGTCACGGAATGACGAGGAGCTTTACTTTTCGGATTTTTCTATGTGTTCTAATTTTCAGTGTCGTTTAGAAATTAATAATAAATAAATAATAAATATCGTGGGACAAATTACACCAATTGGCCCAGTCCCAAACTATGTAAGCAAAGCTTGTACTATGGGTACCAGGCAACGGATAGAGAGAGGGAGACATTTATTTACACACATTCGATACACGTAGATTTAAAAATATGAAAAATACAATATACGTACTTAAGAATAGTACCGATATGGTGTAAAATGGGCCCCACTCAGCATAACGCTGTTTTTCAGTGGGACCCAAGATAGACATACATTATATAATGTAGATAAATCTCTCTCTCTCCAGCCTATATACGTCCCACTGCTGGGAACAGACCTCCTCTCAGAATGAGAGGGCTTGGGCTATAGTTCCCACGCGGGCCCAGTGCGGATTGGGAACTTCACACACACCATTGAATTGCTTCGCAGTTGTGTGCAGGTTTCCTCACGATGTTTTCCTTCACCGAAAAGCTCATGGTAAATTTCAAATGAGATATCGCATATAAATTCCGAAAAACTCAGAGGTGCGAGCCCGGGATTCGAACCCGCGACCCTCGCTTGAGAGGCCACAGGTCAAACCACTAGGCTACCACGGCTTTTTTATGTAGATAATAATGTAGATAAATACATTCTTAAATACATATAAAATCCATGACTCGGGCACAAACATATTCATCATCATACAAATATCTGCCCCTACCGGGATTCGAAACCGGGACCTCTAGCTTCATAGTCAGGGTCACTAACCACTAGGCTATCCGGTCGTCGTATATTTAATGGATTTTCTGTCGATATACTGACGCCAAAATTATCCGTAATAGTTACAGCTAAATTTGGTGCCACTCACTGTAATTTAAATATTATTTTTCTTTGACAGCCGTCGGCGTGTATTAAAGACAAATAATTATTAAGGCGCTGTCAACAGCAAATGACCTGGAGCAGCGCCACTGTTCACACATACGGTTCACGTGCCTGTTAGTGAAAGAGAAGAAACTATTCCGGCAGCTTGGCGCGCGTCTAAAATCTTGCAAATAAGACACAAATCATAATAAATAAACAAAAGTATGGATTATTTGTGAAATATGACTCATACTGTCCCTTCAAAGTAAGTACTACTTCATACACATAAGGTTCAGACTGCGCTTATACGGGAAAAATACTTTCAAAGTATTTTACGTCTTGATTGAAATATTTTGAATCTTATCAGTATTACGACAAGGTTTAAACTTGCAAGGAAGCAAGTATTCGACTTTTTACGTTGGACAGAAAATACTTTGAAAGTATTTTGATACCTGGTTTCTGCACCTGGTATGAGAAGGTGGACGTACTTTTAAGCCCTGGTACGCGATTTAGCAAGTATAACCCATCCCTACGAGTATATTAGTACGGATTGTTATAGTAACTATTTATATCTAACTACCTTACATATAAAAAATGCTACGGACATGTTAAAAAAAATGACGCAAAATCTCGGCCATTACGTAGTGACATCTGACTAAAATGGCGACTCTTCCTGTTGTATAATTCAGCCGTTTCCATCGGACACCGAACACGCACTGACCCCGACATTCCCTCATTTGGGGGACGATTTTGTGGATAATATCCGATCCGATGCTTTTGGCCCTTTTGGGTACATTTGGACTTTGATTTCGGGATGTTTGACTTCCTTTTGCATAGTTGACTTTTTACCTTTTTGTTACCTCCGTCACGTCGTCTTTTCAGATAGACGTGTAACCAAAACAAGATTATTGTTTACTAGTTTCTGCCTGCGACTTAGTACGCGTAGAATTAGAGTTACGAACAGTTGATAGTATATTCTGCAATAATTATTTACGTTGCGAATAGGCAGCTACGACCTTTAACATGTTTATTGCTATCCCGCGGGAACTGTGCAATTATCCGGGATAAAAAGTAGCCTATGTTTTAATCTAGGGTAATAGCTATCTTCGTTCCAAATTTTATCCAAATCCGTCCAGTCGTTTTAGCGTGAAGAAGGAACAAACATACACACTCACTCACATTGTCACATCGTCACAAACTTTCGCATTTATAATATTAGTAGGATTAGTAGCATACACAAATTATACCTGCCGTCATGGAATGGCAACCTTTGGCAATTGTTACAAACTAGCTGTTGCCAGCAACTTCGTCTGCAAAGAATTCGTTTATCGCTATCCCGCGGGAACTACGCAATTTTCCGGGACAAAAAGTAGCCTGTGTACTATCCAGAATTTTTCTATCTATGTGCCGAATTTCATCCAGATCCGTTGGGTCGTTCCATCCATCCATCCATACTTTCGCATTTATAATAATTAGTTAGATTACTAATAGGTTCCTAGACAACCTTTTACAATCCGCGAACTCCTCGAACAACATTCGGGTTCCGGGTGCGGCGTGGGAATCGCCCAAGCCCTTTCATTCTGAGAGGAGTCCTTTGCCCAGCAGTGGGACGTACATACAGGGTGAAGATGATGATGACATTTGCGGGTGGTAGGGCCTTGTGCAAGGACCGTCCGGATCGCTACCACCATCTTACTCGCTAATCCTGCCGCTAAGCAGCAGTGCTTGCACTGCTGTGTTCCGGTGTGGAGAGTAAGACAGCCGGGGAAATTACGGGCACAAGAGGCATTTCATCTAAGTCCTCTAGGTTGGCAACGCATCTGCAATCCCTCCGGGGTTGTGGGTGTCTATGGGCAGTGGTGATCGCTTACCATCAGGTGACCCACCTGCTCGTTTGCCTTCCTATTCACATAAAAAAAAAAATTGATACACTAGATAGTACAGATACAATGAAACGAGACAACCTGTTCAGGAAAATACTACTGGCCAACCAAAAAGCCTTGCATTAGTATAAAAAAAAAGTTCCGGGTCATTTTATTCGTCGAAATAAAATATTGTCAATCGAACCGGATTAAACCGAAAAAAACCGGTTCGTAAGCTCCAGCATGGAACCTCCGGAGGATTAGCATGGATCACTTTAAATTCTCTACAAATAGGCAATTTGTTTTTGCTCAACGCCCACTGCTGTATTAAATTACCCTGGTCCGGTTACATGCACTCAGATTTATTTCCCTCTGCGGCTGACGGCAACATGCCTAAACGACAGGCTTTGCGGAACTGTTATTCGTCATTTTGTTATTTGAATATTTTGCGGTCGTTTGAATTGCTCACTTCAGTCGTGAACAGGCGTTGCGTGGAAACGTAACCGGTATTTTAAATACATACATACCGTCTTGCCTTTTTCCCATAGGGGTAGGCAGGGGTAGGCAGAGACTGTTGTTCCACTGGCTACGATCCTAACATTGTGGGACGGGACTTTCAAGTGAAATAGCTTTAAAAAAACGAGCCTCGGTACGCCTCACAATTAGCGATGGGTTTCAATGACCTTAAATCTTAATTAACTTCTTAATATAAAGTCGCTATCTGTTCATCCCATGCACTATTCACAGTCTCGCATACTTTTTATTTCCATCGCTAACTGGGGTAGGAGCGTTATAAAAATAGCGCGGCTGATTTTTTTTTCCAGTTTATGACGTCATTTATAGCACAAGTTTACACCAGTTTTATGAGAGTAATAAGGTATTGTATTAAATTGGGTTTAATAATTTTCAACGGAACATACGCGCTTCAACCTATTTTTACTAAATTGACACTGGCAGCCTAAGAACGACACCGGCCGAAAAAGAACAGGCCTTATACTCCGAAATTCGATTTTCGAAGTTCGTTTCGTGCCGTTCCGCTCTTACTAATAGTTATTAATTTGAGAGTGAGAGGGACGGCGTGATACGAACTTCGAAAATCGGATTTCGGAGTTGCCCTCCAGGTGCTCGTCTTGTTTTTTTTTTCTAGTTGCGCGCAGCGAGTCCGCTACGTGCGCCTATCGCATATTATTAATTAAATTATTGAAGTAAAATCAGTTTAATCTCTAGTAATTTTCAGTGCTTTATACTCTATTATGAGCGTTGTACATAATACGTAGTCTAGCCGTAAGTTGTGTTTTATAAATATGGTTGTAAGATGCACAAATGCTTGTACATACCATTAGTGTTACGTCTGTCAAAATGCTTCAAGTATCATAACTCTATTTATTATTTTGTTTCTAAGTGCGTGTTTTCAAGATGTCTTAAAAATGTTTGGTGCTATGCTTAATAAAAAGCCGATTTAGCACTCTTAAAGTCAATTCTACGCCATCTTGTGTGTGAGAGAGAGAGAGCACGCCCTGTGCGAGAGGGAGCGCAGCTTAGGCGTTTTTACAGTTAAACGCATACAAGTACGTGGAATACTCTTGCAGGTGGGTGAGTTAACTTTGATTGAACGTTCTTGTGTATTTTGGATTTTAAATTATGACACCCCTTTGATGTACGCGTGCGTGCGTGCGCGTGTGTGTGTGTGTGTGTGTGTGTGTGTGTGTGTGTGTGTGTGTGTGTGTGTGTGTGTGTGTGTGTGTGTGTGTGTGTGTGTGTGTGTGTGTGTGTGTGTGTGTGTGTGTGTGTGTGTGTGTGTGTGTGTGTGTGTGTGTGTGTGTGTGTGTGTTGTGACGCTTTGATAATAGAATGGGCGAAAATCGTAGGAATCATGTTATAGGCGATGCGGCTAGCAACCCATCACAATCATGTTAAACGTAGCCTTTAGGTCTTGATCTTAAGCTCTGTCTACCCCGTAAGGGATAAAGACGTGATTTATGTATGTACTAGCTGTTGCCTGCGACTTCGTCTGCAAAGAATTCGTTTATCGCTATCCCGCGGGAATTTTCCAATTTTCCGGGATAAAAAGTAGCCTATGTGCTATTCCACACTTTTCTCTATCTATGTGCCAAATTTCATCCAGATTGGTTGGGCCGTTCTGTCCTGATTGAGTAACAAACAAACATACATCCATCCATCCATCCACACTTTCGCATTTATAATATTAGTTAGATTAGATGTACAAAATTAATTTAAAAAACTCCAAACTGCTGCGGCGATTATCGGATAGGCGGCCAAATCTGCTGAAGGTCAAGCAAACCACTGGATTTGTGCAAGCAGATAATTAATAATTTATCTTATCTTATCTTACAGACTAAGGGTCCCTACGGATACACTATAATTACGATACTATATTAATAATAATAATATTAATAATATAGTATCAAAACATTATCACTTAATGTTTAGTCATTGCGTGACATAGCGAAAAGTCATTTGTTTTTAAGAAACAAAAACGCATTGTAATCATAAGTACTTTTAATAACAAGTGGGTTTATTCCATGTAGACATAAGGAAAAAAATATTGTGATTAGCTAGCATTCGCTGATATGGTATAAGTGATAAATTTACAGTCCGTGATCTCCTACAGCAACATTCTCGATGCGGGGTGCCATCGGTCGATTCAAATATTAAACCCATAAGAATGAGTGAGACAGCAGTACGGACTCGAAGGTCTTTTTATCGCACTGTACCCTGTACCTACTGCCCATCTAATAGGTCTTTACACTTCTGCACTTCGCCGGTTTTTTTTATATGAATAGGAAGGCAAACAAGCAAGTGGGTCACCTAAATGGTAAGCGATCACCACTGCCCATAGACACCCGCAACCCCGGTGGGATTTTTGATATTTCTGGCTTCCTAGACAGAGGACTTAATTTGTTGTTGCATAGATAACTTTTTGGATCCCTTTTTGTCCCATAATTTTCGTTGGTCATAATAATCGTTAGTCATAATTTTTTTGGTCATGACACATGAAAACGTGCAATTTTCCGAAATTTTGAAAAAGCCATCAGAATGTAGTAGGTTAGGTTAGTTTACTATCAATTCTGAAAAAAATATTTACTGTTTCAGAAATAAAACGCATTATGACTAACGAAAATTATGACAAACCGTACATTCAGAACGTCAATTTTATGAGACAAAGTATAGACCCAACTTTTTTCAATAAACTTTGATCGTTGAGCTAATTGTTTTCCCAGCAGCGCACCAAAAAGACAAGAAAACTGTGGTCCGTTTAAAGTAATGAAAGCGTATTCTTTCCGCCCGTCTCATTTCACCCCTACGTAATTGTATTTCGCGCTCTTTCTTAATTAGCTTCGGCTTAAACAATAGGCATTTCTTGGTTAGGGTTGCCAATTACAATGTTATTGTTCCGAGGCAATTAAAGAAAATTATTTTATAATTCTTCAATTTTGTCCGTTGTCCGCTGTAGCCTTGAAATAAGAATGGCCGTGTGATGGTTTTTATAATTTACGAGTTTCATCATATTCCTAGCGTTTTTCCCGGCATTTGCCACGGCTCAGTGAGCCTGGGGTCCGCTTTGACAACCTAATCCCAAGATTTGGCGTAGGCACTAGTTTTTACAGAAGCGACTTTTTCCAAACCAGAAGGGGCCTTATTGGGGTTCGGTCACGATGTTTTCCTTCACCGAAAACCTCATGGTACATTTCAAATGAGATATCGCACATAAATTTCGAAAAAGTCAAAGGTGCGAGCCCGGGATTCGAACCAACGACCCTCTGCTTGAGAGGCCATAGGTGAAACCACGAGGCTACTACGGCTTGGCACGGCTGGCAGCATTGCCCTGTAATTATGGCCCTATTAGCTTAACCGGCTTTTGTTGCGGATAAGAATTATTACATCTCTTTTTAATCTATCTATATATGAAAGAGACGGATGATTTATGTCCGCATATTTAGGACAGAGGCAGCCCTGACAGCTGATTACACTTGCGCACTAATGACAAGACAAATGAAGGGACTTGGCAAAGGCGTGGCCTTAGATCCTTCAGCGCAGGATGCCTGAAAGTATGCCTTTTAGAGAACCATGCTGCTCAGTAGCATACATATATGCCTTATATCCCGAAATTCGATTTTCGAAGTTCGTTGTGTGCCTTTCCACTCACACTAATGGTCATTTAAGAGTGAGAGAGACATTTTGTGTATTTTTTTTTAAGTTTTTTAATTTTTTGATTTTACTTTTTAATTACTTTTATATTTGTCGCAATTTTTTTCTTTCTTTTCTTTTATAAACTAGCATCAAACTTAAAAAAAATCTTCTGTTAAGGATCGTATCGAAATTAACTAGTATGTAAAGAAAGAAAGAAAGAAGACATTTATTCGTTTTGTACACACAATTTTATAGAAAAAAAAACAAAAATAAAAACCAGACATAAAAATTTGATCATCAGCGTTGTGTGTGTCTTCGCAAAAGTGTAACGGTCGCTGGCTCAGCATTACGCTGAGGTGTTAGACACCTGCAGCACTGATTTTCAGCCAGAACCGTGTAGATGAGCTGCTTGCGATAAATATGAATAAAATAGCGTATGTTTATTATTGAATTACTAGTTTTCGATTAGGCATAATACGTTCTTCACGAAGTGCCACTTACGACGGTCGGCGGTTATTTCACGGGGCCGGGAACTAATCCGGCGGCAGCATCACTCGCCCGATTACGTCTGGGCAGCAAATTAATTTTCTCTATGGGTAGGTCTTTATTTTACCTAAAAAAAATACCTTAACAAAAGCAGGAGAAACCCCAAAATTATAAACACTTGACTTATCCATTAACGCTCTATAAGTTCTGCTAACTTAGTAATCGTTTGTCCTTATCTGTCACTTTGACATTTATGTTTCACAGATAAGGACAAACGATTGCTAAGTTAGCAGAAGCCTATAGAGCGTTTATGAATAAGGGGGTTAGCGTTTATAATTTTATTTTAGTTTTTTTAAGTATTCGCCAAGGAATGAAAACGAGCAAGTGGTTTATCTGATGCTAAGTGAGCACTACTATAAATCACTACATAGTATAAAACATAGTCCCTTGCCACTGTTTGTCTGTCTATCCCTATGTATACCTAGATCTCTAACACTACGCAACAAGTTTTGACGCCATTTTTTAATAGATAGAGTGATTCAAGAGAAAGGTTTATACATAACATGTATAATTCTACGCCGACGAAGTCGCGGGCAGAAGCTAGCATTCAATATAAATTCAGCTTAGACCAAACATTTCATTACACCAAATTATTCGACCATGTGGACCCAAAGGTTATTTCAACTGAAAAAGTATAGATTCTAGATCATTGAACACACATTTCCTTTTTTTCCACACACAGCGATAGCACAAATAATTACACTCGTCAAACTAATGGGGTCGCTGGCTTTGCCGCACGCTCGGATGCCCCGCGAGACCAATCGGGCAGCGACTATTTTACTGCCTCTCATTTATAGCTCCCTGGTACCTATTTGTCTATAAATTAGTTGGTTCGATTCTCTGGAGTAAAGTTTTTTTGCTTGATTTCACTTGATCTGAAGTTACGGATCGAATTAACGGGTTATCTCACTTTCTTAATCACGTTTACTTATTTTATTCAATTATGTCCTCCTGTTACTGTCTAAACATACGTTAATTTATTATTATGTATTAATTATTATTATTTATTATTATTTATTAATTTAGTAGGTACCTACACTGAACCCTCAAGTGACATGGCTTTGTGACAAACCATGTTAAATTACTAATTTTACCCATCTGAATCCAAAATATGTATTTTTTTTTCATTTTGCAGAATTTAAGTTTGGATCTAATTTGTTTTTAAAATCATTTTTCAAAAATGATGTTCTGATTATACATTCAGATAAGCTTTTTATTTTATAACTAGCTGTTGCCAGCGACTTCGTCTGCAAAGAATTCGTTTATCGCTATCCCGCGGGAACTAAGCAATTTTCCGGGATAAAAAGTAGCCTATGTGCTATTCCAGACTTTTCTCTATCTATGTGCCAAATTTCATCCAGTTCCGTTGGGTCGTTCTGGCGTGATTGAGTAACAAACAAACATCCATCCATCCATCCATACTTTCGCATTTATAATATTAGTTAGATATCCTATGGGTCTTTAACGAGTAAGGTTTAGACCGACCACTATCATGGCAAGCCCTTAAAATTAAAATTTACCTTAATTTTAGTAACATGGCTTGCGGGTCTTTTATTATTAAAACAACCGAAACGAAACTTCCAACCGTTCGCCTGTATGAAACCGGATAACTTTGCAGCATTTCCTCAGCATTCGAGGCACGGGTGCTATAAAATCAAAACATTTTGCGCAGGGTTTGCACGTGAGCGAACATTGGACTAGTTTTCCGATAATGTGACTTACATCTCTTTTGGGATTTGAGATGTAACAATCTGGATGTACCGTGTCCATTTTTTTTTTAATATAACATAAGTCCATTTTTCATATTAATTAAGTTATCTTTTAGTTAGATACGACAATCAATTGATTGTACCCGACGTAGTAGAAATAATTACCAATTAAGTAAGTAATATTAGAGCTACAGTGTGCATAAATGCTGTGTATAATTGTAATTGTGTTGTAGACATTGCCATGCTTGTATTTGTTAGTGCTGAGCTTATGCTGTGGTTTACAATATGTAATTATACCTAATAAATAAATAAATAAATAAGGCGGCAAAACGTGTAAATGGGAGGCCTGATGGCAAGTGCGCGAATTCTTTTTGTGCCCTTTTTAATGTCTTAATTTTTGTGGTGTGTGTTTCAGATCCGGAAACGCGGAGTATCTAGTCTAGAGGGACACTTTCACTTAAGTCTGTGAGTAATTCATCATCTCCTAAATATACTAATCCTATATTGTTTGGCAGAAATAAATCGTTACTGCGATTATGATTCCGATTGCGTTAGACAATATTGCCGCAGGTCACCAATCACAAGACGTTGACAAAAAGAACAATAAACAATAAACACAATAAAGACACAAAAGAGACAATAAAGAGAGAAGAGAGAGAAGAGAAAAGAAAGAAAAGAAAAAGAAAAGAAAGAAAAGAAAAAGAAAAAAAAAAGAAAAAAGAAAGAGAGAAGAGTTTTACATACATACATACATACATACATACAAGGCACGGTTACACTTGTTATTTCCAAATATTGCTAATAAACAGTTTAATGCGTATAAGTGTAGTGTTAAAGAGTTTTTAGTGATATTTGTGTCGTCTGGTCGTAACTGTCTTGTCTGTCACAACAGGAATTCCGCGTCAGTCCCCTAGACGGCGCGCTAAGCAAGCTTTACATTTTTAATTTTTTTAACTTACCTTTTCCCTGATAATGTCCAATACTGTCAGCTCGTTTAGGAAAACTGTATCTGTAATTCTTTATCTATTCTCAAAAAATGTAGGTACACAGTTTTAGTTACTACACCATCAAATTGTGGCGTTTGGGTTTTGTCTAGCTAGTTAGTCTATCGCCTGTCTTTCAAGTTTTTTTAGTTAGTCTTATCTAGTACGTACTTTATATCTTTAAAGGACTTTGGAAAAAATAGTAAAAATGTTCCTATTCATGTTACAACGCGGTCGTTTCACAACATATCGCCTGTTTCTCTCGTCATCAATTTGGTAACAACAAAACTTGGAGTGACATTACTACGCCGTAAATATTGGCGGAATGGTCGAGTTATGTCACATAATGAAATAACGTGCCATTGAGTAAAAGGAAGTATTATTTCAATTGTGTTCAAGCTTTGTGACAATTGGTTTGGTTTTAATGTTGGGAACAGCGTTACTGACTAGATATCGGGGTGTTGCCGTTCCAATATGAACAAATTTTTATATCAATTCAACCAAACTTCCAGCGATTGGCTTGACCTGTAATTTTGAAATTCAATTAAAGTTCAGTTACCTAAGGCCAACTTAAAACGGAAAATTGCAAAAGTACGTTTTACAAAACATTTTTTTTTAAGTCTTCGAGTCTTTGAGTAATGTTACCAACATAAGATTATTACAGACACATCATTCAAATAGATGACGCTTCGCGACAAATAATCGCATAGTAACAAGGTCACGTGACAGTTAGTAATAGATAGAAAAATTCGAACGCTTACTCACCTGCTATGGGTGGTGTAGGGGTATAGCACGCGTCACGGAATGACGAGGACCCGGGTTCGATTCCCGGCCATAGCTTTACTTTTCGGATTTTTCTATGTGTTCTAATTTTCAGTCTCGTTTAGAAATTAAATTTCTAACGGTAAAACCGTAAAAAGTAAACATTAAAATTAAGAAATAAAAAATTTCTTGATTCATTTGATATTTCCTATCATTTGAAAAACAGCGCCATCTCTCGTCCCTGGTGAGCAGTAGATGTTCCACGGGAGTTTGTAATTGTGTCGTACAGACACATCATTCAAATAGATGACGCTTCGCGACAAATAATCGCATAGTAACAAGGTCACGTGACAGTTAGTAATAGATAGAAAAATTCGAACGCTTACTCACCTGCTATGGGTGGTGTAGGGGTATAGCACGCGTCACGGAATGACGAGGACCCGGGTTCGATTCCCGGCCATAGCTTTACTTTTCGGATTTTTCTATGTGTTCTAATTTTCAGTCTCGTTTAGAAATTATTCTTTTCATTTTTCATTCATAGTGACAAATATTTTAAGAACAAAAATATACTTTTATAAGCGTAGATTACTGACCAGATATACATGCGGGGTAAACCACTTTGAGATAGTTCGTAATATTAATGTTTCATTTTAAATTGTTAAATACCTACCTCCTTATTCATAAAATGCTCTATAGGCCTCTGCTAATCGTTTGTCCTTATCTGTGAAAGGTGAATGTCAAAGTGACAGATAAGGACAGACGACCTAGTTTGATCTGCAACTTGGTTGCATCTCGCGGGAATAAGATGCTACCATTTTTAAACTATAAATTGATCAGCATTATCGTTATCCGCCGGAAGACGTGTCTACAAGGAAACTAGAACACTGGTGGTCTGCTGGAAACTAGAATACTACTATAATCTAACTAATCCTACTAATATTATAAATGCAAAAGTTTGTGACGATGTGACGATGTGAGTGAGTGAGTGTGTATGTTTGTTCCTTCTTCACCCTAACACGACTGGATGGATTTGGATAAAATTTGGAGCGAAGATAGCTTAAAACATAGGCTACTTTTTACCATGGAAAATAGCATAGTTCCCGAGGGATAGCCATAAACATGTCAATTGCAAATTCTACGCAGACGAGGTCGCTGGCAGAAGCTTCTATAATCTAACTAATATTATAAATGCGAAAGTATGGATGGATGGATGTTTGTTTGTTACTCAATCACGCCAGAACGGCCCAACGAATCTGGATGAAATTCGGCACATAGATAGAGGAAAGTCTGGAATAGCACATAGGCTACTTTTTATCCCGGAAAATTCCAGCGGGATAGCGATAAACGAATTCTTTGCAGACGAAGTAGCTGGCAACAGCTAGTATTATAAATGCGAAAGTATGGATGGATGCATGGATGGATGGATGGATGGATGGATGAATGGATGGATGGATGGATGTTTGTTTGTTACTCAATCACGCCAGAACGGCCCAACGAATCTGGATGGAATTCGGCACATAGATAGAGAAAAGTCTGGAATAGCACATAGGCTACTTTTATCCCGGAAAATTCCCGCGCGATAGACGAAGTCGCAGGCAACAGCTAGTAATTAAATAAACACAGACGGCTTCAAAGTCTTTGCAGTTCTCAGGACATATGTACCTATCCCTAAATCACAATGACTCTGCACTATACGAGTATTTGCACTTTGGTCGATGGCAACATCACCCACGCTCGCATCACGTGATTATATCTATCAAAAGTCATCGTTACGCTTTTCTAATTGACGTTGGACTTTGCCTTGGCACGTAGGCCAACAAAATGACAGAAGCAATTTTTCCACCTATACGCGTTATTAGTATATGTATAGTTTACATTATGTGTTAAAACTTCATAGTGGGTCGGGGTAAGTGTGAGGAGTGGGGTGAGGGCAAAGGTACACACACAGATATCACACAGGCTTAGCTGTTTTGCACGTGTGGTAGTGGAGTAACAGAGTATGTTTATTGTGCAAAGGTATTCATAGATTTAAAATTCATTTACGTAGCACAATCGTATTCGGGTCACAAAATACATGTCTGTATCAAATTTTAACTAATTCGCTTCAGTCAATTCCTTGCGTATGAAACTCTGAGTGCGCTAGTTTGATTTGACTTTTGTATATTTTTCTTTTCAGGCATTATATTATATTATATAGTCCATTTTATCCCGAATTCGCTACAATTTCAGTAGGTACTTACATGTTGTCTTTTTTTTATTACTTATCGCGTAATTCGGCGTGCCTCATGGCATAGACCTCCTCCATGTATTGGAGGGTTTGGACTATAGTTCCCACGCGGGCCCAGTGCGGATTGGGAACTTAACACACACCATTGAATTTCTTCGCAGATGTGTGCAGGTTTCCACATGGTGTATTCCTTCACCGAAAAGCTCATGACAAATTTCAAATGTTCTTTCAAGGCATTATTCTAACCTAAATTGTATTTTGGTTTACATAGGTACATAATTAACAAGTCATACCAAGACGGTCTTTTTTTACAGCCCCACCCTATTTCATAATAATAAAATTATGATACAGATTATAATTATGCTGATGATTACATGATACACATGATAAACTACCCAACCACGAGCGGCGCGGCGGCGGCCGCTCGCCGCTGGATGAGGCAAACGTTGTACTTGCTGCATTAAGATAGTGTAGAATATACCCTCTTTATACACTTTGGTTTGCACTTGTTGGATTTGTTATTGTATCTAATGTAATTAAGTATTTTTACCATGTACTGCATGCTTCAAATTTATTATAAATATTTAAATATTCTCATTTAAGTGAATTTCTGTAATTCTTTTGAGAATAAAGTATCTTTAACCCGATACAAATTATTTAAGTAGTTCCGTTGATAAGACTAAATAAGCATGTGGCAGATAAGATAATTATTTGTTTATATACTTAAGTAAAATAGATATTAACTCATTTTTACTCATTGAGCCGTCGAAAAGGCTAGTCGTGACTACTAGTCGTGTAAACTGATCGGCTAAAACATGATGTTAATAGCAGCGGGGCTTTTTGCCATCCTTGTTCTAGTCTACTACTACGGCACTAGGACTTTTGATTACTGGAGCAAGCGCGGCGTCAAGCATGACCCGCCCATCCCCTTCTTCGGCACCGCCAAGCGGCAGTTCCTACAGCAGATCAGCTATTCGGACGTCTATGACGAAATGTACTGGAAGTACCCCAAGGAGCGGTTCGTCGGCTACTACCTCACGACCACGCCTCTCCTCATCCTGAGGGACCCGGAACTCGTGAAACGTGTTTTAATTTCAGATTTCAGTTACTTTTACTCAAGGTCAGTCCATCCGATTGATGAGGTACCTGAGCCGTTGCTTAACAACATATTTTCTTGTGAAGGAGATTTATGGAAACTGCTGCGACAGAGGTTAACACCTGCTTTTACTTCTGGAAAGTTAAAAGCTATGTTTCCTTTGATTGTGTCGAGAGCAGAGAAACTACAGGCAGTTGCCGCTGAAGCAGCGTCTACTAGATCAGAAGTTGATGTAAGAGATATCATGGCGCGTTACACCACAGACTTCATAGGAGCTTGCGGTTTCGGCATTGACACCGACACGCTCAATGACGAAAACTCTATGTTCAGAAAATTGGGTAAACGTTGACGCCAAATCACAAAAGGAATTTAGTCAATGTAATCTCTTTCCTCTATTATATAATATGTAATGTGAATATCGGTTATTACTATAAAATTTCTACCAACCTAGGTTTGGCGTAAGAAGGTGGTAATCATTATAATTTCCAAGTCCTACCTGAACGTCCAGTCACCGCCTGGTTGTCGTCGATCATCTGCTTCGCTACGATATATATATATGTTCCTGCTGGTGCCTGGAGATTATTTCCACCGCCTGTTGATAGAATTTGATATCAGCACTAAGTATAGACAAGGTTACCTTGAGATTACAGTCTCACTACAATATCACAATGAACAAAACGTACATAGCACTTGGGATCCCATTTACATATGTATTCGTAATTACTATGATCAGAACCTTTACTATGTCTGTTGTATTTTAACCTAATCTAATACTTAGCTCAAGTTAATCTGCTTTTACACCCGTTGTCCACTTTCACGAACTTCTTCCGTAATAACCACTATCTTTTTTCTCTCCACTCTCGGCTTACCCGCCAAAGGCGCCAAAAGCTGTAAAAACGTCAGTTCCCGAGACTGTCATGTCATCCGTCACACGCACAGTGATACCAACGTACAAAATCAATGACAGTACAGAAATCCACTCGTCGCTCGGTCCAATTCGCGCTTCGCCGCGACACTCCCGATGGCAAAAGGAAGACGAACAGTTAACGCGTACATTCGACAATCCTTTCCCTTCCCAGTCTTCAATAGGGTGTAATAGGGGACACCCCTCGAATGGACCTCCAAAGGCCTGACATCAATCACCGGAGTCATCCTTATTATATGTGTGTGAAGTCTTTATTGTGCAAAACAACCAAAACAAATACAATTGTCAAACACTTAGATACATACGATTAAAACGGTCTTTAAGAGGTGAGTGGACCACTTCTTACATGGCCGGCAACGCGCTAGCAGTCCCAATGGTGCTGTAGTTGTCTATAGGCGGCGGTGATTACTTACCATCAGGTGCACCGTATGCCCGTTTGTCGGTTTTAATATATATTAAAAAAAAAACATGCACGTAGGGCGCATCGGTTATCACGTTATTTAGCATTTTTCTCGCACAAGCACACTTTCTGCCGGTTGACCTCACATTTCCTTCTCTCTTCTGCATAAAACAAAACTCCATTTTTTCAACTCATTATACTTGCACTGTTGCACTTACTCCCTTCCGTAATAACGCACTTTTACTTTCTTGTGAAACTAATTAATTTATGAAGACAAAACACGGGATATATAATATTATTATTCTCTCTCTTATAGTGCCACTCCAACTAGTGGAGATTGGCAGTTAGCTCCGCATATTTCCTCCGATCCTTCACGAGGTTGAATTGAAAAGTTCGGCAGCACTTGCGACCCCGGTCCACTCCCGGATATTGCGTAACCACGGCTTCTTCCTACGGCCAACGGCTCTTCTGCCTGCTACTTTGCCCATCATTATTAGTTGCAGGAGTTCATATCTGGCGTGCCTAAGCACGTGGCCGAAATAGACAACTTTACGCTTTTTGATGGTCTGCATAAGTTGGCGTTTCTTCCCAGCTCGGCGCAGTAATTCTGGAGTCGTCTGCAAACATTGACTTAATGTATGTTTCCCAAGTCGACTTTTTTACTGCCATATCCACTATAGGGTGACTGCTGTCATCCACCAACTGGTGCGTTAAATAATATTATTAGCGGAACATAACGTTAGCATGTGGCACGGAGGCACAAGCGCCATCCATCGGCGGCATTCGGAAACAAGTTCCTCGTGGCTGCAAATGCTGCAATACGATACAAATACTCTTTATTGAACACTACATACATTACACTGGCACTACAAGGAAGCACAGCGCTGAATAGGTATAGATACCGCAATCTATCAGGTGCTTTAGAAAACTTTGTACATGCTCGATATTACAGCGCAAAATGGGTGCAGGTACCGCCATCTATCGAGTGTTATGGTAAATTTCTTGAATAAAACATTAGACGTTCAAGAACCGTCATAGCGCTCTAGCGGGAGAAGGTCACCACTCACCACCTCCCTATAATAGTAAGTAGGTAGTGTATATAACATGAATAGTGTTGCCATTCCATAAATCATAAAGAAAGGTAAAAAACATAACACCACAAACATGAGAATCGCGGTGCTCCGCGACATCTCCACCATGACCTTGCCATTCGGCATTCCCGGTCATGTCCCTCAATCAGAGACACGAGACTTCCAACACTTCAACGACATCCGCTGTGCGAATGTTCTCTTATCTATACTAGTTCTAAGGGTCCTTCTATAGCCGCAGGAAATTCTATTATATCTACATCATGCTGATGACTTTCAGATATGTCTTCTTCTGCTAAGTCTATATGTTCATGCTGATGACCGCGCTTGTACTCTTGTCTACCATCTCTGGACCGCCAACAGCGTCCAGAGCCTCCCCAGCCAAAAGAAAAGCTGCGAGTTCGTCACCATTTGCGATATTTGGCCAACAATCCTGCATCATTTTCAATCGAAATCCACCGCAGTGAATAATGTTCAGTACGGATTCATCTTGCACTTACCATGAAAGTAACAACGCTGCGTTTAGCTTTAGCCAGACGATTTCATCACAAAATACGAGTACCTATCCAGTTATAAGGCAATTACATACTTTTATCCACTTATTACGCGATATTTTCGTTTTATTAACTTTTACACAACTTTGAGACAAACTTTAATGTAAACCAACCAGTACGGTACAATACGAGAGAATTTTCACTTTGACGTTTGTCAACGAACGGAAAGACCGCGTAAAAGTCGTATTTTTCTTAATACAAAAAAATAAAAAACTATGTATATACATATATATCGATATATATATCGATGATCGTTACGATTTATTTTCATAACCACATACTAGTTAATTGATTGAAATCGATATACAATACATCGAATAAAATTATCATTTTACTCACATGTCTGCACTATCTACTGTACCAAGTTGGTCAAACAATAGTAAACTCTTAACATGCTTCATAGAATGTCACCATTGATCATCACTATTAATACTCAAACCATCATTCAACCAATATGCTGGTCTCTGCATTGATCCAGTTCTACCCCGTCTCTAACAGTCCCAGCAAGTGACTGAACACTCTACCCCGGTATGGGCTGCTGGACTCTTGTCTGTCTCAGCCAGCGTCATAGATTGAGCAAAAGCACATAAGCATTTGCACCCTGCACGCGTCGGGTCGCCAGCTGGTCCTATAACCTCCGCATCACACTTTGAGAGACCACCATGGTAGCCACACCCAGCACGCGTCGGGTTGCGGGACTGTAACCTGTTCTTGGTCTGTCTGCCAGACCGAAAACCACTCAGGACGATCCGCGACGCGGATTCCGCGTCAAAACATGACCGCGGCTATTGTCAGCTCTAACAGGGTTTACACAGAATTATCAGACTTAAACAACAATAAATAATACCTGCCACCGTGTCTGACAAAACGCTGCACGAACAAAATAATACAGCGCTCCGTCATGCCGTGACGGTACACATTGATCTGCGTCATTTGCTGAGCGAACGAGAACGTTCACACCCATCACGCGTCGGGTCGCCAGATCCTATAACCTCCGCATCACACTTTGAGAGACCACCATGGTAGCCACACCCAGCACGCGTCGGGTTGCGGGACTGTAACCTGTTCTTGGTCTGTCTGCCAGACCGAAAACCACTCAGGACGATCCGCGACGCGGATTCCGCGTCAAAACATGACCGCGGCTATTGTCAGCTCTAACAGGGTTTACACAGAATTATCAGACTTAAACAACAATAAATAATACCTGCCACCGTGTCTGACAAAACGCTGCACGAACAAAATAATACAGCGCTCCGTCATGCCATGACGGTACACATTGATCTGCGTCATTTGCTGAGCGAACGAGAACGTTCACACCCAGCACGCGTCGGGTCGCCAGATCCTATAACCTCCGCATCACACTTTGAGAGACCACCATGGTAGCCACACCCAGCACGCGTCGGGTTGCGGGACTGTAACCTGTTCTTGGTCTGTCTGCCAGACCGAAAACCACTCAGGACGATCCGCGTCAAAACATGACCGCGGCTATTGTCAGCTCTAACAGGGTTTACACAGAATTAACAGACACAAACAACAAAAGGTGGACGGGGTTCTACTGATCCGCATCCAGGAGACCCAAGATTATGGTTTACATAAAAATATTAACACTTGATTTTCCAGCTTATCATTTCATCGTTACTATTCATCGGTGACGAACTATGTCGCATCACAATTTGACTTTTACGTCAACGCTACGTACGCTGCATTTAGGGTTGCTAACTATACTGTTTTCAACCGTATTTTACTGTTTTTCAGCATGCAAACACATTATTATACATACTATGTAACTAACAAAATGAACCTCTGCTGTTCGAAGTAAATACATTTATTATTATATTATGTGTGATAGTATGTATTTAAAACAATAAATAAATAAAATACTGTTCATTTTTCTAAAATCAGACCTGAATATACTTTAGACATTTCTTGTAAAAAAGTGGCCCAAAACAAACTAATCAAGGTTTTATTCCGTTATAATTTTCTAACATCTACAACTATGATTTATAAGAAAACTAAAATAATGAACATATCGCACCCGTATATTTATTTTACTTGCTTATTAGTGCGTAAAATTTTAAATAAAGACATAAACACACAAATTGTATTTACTAAAAAACAACAATTACAAAAGCTAAGGCGGAGGCAAAGCGGAATCTTGTTACACAAATCGCGAACTAATTACGGAAAAAAATCTATAATGTATGAAGGTGTAAAATTATACAACAAATTACCATCAGATATTAAGACAGCTAAATCCGCAATAACATTTAAAAAATTGCTTCGACCAGTTAGACCAATGAAGTCTGCTATGTACGCTCAACACTTATTGCTACATCAGTTGCGCTCGTTTAATTAGTAATTAACTACCCTGTTTACTTATTTTTCTCAAGAAAGTAAGCGAAGAACAGCTTGAATTGTATTACGTTTAACTACCCTCGAAATATGTACTTTTTATTTTATTTGCATGTTAGATTAACCTAACCGTCGAAATATTTTCATTTTGAAAACATTTTTTTTTTTCCTTTTTTTTCATTTTAAGTGAATGTAATTCTTTTGAGAAATGAATAATCTTAAGGCGCTGTCAACAGCAAATGATCTTGAGCAGTACCACTCTTCACACATACGGTTCGCGTACCTGTTAGTAAAAGAGAACAAACTATTCCGGCAACTTGGCGCGCGTCTAAACTCTTGAAAATAAGACACAAATAATAAGAAATAAAAAAGTATGGATTATTTATGACACGTTAGCCGTTTAGGTATGAATATGTTGACTTCATGTATTTAATTGCAGACCCATACGTCAAAAAAAACAAAGACATAGAACCGTTTAATGATGATTTTAAGACCAATCTTTGCAATTATTTTCTATCGAGCCGATTTTGTTCAATTATGTATAGAGTCCATTCAGCGTCTTTGAAATATGATGAAAATTAACATATATATATTTTGTGTGTAGTTTTTCTTAAAAAAGTGCTTAAATAACATAAATTTCAACAGGTGGTTGTCAGCCTCTTAAACATTAAACATTAAAAAAAATTTGGCAACCCTAGCAACATTATAAAATACGTAATGTTTAATAATGCAGCGCACGAAAACTTAGTTGTGAAAAACAATAACCGTTACAAATCGATGATTTGATCACTGCCAAATCGATACGACAATTTCACGTACTTACCATTGCTCGATAGATGGCGTCCAGCAAGGGTTACTTGAATAATTATATAGACACAGAAACTGAACAATACACCTCTTTTTTTTCTAACCTTACTTTCGATTATCTAAATGAGACGAATTATAATCGTTCACATTGGACTTGGAAATATCCCAGCACGCTCCACCATGACGCCAAATCACAAAAGGAATTTAGTCAATGTAATCTCTTTCCTCTATTATATAATATGTAATGTGAATATCGGTTATTACTATAAAATTTCTATCAACCTAGGTTTGGCGTAAGAAGGTGGTAATCATTATAATTTCCAAGTCCTACCTGAACGTCCAGTCACCGCCTGGTTGTCGTCGATCATCTGCTTCGCTACGATATATATATATGTTCCTCCTGGTGCCTGGAGATTATTTCCACCGCCTGTTGATAGAATTTGATATCAGCACTAAGTATAGACAAGGTTACCTTGAGATTACAGCCTCACTACAATATCACAATGAACAAAACGTACATAGCACTTGGGATCCCATTTACATATGTATTCGTAATTACTATGATCAGAACCTTTACTATGTCTGTTGTATTTTAACCTAATCTAATACTTAGCTCAAGTTAATCAGCTTTTACACCCGTTGTCCACTTTCACGAACTTCTTCCGTAATAACCACTATCTTTTTCTCTCCACTCTCGGCTTACCCGCCAAAGGCGCCAAAAGCTGTAAAAACGTCAGTTCCCGAGACTGTCATGTCATCCGTCACACGCACAGTGATACCAACGTACAAAATCAATGACAGTACAGAAATCCACTCGTCGCTCGGTCCAATTCGCGCTTCGCCGCGACAAACGTATTTTTGCTAACACAAAACGCGATGCATTGGTCGCGGTTCTTAAATACATGCTGCCTAGTTTGTTCAGTAGTTTACATTTTTCATCACCTTTTGTGGAGAAAAATAGCATTTCTCTGGTACAAAAAATAATGGAAAAACGAGATTATAAGCCATCAGGTCGGAATGACTTTATTGACATGCTTCTCGAGCTGAAAGCAAAGGGAAAACTCACGGGAGACTCTGTGGAAAAAAGGAACCCTGACGGCTCGCCGTGTATCACCGAGATAGAGTTCGATGTTAAACTTATGGCTGCCCAAGTGTTTGTGTTCTTTGCCGCCGGGTTTGAGACGTCGTCATCTGCGACCAGCTATACTTTGCACGAGCTCGCTCACAACCCGGAATGTCAGAGGAAATGCCAGGAGGAGATCGACGAGGTGCTGGCCCGACATGGAAACAAATTGTCGTATGAAGCTGTCAAAGAGATGAAATACTTGGACATGTGTTTTAGGTAACTATCGTCTAATTCATTTGTTGCTTCAAATAATAACATCGGCGAGATGTTTGAAAGAAATTGAGGTTATCGCATGATTAAGTGTCATTTGCGTATTGGATAGGTATGCTATTCAATCAATGGATGAAAAAGGTTGAAGGATGTCATTACTGGTTGGTTATTTTATATTTTATCTGTATTAGCTGCGGTCAACTTTGTTCTCAACTCTATTAATCTAACTTTACGTCTAAATACGTGTTATTAACGTTTCAGCGAAGGCATGCGGATCTTTCCCTCTCTCGGCTACCTGATGCGCAAATGCGAGAAGCCCTACACCATCCCGGACACGAACATCACGATCGACAAGGGCGTGAAGGTGGTAGTCCCGGTGAAGTCACTGCACGTAGACCCGCTGTACTGGGACGAGCCGGAACAGTTCCGTCCTGAACGCTTCCATCCGGACAATGCTGCCAAAATCAATAAACATGTATATTTGCCTTTTGGAGAGGGGCCGAGGGCGTGTATAGGTGAGTTATAAGTTCTTTAGATTGAAGCGCGGACTAGAGTTACCTATATGTATAATACTCCGAGTTAACTTCTAACCCAGGATTAAGAAGTGTCGAAGTATACAAACCTATCCCTAACCGGGTTAATGATTAATTTTTGAAGTGAAAACTTTTTTTCATCTCTCATACTCTGAAAGTAGGTCATTGATTATCTGGATATAGGGTTGAAAGTGACTCATCGCGACCCTTGGGTTGAAAGTAAAATTTTTTTCTAGCTAATCCAAATGAGGGACATAGCAATGGAAATAAGTATACAGCCATGTAATCTATGTTTAAAATAAAAATCTATACTAAAAATTCCTTTTTAATTGTAAAAGGAAAAATAATCTTGAAATAACATTCCCGCTATATATATAAGCTTATGCAAGCGTATACAAAAAGAATTAGTAGAAATTATTACGTTCGGTAATTTTTTTTAGCTTGAAATATTTAAGTCTAAAATTAATTGATAGCGACCTCCGTGTCTGCAAGTTTAAAAAAAAACTAGCCGGCCGCCATTGGTGCGCAGAAGAAATGCGCAATTCGCGTAAATCGCGCAATAGAAAAAAGAGCGGGAAGAGAATGACAAACGTAACGAATATTAAATGCGACCATACGACGTTAGTGAAATTTTAATTTCCTCATATTCGAAATGAAAAGTAGAGTGTTCAACTCGGATGAAATTACCCATTTCACCTTCGAACCATTGGTGCCCTCACTTCGTTCGGGCACCAGAAATATCTCAGGTGAAATGGGTATATTTCAACCCTTGTTTATCAATCTACTATTTAGCGGCGCTGAGCGCTTTTTGGGATGGGAAAAAAATGATATTTTCGCGACAGACGTAAGACGGAGGGAAAGTTTAAAATAATAATAATAATAATAATAATATAAGTTTATTTACTAAAAAGTTTCACAAAATTAAACATGTTACATATGACCTTCACACTAGGCTGAGCCTGTCTCGTGAGGTCCATTCGTTACATTGACGGTCCAACACTGTTCCCATGCAAGATGGCGACTACATAGGTGAATAAAACTAGGATTCCTAAATGTGGGATGGCCGTTCCACTAATAAAAAAACATAAAATAGGTGAATATACTTAAACTAACAAATGACAAATAGGCCAGTGAAATCCCAAGTTTAAGTACCTACCAGGATATCAGGATCCTCTAAGAGCTTATTTTGAAATACGAATGAATCGCGTTCGATTTTTGAAGTGTTTTTTGTTGAGTCGTGGAGCAGTACTAGGGCATCAGAACATTGTTAGAGGTCTGTCAATAAAAATAATACGTACGTTTTTAGGGTTCCGTACTTCAAAAGGAAAAAGCGGAACCCTTATAGGATCACTTTGTTGTCCGTCCGTCCGTCTGTCCGTCTGTCAAGACCCTATTTCTCAGGAACGCGTGGAGGTATCAAGCTGAAATTTATATCAAACTAGCTCTTGCCAGCGACTTCGTCTGCAAATAATTCGTTTTTCGCTATCCCGCGGGAGCTACGCAATTTTCCGGGATAAAAAGTAGCCTATGTGCTATTCCAGACTTTTCTCTATCTATGTGCCGAATTTCATCCAGATCCGTTGGGCCGTTCTGGCGTGATTGAGTAACAAACAAACATCCATCCATCCATCCATCCATCCATTCATCCATCCATCCATCTATCCATCCATCCATACTTTCGCATTTATAATATTAGTTAGATTATAGAAGTCTACTGCCCCTTGGAGCTGTGAAAAAATCAAACTTTTTAGCCAACGGAATCAAAAGATGCAGCCGTTTATGCCGCAAATTTCCGCAAAATTTCGACTCGCAAGGGAATCACAACCTACAGGGTACTTGCCGTGAACGCAGAATCTCGAAATTTGATATGAAGGTAGGTCTTATAGCACAGATTAAGGAATAATTGCGAAAACCGTATATATGTATGTATGTCTGTATATATCAGTGACCAATATAAAGTGACCCCACACTGCGTACATTTTGCTTTGGAGCAGGGCTCTGATTACATTGGTTTATAGTTATTTATAGATAACTGGCTGTTGCCAGCGACTTCGTCTGCAAATAATTCGTTTATTGCTATCCCGCGGGAGCTACGCCATTTTCCGGGATAAAAAGTAGCCTATGTGCTATTCCAGACTTTTCTCTATCTATGTGCAGAATTTCATCCAGATTCGTTGGGCCGTTCTGGCGTGATTGGGTAACAAACAAACATACATCCATCCATCCATCCATCCACACTTTCGCATTTATAATATTAGTTAGATTAGATGTACAAAATTAATTTAAAAAACTCCAAACTGCTGCGGCGATAAGTGACCCCACACTGCGTACATTTTGCTTTGGAGTAGGGCTCTGCTTACACTGGTTTATAGATATTTATAGATAATGATACGGAACCCTCGGTGCGCGAGTCCAACTCGCACTTGGCCGGTTTTTTTTGCAAGCGGCCAGTACGGTACGCGTATTGAGCATCATGGAGGTTACGACATTAAAATGTAATCTAAGCTGCTGTTTTCACTTCTGCCGGCAATCTCGCTACCCGTCGCTTTTTTTTTAAGAGGGTGCATCCGTGCTGAGCTCGCAACGTCGCATTTTTGGTGATTTTTTGCGATTATTTCACAGAAATTGAATGAAAGTTTCAAATATCCGTCTGTAGCGCACTACGTTTTTAGTGTATTAATGTGTCTGATGCAATAATTCATCGTGATGGACTTTTATTTTCTTATTAAACGAGATATAGTATTTTATCCCTTTAATACGAAAATAAAAGTCCATCACCATTAATCATTGCATTGGACACATTAATACACTAAAAACGAAGTGCACTGCAGACGTATATTTGATACTTTCATTAAATTTCTGCGAAATAATCGCAAAAAATCACCAAAAATGCGACGTTGCGAGCTCAGCACGGATGCACCCTCTTAAGCGGCCCTCAAAACAGTGTTGTCACATACAATTTTGGTAATATGGTAGAACAGGATACAAAAATTAGTAGAAATTGATAGAATTTTGAATGAAGAATTGGTAGATCTACCACTCAAAGTTTATTCAGTTTTATTGATTACAAGCGGTCCGCCCCGGCTTCGCACGGGTATTTACCAATAACACTAAATTAAAAATCTAAAAACCATTATTCGACTAATACAACCGCAAGGAAACTGGCATTAAAATGAAAAAAAAAACACATCCAAATCAGTCCATCCGCTTGAGAGCTACGTTGCCTCAGACAGATACACACACTAACTCACACACATCGACGTTATACTTGTAACACCCCTCTTTTTGCAGCGGGGATTAAAAACTTCATTAAAAAAAAAAAAAGTCTTCACAATTTAAAAGGCCCGTTTTGACAGTTCACGCCCATGAAGTTCTCTATTTTTTACCGACCGAAATGTTCTGAAGGTAATTGCATTTTTCATTGATGGGTATCGCTCACCCAGCTAAGTGCTGTGCATAACGATTTTTTCATATTGTCCACAGACTATTAATAATCGGTTAAGGAAAAAATAAATCGATGTAGATATTTTTTTTAAGGCTGACTCGCACTTGGCTGGTTTTATTTATTTTATTTAGACCAATTAATTACTGCATTTCACCAGCTGTGTAGCGATCTTTACTGAAAATTATGACCTTGGAGTTCAACGCCGTAAACAATGGCAACACTGATTTCAATAGAATGGCTCGTCTTCATCATCTGAAGAAAATGATTGACTGAAGATTCACTTTCTATTTAGAACTTTAATCCAATGCCACTTTACAAAACATATTTAAATCGATCAAATACTCATGCAAACTTGAATCGATTTATCGTGAGTATCGAGTTCCGAGTCGTACGGTGACATCACTAGTTACGTCGGGAAGACAAATGTCAAAACGGGCCTTTTATTTTGCGACGATTCTAATTACAAATTTTAACACACGCACACATACACACACACACGGGGTTTCAGGGTTTTAGGTTCCGTACCTTTAAAGGAAAAATTAACCCTTATAAGATCACTCCGTTGTCCGTCTGCCTGTATGTCTGTCTGTCTGTCCATCAAGACCCTTTGCTCAAGGACGCGTACAGATAAGTATAAAATAGAAAATGGATACCAAATACTAAGGTTTGAGGTCCCCTGGGGCTGTGAAAAAATGAACTTCTGAGACAACTTAATCGAAACATAGTCATTAGAAAAGGTGTTTCCATACAAATTGCCGAGCTTATAAATAAAACCTAAAATAAAACCTTTCAGTTGTCCTAGAAATTTGAAATTTGGTATGAAAATAGCTCTTAAATAAAGCACATCTAATTAAATAAATCTACCAATCTGATTTTTGATTGTCTGTCTGTCTGGCATCTCTTCCCGCGCAAATGGTAAAAGCCCATCGAGGGAATCGGCGAACATCGTAGGAATCATGTTATAGCCGATACGGCTAGCAACCCATCACTATTTTGATTCCTTTCCCCTTTCCACCTATACGCCCACAATCATTCTAAATGTGGTCTTAGGTCTTGTCTTTGACTCTGTCTACCCCGTAAGGATGTTACTTATGTATGTCACAGACAGACATACATAATGTCAGTCTGTATTAGTAGGTAACCAATATAAAATGACCTCACACTGCCTACATTGTGCTTAGAGGCAGGGCTCTGCTCTTTTTTCATGAACGCGTATAGACATAAAATTGAAATTGATACCAAATACTGAGGTCTGCTGCGGTCCTTTGGAGCTGTGAAGAAATGAATCTTAATTGAGTCAACTTAAGCAAAAGATACAGTCAGAAGAAATCTAGATCGAAGATGGACTTGTTAATAATTAATTAGAGGCGGCTTAATAATTAATTAAAATAAAAAATCGCATATTGTGACATAACTACAATAGTTGGACATATGCTGTCGCGACCTTTTTTGTAGATAATTGTGTGTTCTACAAAGTCGTAGAACATTATTTTGTTCTATCATCAATAGTTTTCGCAGCGCACGCGATATAAGGATTTTTTTAGGTAATTTTTTTACACCTTGGGTTAAATTATTGGAGTTTTAGTAAAGATCCCTGATTTTTTTTGAAAATATAATATAGCCTATGTTTATCAGGGATAATGTAAGATTCTAACGGTGAAAGAATTTTTCAAATCGGTCCAGTAGTTTCGGAGCCTACTCGATGCAAACAAATAATCAAATATTTCCCCTTTATAATATTTGTATAGAAGAATGCCACAGAAATGTGTAAAATAAATTTAATAGAAGACTCTAAATTAGATTTATTGGTGATGTTTGTACATATTTTTATTGAATAGTTCTAAATGTTCGGGGTTGGGTTCACCACTTTTAGAAATAAACCTCTTTGTGTGCAGCAGCAGCAGCACTTGTACCTAGTAAGTACTGTTTGTGTGGAGAATTGTCTATATTTTCAACATGAAACTACCGTGAGACTCACACATAATTACAACACAACGGATAACTCACGTATAAAAGCCGAAGAATTGCTCCGACAATTGTTTCGGACTATTTCGAAGCCCTTCATCAGCGAGTGCTCGCCCCGGCGGCAGCGAAACGAACACTGCGCGCCGTGGCGCCAACGCTCTGCTCGCGCGGCCACTCGGCGCAGCTGACATCGGCGCACAACTACCCTCATTTTTTTTTTTTTTTTTCTTCGGCTTTTATACGTGAGTTATCCGTTGTGTTGTAATTATGAATTGTCTATACTTTGAAAAATAGGCAGATTTGAGGCCGAGTGTGGTAGATAGGTAGAACGGAGGTCAAATAGGTAGATCTATTAAAAAGTTAGTAGATGTTACAACATTGCCTCAAAGTCCGTTGTCTAAAAGGCTTGTGTTTTGGGTTGCAGGCGAGCGACTGGGTCACATGCAGTCGCTGGCGGGTATGGCTGCGCTGCTCAGCCGGTTCTCGTTGGTTCCCAGCGCCAACACCGTCCGGCATCCCCCTGTCAACCCTACAGACTCAGTTGTGCAGAGCATCCTCGGTGGAATACCACTATCTCTTGTTGCTAGAAAGAAACTACAATGAATCAGCATTGCCCATGACAAACGAATCGGCTGCTCTACGGTAAAAGAAAGTAACTGCAGTTTAGTAAATTTTACAGAACGAAAAAACTTAATTTAAAATGTTCTGTTTACTATTGCACCATTTTTTAAATGTAGTAATCTGGCACATAATTTGCTCTACTTATTGTATAATAATTTTATGAAAATTTGTTTTTAATTCTCTTTATTTAAATGTTTTTCCGAAGTATATTAATCATTTTTAAATAAACGTGTCAAGTCAAAAACGTATTTACTTTATTTTTTAATTACTAATAAGCATATTCCTCACACAAGTTTAAATTTAAATAATGAGGTAATTCGTTTATCGCTATCCCGCGGGAACTACGCAATTTTCCGGGATAAAAAGTAGCCTATGTGCTATTCCAGACTTTTTTCTATCTATGTGCCGAATTTCATCCAGATCCGTTGGGCCGTTCTGGCGTGATTGAGTAACAAACAAACATCCTTCCATCCATCCAGCCATCCATCCATCCGTCCATCCATCCATACTTTCGCATTTATAATATTTTATTTAATATTTCTTACCTCTTTTTACTTTATAGGTATGCGTTCGTTTCAACTCTTTTCTTTGAAGTGAAAACTTCATTTCAAATTTAGCGACGTTGAACACATTTTGGGATGGGTAAAAAAATGATAAACTCGCGTCGGGCATAATATGGAGGGAGAGTTTAAGTACCAGGATGTCATGATCCTTTAAGAGCCTATTTTGAAATACAAATGAAGCTAGAGTCGCGTTCGATTTTTGAAGTGTACGTTGATTTCGTCGCTTTAACGTATTTGCGTTTGGCCTAGCGGTATAAGGGATGGAATAACAGTGTGTTCTCTCAAGTGACCGCAGTTCAATTCTCGTGTATTTTTTTCTTTTTGCGCGAGTGTGCGTGTGTGTATTTTTCACTTCTACCGGCACTCCCGGAGTGCTCCCGGTGTTTTTTTTTTGGTGTAGAAAACGCACCTTAAAGTGTCTACTCCGGGTGGGGCTCTGGAGCGTATGTGAGGCTTTCCCGGGCACGGAAAATGCACACTGGGCATACGCACTAAAACCACACGGATTCCCTCATTTGCCTGTAATGCGGACGTTACGGGTGCACATTAGTGTACCTACAAGGAGACTACCGCGACGTCCGCAGGCCATCCCCGGATGGGGATCTTCTATGAAATGAAATGAAATGAAATGAAATGAAATGAAATGAAATGAAAATTTATTTTGCTGGAACAAGGGTTGTTTTACATGTGTTGTTACAAAATATAAGTGTCTCCTTATTCAGCCATTATCAACAGCATACAAAATATTTATATAGTTAAGTACATTATATTAATTAAGATAATTTACAATTTGTTAACAAAAATCTAATTTTCTACATGTACATCATTATTCAAATTTCAATAAAATTAATTATGATTAATGTCATGTAAAAAAAAATATATTATTCAATTACAATAAATAAAGCGGTCAAGGGTCAATTCAATATTCTTAATATACTTATTCTAGTTACACAATAACTATTTATGTTATAAATAATATATATGTATGTCAAATCTTATTAATTATTTTATTAAATTATTAGTGTTCCAAAAAGTCATTATGCGACACTGTGTGATACAGGATAGGGTGTGCCCCGCCCTATCCCGCAGTGACCGCTGGATTTACTCCTCGAAGAGATATACTCCTTTATTGCGTCGATTTGGTGTTTTCAGTCGTCAATGGTATTATAAAGTGTGCCGTACCTTCCTTTCTTTGGTGATTTCCAGTTTCGCTCCAATAGCTGTGCGACACAATGAAAACATATTATTTGAAAGTTGAGCAATAAAAACCGCTCATTTAGCACCACCCAGGTATAGGGTGTAATTTGGGCGTGGATAAATCAACCCCGGCAGCCCCGGCAGCGCCACGCCAGCTTCCAATGCACCCGTTCGGTAGTTGATGTTCGCCGTCGCTGTTACTAAGCCATCTCGGAAAAAGTATTTCGCGTGGGGGCCGCGGGCCATGCGAGGCCCGCGGAGGGTACCCCAGCCACCCTGTTTTTTTTTCAAATATTTGTAACCTTTTAACTTTATTCTTTGGCCCTCATTTTGAATCCGCCATCTTGGAAAAAAAATATAATAGGTTCATTGGATTACCCCTCCCACATTGAACGACATTTTGGTCGAGCAGGTTGTATACTACTACTACTACACGCTACTATACAGGGTGTATCAGATAGCCCCTAACAATAATCAACTCAATAATCAACTGGTGTATATAACCATACCTACAAATGCTAAAAAAAATATTAAAAAAAAATTGGAGTAAATTTTTTTTCATGATTTCTATAGGAATGATTACAGTTAATACTACCATTCCTATAGAAAATAATTTTTTTTTTTAGCTTTTGTAGCTATGGTTATATACACCAGTTGATTATTGTTAGGGGCTATCTGATACACCCTGTATTGTAGATAATATTTTTATAGAATTTAGTTCCACAGCAATTGTTTCTCATATTCTCATTTCATGAAAAACTCATTTCATAATGACGAATCAAATATTATTAATTCTTATATTATTTACTTAACATAATAGACATTACACAGAAAATCATTACATATAGGTACAAGGTTGCTACTTTCATTTCAATCGGATAATTTACAGATAATATTAGCCATGCGTTTTCTGGTAGCATTTCATTTTTGTTGTAGTCGTTGTACTAATTTAACCTAAACCTACTTTTTCTAAGTATTATTTTATATTCACAATAGTCAAGTTTTTTCTAATAATAATATTTCCATCTTAGAAATAAAATTGAAACGTGTGCGGGACGTTAGTCTGCCTGCACGTCTAGCACGACAGCGCACAAGAGTCGCGTCGCGCGCGAGATAGATTACCTGTCTCTTTCTAGAACGAATAGTAAGAAAGGGACGGGTAATCTATCTCGCGCGCGACGCGACTCTTGTGCGCTGTCGTGCTAGACGTGCAGCCGGCCTTTCTGGAGTCGGCGGCTGGGGCTGTGGACCTTGTTACTGATATTTACCCATTGGACGGTTGAGTGTTTGCTAAATGTCTCTCTTAGCTCGGACCAGTGTGATCTTGCTTCTCTTCCATCCGCAATGGAGGACTGGGCATACAACTTGTGCGGGACGTTAGTCTGCCGGCCTTTCTGGCGTCGGCGGCTGGGGCTGTGGACGTTGTTACTGATATTCACTCATTGGACGGTTGAGTGTTTGCTAAATGTCTCTCTTAGCTTGGACAAGTGGGACTTTGCTTCTCTCCCCATCCGCAATGGAGGACTGGGCATACCACGTGTGCGGGACGTTAGACTGCCGGCCTTTCTGGCGTCGGCGGCTGGGGCTTTGGATTTTGTTGCTGATATTTACCCATTCGACGGTTGAGTGTTTGCTAAATGTCTCTCTTAGCTCGGACCAATGTGATCTTGCTTCTCTCCCATCCGCAATGGAGGACTGGGCATACAACTTGTGCGGGACGTTAGTCTACCGGCCTTTCTGGCGTCGGCGGCTGGGGCAATGGACCTAGTTACTGATATTTACTCATTGGATGAGGTTATTTTGCACGTGAGTAGCGGAGTAGCAAGGTAAATATTTTATGTTCATTAAAATGGACCTCCGCAAAGTAACGCCTGATTCAATAAAATAGAGGAATAGAAGTCCGTCAAAAACTAATTCGAGCAACACCAGGTCAGACAACTTTGAGATGAAATGAGGACTTCCAACAACAATTGCCTGCGACTTCCCAGCATTCACCTTTAACCCGAAATTAGCCGCCCAAACTCGTATGGCCTCGAGATGCATTTTAGACGTATTATATCTCCTTTTTTCTGGTAATTTGTTATCGTCGTTTTTTTATTTGTTCCTATCCATTCTGACCCCACTACGGGATAAGCTTGGATTTGCCTATATTTTAGTGTTTATTGTTTAAGGTGACACCAGCCGCGAAACTAGCGCCTCTTTGGAAATGTTCTTATATTATCTCCTAAATTAAAATGTTGATACTTTTGAAGTGATAACTTCTTATGGGAGGGTAAACCGCTTCGTAACGTAACGCGTTACGTCGCCAGTCTGTCTGGCTTCCCTTTCTCTGACGCATACGGCAGCGGCAGGCATGCTCTTCCTCTCTCACTCTAACCCACAGCGCTAGTCGTATTTCGGACAAATGCTTCCCCTCTCTCTACTTGGTGCTTAGTGTGCGATATACTGTTAGTAACTAGATTAGTTTAAAGTTATCACTTCTGTCGGGCGTTATTCTCTATAGGTGACCTAAGGTTAATTAAGGTCAGATAAGATATCTATTAAAATATACACAAAACAATATTTTAAGTCAGTCAGTTTTTGATCTTGATAAATTGGGCAGATAACATATATTTTTTTATTATTTTGATTATCATCGTCAGTTTGTAAGCCAACGTCGTGTCGAGTAAACGGTTAAAAATCATGCTGTTAGTGGCAGTGGGACTTTTTGCCATCCTTGTTCTAGTCTACTACTACGGCACCAGGACTTTTGATTACTGGAGCAAGCGCGGCGTCAAGCATGACCCGCCCATCCCCTTCTTCGGCACCGCCAAGCGGCAGTTCCTGCAGCAGATCAGCTACGCGGACATCTATGACGAGATGTACTGGAAGTACCCCAAAGAGCGATTCGTCGGCTACTACCTCACGACCACGCCTCTCCTCATCCTGAGAGACCCGGAGCTTGTCAAACATGTTTTAGTGTCTGATTTCAACAACTTTTACGGTAGGTCAGTGCATCCATTAGATAAAGTTCCTGAGCCACTGTTAAACAATATGTTTTCTTGTGAAGGCGATTTATGGAAACTGTTGCGACAAAGGTTAACACCTGCTTTTACTTCGGGAAAGTTGAAAGCTATGTTTCCTCTTATTGTGACGAGAGCTGAGAAACTACAGGCAGTTGCTGCTGAAGCGGCATCTTCAGGGTCAGAGGTCGATATAAGAGAACTCATGGCGCGTTACGCCACAGATTTTACAGGAGCTTGTGGTTTCGGCATCGACACTGATACCCTTAGTGACGAAAACTCACTGTTCAGAAAATTGGGCCGGCGGATATTTGCTACCACAAAGCGCGACGCATTAGTTGCGATGCTGAAATATATGATGCCAAGTTTGTTTACGAGCTTACACTTTTTACCACCTTACGTGGAGCGAAATACGATTTCACTGGTGAAAACAATTATGGAAAAACGGGATTATAAGCCGACAGGACGAAATGATTTCATAGATATGCTTCTTGAACTAAAAACAAAAGGAAAACTCTCAGGAGACTCAATGGAATGTAAGAACGCAGATGGTTCGGCGCAGATAGTTGAGATAGACTTCAATGATGAACTTATGGCAGCCCAAGTGTTTGTGTTTTTTGGTGCTGGGTTCGAGGCGACGTCGTCTTCGACCAGCTACACTCTGCACGAGCTCGCTCATCACCCGGATCATCAAAGAAAATGTCAGATAGAAATCGACGAAGTTTTGGCTCGACACGGAAACAAATTGTCATATGAAGCTGTGAAAGAATTGAAGTACTTGGAAATGTGTTTCAGGTATTCCGTTGTACATAATTTGTGATAATTTGCGATTCTTTTTAATTTCTGGTCACTAAAACTTTTAAAATTGTAAGCTTTGACAGATGCTTTTGCGTTTCATAGCAATGAAATAGTTGTTAAATACTTATCTAATTATCTTGTGTTGACGTGAATCATATTATTTGATTGTTGTTGTTTCAGTGAAAGCATGCGGATCTTCCCACCTGGCGGCTATCTGATGCGCAAATGTGAGAAGCCCTACACCATCCCGGACACGGACATCACGATCGACAAGGGCGTGAAGGTGATAATCCCGGCGAAGTCGCTACAGAAGGACCCGCTGTACTGGGACGAGCCGGAAAAGTTCCGCCCTAACCGCTTCCATCCGGACAACGCTGCCAAAATCACCAAGCACGTGTATTTGCCGTTTGGAGAGGGACCAAGAGCCTGCATCGGTGAGTTAAAGTTAATTAGACTTAACGGCCAATTTTCTAGATCAAACATAATGATCTTACGAACTGTGTTTTGGGTTGCAGGCGGACGACTGGGGCTCATGCAGTCACTGGCGGGTATGGCTGCGCTGCTCAGCCGGTTCTCCGTGGCTCCCAGCGCCAACACCATTCGACATCCGCCCACCGATCCTGCAGTTGTGATGGTGCAGAGTGTTCTTGGTGGACTCCCACTTTCGCTCATTGAGAGAAAGAAACAACAATGAAGCAATGCAAGAATTTAAAGTCGTAAAGTTACCTGATCGTTTGTTTCGTAATAAATCATGAAATTGCTATTGGGTGAATATTAACATTAACAAGGCCCTTTTTTGCATTATTAATTATGGTAATTTATAATGAAGCCCACTGTGCTTCTTTGAACTCTACGAATGTTTATTTGTATGATTTAATGCAGTTGAAGTCGCGGCCAGAAGCTAGTGTTGAATAAATTCAAGATCGATTATAGACTGCAGTGGTGTGAGTAGAAATTAATCGACTTTTAGTTGACAGAGACAAAAAATGGGTGCGTTAATGTACGGCCTGAGTGGACGCTCAAAAGGAGCATGCAGCGGGGCGGGGCGGGGGGCGTTCATTTCAAGCAGAAGCAAATGTGAGCGTCTTGAGTGCACGCTGCTCAGAGCCATTTTGCTTTTGCCTGCCTCGCTACCCGCCCAATCGAATGCTCCGCTAGACTCTCGCCACTCAGGCCTTAATTTTTTTCGTTTAGTAATGAACTTTTTACATGTAAACTATACAAGACGTGTACAACAACAAGCAAAATAAATTATGTTGAATACCAAGAGCTCGAAAATGACACTGGCCTCTGTGTATTTAGGGATATCGATACGAGAAGAGTGAAGAGAAGTGCGGAGCCTTGCGGAGCCGATCAAACACAGTATTCAAAATCCACGTAACGTTGGCATGGCGGACGGTCAATATTATCGTGATACTGGTATGTCAATATAGGATCGTGCAATTCAAAACAGCCCGATTCTTTACGATACTTATAAATTTTTGAAAGAAAGAAAGAAACCATTTTGATAACATTAACACATGACACCATGAGTCATTTATTGATTACTAGCTTCTGCCCGCGACTTCGTCTGCGTAGAATTATACATATATACCTTCTCCTTGAATCACTCTATCTATTAAATAAAACCGCATCAACATCCGTCGCGTAGTTTTAAAGATATAAGCATACAATAAGGACAGACAGCGGACAGCGTAGACAGATAGCGGAAAGCGACTTAGTTTTGTACTATGTTATAGTGATGTTTTTAATAAATTGGTCAGATAAGATATCATTTTTATAAAGCAAACGTTTTTAATTCAGTTTTTAAGCTACTGTCGTTTCAAGTGTACATACGGTTAAAAACATGGTGTTGATAGCAGTGAGTTTATTTGCTGTTTTTATTCTAATTTATTACTACGGCACCAGGACTTTTGATTACTGGAGCAAGCGCGGCGTCAAGCATGACCCGCCCATCCCCTTCTTCGGCACCGCCAAGCGGCAGTTCCTGCAGCAGATCAGCTACGCGGACATCTACGACGAGATGTACTGGAAGTACCCCAAGGAGCGGTTCGTCGGCTACTACCTTACGACTACGCCTCTTCTCATCCTGAGGGACCCCGAACTCGTGAAACGTGTTTTAGTGCCCGATTTCTACTACTTTTACGGTAGATCAGTGCATCCATTAGATAAAGTACCTGAACCGATGCTAAATAACCTATTTTCTTGCGAAGGAGATTTATGGAAACTATTGCGACAAAGGCTGACGCCTGCTTTTACTTCGGGAAAGTTGAAAGCCATGTTTCCTCTTATTGTATCGAGAGCTGAGAAACTACAGTCAGTTGCTGCTGAAGCAGCATCGTCAGGATCAGAAGTTGATATAAGAGATGTCATGGCGCGTTACACCACAGATTTTATAGGGGCTTGTGGTTTCGGTATCGACACTGATACTCTAAGCGACGAAAACTCACTGTTCAGAAAACTGGGCCGGCGGATATTTGCTAACACAAAGCGTGACGCATTAGTGGCGATCCTGAAATATTTTATGCCCAGTTTTTTTACGAGCTTACACTTTTTATCACCTTACGTGGAGCGAAATACGATTTCACTAGTGAAAACAATTATGGAAAAACGGGATTATAAGCCGACAGGACGAAATGATTTCATAGATATGCTTCTTGAACTAAAAGCAAAAGGAAAACTCTCAGGAGACTCAATGGAATGTAAAAACGCAGATGGTTCGGCGCGGATAGTTGAGATAGACTTCGATGATGAACTTATGGCTGCCCAAGTGCTCGTTTTCTTTGCTGCTGGATTCGAGACGTCGTCGTCTGCTACCAGCTACACTCTGCACGAGCTCGCTTACCACCCAGAGTATCAAAGGAAATGCCAGCAAGAAATCGACGAAGTTTTATCGCGACACGGAAATAAATTGTCATATGAAGCTGTGAAAGAAATGAAGTACTTGGAAATGTGTTTCAGGTAATACTGACTATTTGCGATTCCTTGTTATTCTTTGTCACAAAGCACTTGCCAGATCCTTCAGTATTTTTTCAAGCAATTAAATGTAGTAAAGTTGTTAATTTTTTTTCTATTGACGTGAATAACATTGAAGTTAACGTACTTGACTGTCATTGTTTTAGTGAAGGCATGCGGATCTTTCCCTCTCTCGGCTTCCTGATGCGCAAATGCGAGAAGGCCTACACTATCCCGGACACGGACATCACGATCGACAAGGGCGTGAAGGTGATAATCCCGGTGAAGTCGTTGCACGTAGACCCGCTGTACTGGGACGAGCCGGAACAGTTCCGGCCTGACCGCTTCCATCCGGACAATGCCGCCAAAATCAATAAGCACGTGTATTTGCCTTTCGGAGAGGGACCAAGAGCCTGCATCGGTGAGTTAAAGTTAATTAGACTTAACGGCCAATTTCTCAGACCAAACATAATGGTCTTACAAACTGTGTTTTGGGTTGCAGGCGAGCGACTGGGTCACATGCAGTCGCTGGCGGGTATGGCTGCGCTGCTCAGCCGGTTCTCGGTGACTCCCAGTGCCAGCACCATCCGGCATCCGCCTGTTGATACTACGGTTCCATTTGTGCAGAGTATCCTAGGCGGATTACCACTATCCCTCGTAGCCAGAAAGAAACAACAATAGGACAACCCAAGAACTTGAGATTTCAACTTCAAAAAGAGTTTTCTACTATACCAAATTGTATACCTATGGGTAACAGCTGTTTGTCCACATTTTCGCCTGCTAAGAATCATTTGTCGCTGTCTCGCGGGTGCTGTACGGTCTCCAGGATAGGTAATTAATTGCGGGTTGCACCATACCTATGTGTGTCCATTTTCACATTTTTCTTTCAATGTTCTTTGAGTAGTTTCGTTTGCATGGAAGAGCAACAAACAACTATCCATCAAGTTTTAATCATTTATCTGATTTCCAACTTTTCTTTAATTTTACTATGCATATACCATTTCCACAGACCTCCCTAAGTGGTTCTGACAGAATACCAGCGCTGCGGTCTTCGCAGCTTTATGCTGAGTCAGCGCCTTTCTTTTTCCATGGCACATGGTATCTACTGTCCACTTAGTTAAGTTAGGTACATTGAATCTGTTATGTTTATTTTTAAGTTCTGTGTTTGATATTGTACCTCTGCCCTGTATGTATCATAATGTGTGTTATGGAAGAAATAAAGTGTTAATCTATCTATCTATCTATCATTTTCTTTGTTCTGATTCTATTTGGAATAAATAATACTGGTATGATAAATTAATTAATTTGCAATTTTTTTGTATTTCTTTTTTTATAGTTAGTTTTAGAATCAGTGCATCTGTAAATATTTTTCTGAAATGTTTTTTTTTCTATTTTTCAAAATAATGTTATCTATAGTATAAATAATATTATGTTGACAAGAAGAAGGGACAAGAAGATTGTAGCACGTTACTGATACTGTATTCTTATTCTTATTCTTATTCTGAATGTTACTTAATATACACTTGTGTTTACTTAAGATGAAATAAATATGACATTAATTTAAAACATTGTAGTTTAATCAGTGTTACAAAGTCAAACTAAATAGATACACTCACTAATCACTGACTGTCCTGATAACCTACTTAGTACCTAGAGGCAGTAATCTAAAATGTATGTACTTAAACCCAACTGTTGGAGTGAGCAGGGGCCTTACCATGACGTCCTAATTCCGACTCAGTTCAAGTTTTAGCTGTCACTTTTAGTATGAATCTGACAGCGAGCGGACCTAAACTGAATCGCATTAAGACGTCATGGTACGGCCCCAGTACGTGTTCCGGCTGAAAAACAGCGCTGAAGTGGCGCTCGTGTGAGCTGGCACTGGCAGCATTTGCTGACGGCGAACCATTTACCACTATGCTTTTTATTTTTGTTTTTGTGTTTTTATGTATTTTGTGGTTGTTAGTGGTAATAAACATTTTTTCTTTCTCTCTTTCTTTCTTAAATATTTATCAACGTTAGCGTTCTGAATTGCTGCTGGTTCTTGTACTTTTAGACGAAATAATAATAACAATCATTTATTTCAGACAAATCACAAGGTCATCCATAATAATATTAGTATTTTAAAATAAGAAGAAAAAACTATGAGTATAATGTTATTACTTAAGATAATTAAATTATACAATTTAAAATGACAAAGACAATTTTAAAAACACCGGCTTAGTGCGAGTCGGACTCGCGCACGAAGGGTTCCGTACCAGAAATACTCTGTTGTATGGGAGCCCCCCTTTGTTATTATTTTTTTTTATTGTAGTATTTGTTGTTGTAGCTAAAATGAAAATACATAATCTGTGCAAATTTCAACTGTCTAGCTATTACGGTTCTTGAGATCTAGCTCGGCGAGTAGTAGCCATGAAACAGGGCTAAAATATCACGTTTTTTGTAAGGGAGCCCCCCTTAATTTTTTTTTTATGTGAATAGGATGGCAAACGAGTAATTATTATTATTATTTTGTTTCTTTTAGTATTTGTTGTTATAGCGGCAACAGAAATATACAATCTGTGAAAATTTCAACTGTCTAGCTATTACGGTTCTTGAGATACAGCCTGGTGACGGACGGACGGACGGACGGACAGCGAAGTCTTAATAATGGGCCTCGTTTTTACCCTTTGGGTACGGAACCCTAAAAACGGATTATTTCTGAAGTTCGTTATTATTTAATCTAACGCAAGCGTGTATTATGTCCAATATTTGTTAAATAATCGAACTTGGTGGTTTAATTTTTCAAAGCTTAAATTAAGATATATCTTAATTTAAGCTGCAGAGACCCAGAATTTGAAAGGGATCGTTTTATTGAAACTAAACGACTATTTTAATTGATTTTATTTAATTTTATTAACACAGGTAGGTACACAATATCATGAATCATAAAGTAAGCCGGTGAAATTACAAACAGTACCTAGGTAAATTGGTCAAAATAATAATTGTAAACAACATTAAATACAACACAAAATATGTAAAAAAATAGTGCAAATTTCTTACTTAAGGACTACTTATTCACTAGTAAAGAAAGCAATTCAATTCTTGGGCAAAACTCTACCTTAAATTAGATTTTTTAATTATTGGCGTGTTGTATACCTCTTATTATTACTTACTTACTAACTGGCAAACAAATTACAATTTTCTGTTCGCATCGTTAGTAGTTTGATTGTGTAGTGACCCCAGTGCCACCTAGTCATCGATAACATAAGCTGCTGCGACGCACGAGGAGCTAGCGTCGGTGATGTCACAATTGTTCTACATCGCGCTGTCGAAGTTTTTTAACGCCGATGCAGAAATACAACCTCCAACTCTTTTCCTTCATAATTCGGTCGCCAGGTAGGTACTCTTACTCTCAGTTGAAAAGGTAACGTCAGCTATCAAATTTATTCCATTGCATATATTTTCTTTGTGCATTTGTGTTTTCCTGTATTCATCTTTTTTATGTGTGTTATGTACAATAAAGAGTTTTACATACATACATACACACATACATTCCCAAACCGATGTTAATAGGTCACCTTATCAAAAAAGTTAATATCATAAGTAAGTACCGGTCATTGACACTTTGTTTACTGTTTAGCTAATCATTTTTATGATTGTTTTTTTAGACAAGTGCGAGTCGGACTCGCGCACTTTGTGTTCAGTTTCAGTAATCGTATTCATAATCCAACAAAGAATAAGTTTGTATATCAAAATATTTCTATGAAAACAAAGTAAATTTTTTGCTGAACGGGGATTATTGAACTTTTTCCTTTTGTGTCTTTATTAGTTTTCATTGGCATTTGTTTTTTAATTCTGTACTTATGTATCTGGGTGTCCATGTTGACAGCGCTTACTAAGCTTGTGCTAGTGCGAATTCGTGCATTTTATCTGAATTACTCACTCCGAGTTTGTATTATAAGAATTAAGGCATTATTCAAATCCTGCTCATTGTGTCTTCTTCCTAGCAACCAGAGCTAGTGGTAAACCTCCAAGGACGCTCTGCACCGCCATTACTTTTGTATCGATGATGGGTCGTCGGATTGTACTCTTGCTTGGGGCCACAGAGAACTGACTCAGGATCGCAGCTAACCCTGCCAGCGACTGCATGTGTCCCAGTCGCTCGCCTGCAACACAAAACACAATTCATAAAACCATTAAATTTGGTCTGTAAAAACGGCCGTAGTCTAATTTACTTTAACTCACCGATGCAGGCCCTTGGTCCCTCTCCAAACGGCAAATATACGTGCTTATTGATTTTGGCAGCATTGTCCGGATGGAAGCGTTCAGGACGGAACTGTTCCGGCTCGTCCCAGTACAGCGGGTCTAAGTGCAGCGACTTCACCGGGACTATCACCTTCACGCCCTTATCGATCGTGATGTCCGTGTCCGGGATGGTGTAGGGCTTCTCGCATTTGCGCATCAGGTAGCCGAGAGAGGGAAACACACGTAAGCCTTCGCTAAAATTAATAAAATAACATTAAAAGTTAACGTTAGAACGTTAATTTAAAATATAAGATGTTTAACATTGAAATATTATAAACGGGATGTGAACCGCGATTACCTTTATTGTCTACCCGTGATTATGATGCATGCAACTGCATCGAAATATCGGGTGCTCAATAAAGGTAATCGCGGTTCACATCCCGTTTATAATATTTCGAATGAACTTAACCGTGAATCATTAAAAACTCTTATTGTTTAACATTGGTGTTAATGTTAACACAAATCGACGTTCATATGGGGCTTACGCAGCAAAAATAGTTGTTAATTGATGATCTGTCCATAAAGAGAAACTACTAACATCGTTTCTCAACGCGCAGCGAAATCTAAATAAATTTGAACAAATAATTTAATTCATACATTCATAGCATACTTACTTAGGTAACTAATATTTTTTTAAATATAAAATATCAATAGCCCAAAGTAATTACTTACCTGAAACACATGTTTAAATACTTCATCTCTTTTAAGGCTTCGTAAGATAATTTGTTATCATAACGGGAAAGGACTTCATCGATTTCCTCTTGGCATTTTTTCTGGATTTCTGGATAATGAGCGAGCTCGTGGAGAGTGTAGCTGGTCGCAGACGACGACGTCTCGAACCCGGCGGCAAAGAACACAAACACTTGGGCAGCCATAAGTACATCGTCAAACTCAAACTCGGCAATGTACGGAGAGCCATCAGGGTTCTTTCTTTCAAGGGAGTCTCCTGTAATTTTCCCCTTGAGTTTTAACTCTAGCATCATGTCAATGAAGTCATTTCTACCAGACGGCTTGTAATCTCTCTGCTTCATTATCTTTTGCACCAAAGAAACAGTATTTGCGTTAACTTCAGGTGCCAGGAAGGTTAAACTGGTGAACACGCTGGGGACCATGTATTTCAGAATAGCAGCTACGACATCCCGAGTTGTCTGTGTGAAGATGCGACGCCCCAGTTTTCTGAACATCGAGTTTTCATCGCTAAGTGTGTCAGTGTCAATGCCGAAACCACAAGCACCGATGAAGTCTGTAGTATACCGTGCCATGAGATCTCTGACATCAACTTCTGCATTAGTCGAAGCAGCATCAGCCGCAACAAGCTGCAACTTCTCAGCTCTTGACACTATCAATGGGAACATGGCCTTTAATTTTCCAGAAGTGAAAGCGGGGGTCAATCTTTGTCTTAGTAGTCGCCATAGGTCTCCTTCGCACGAAAACAGGTTGTTCAACATTGGTTCTGGTACCTCATCGAGCGGATGCAATGATCTCGAATGGAAAGAAGCGAAATCGGACACTAAAATACGTTTGACGAGTTCGGGGTCCCTCAGGATGAGGAGAGGCGTGGTCGTGAGGTAGTAGCCGACGAACCGCTCCTTGGGGTACTTCCAGTACATCTCGTCGTAGATGTCCGCGTAGCTGATCTGCTGCAGGAACTGCCGCTTGGCGGTGCCGAAGAAGGGGATGGGCGGGTCATGCTTGACACCGCGCTTGCTCCAGTAATCAAAGGTTCTTGTCCCGTAGAAATATAATAAAATGACAACGGTTACTAAAGCTATTAAAAACCACAACATTATTCTTTAAAAAAATAGAGACTCAGTTTCGTCCGATTGCGGAAGACGGGCACAGACGTTTGATAAACTAATAACGTATGTTGAACATTTATGTAGTTGATAAAAAAACCTGTTATCATAGGTATTGTTAGCTATTCTCTGGTCGTTGTTTTGTAAACCGGTCTCTAATACTACTCATCTAACACAGCTCCGCGCAGCGACTCGTAGTATGGTAATTCTATAAAATGAATTATCCTCGCTTAAACTATTTTTTTTACATCCAATCCCTATATAATGGATAAATAGGTGTAAATTTATATGCGTCACTACGTTTTATATACGGTTCTTATAATTTCGCGACAATCTAGATTTGTTTTCGGGAAATCAAAAATACCGTGTCAGGTTTGTTTGCATAGAGATTTCAATACATACTGTAGAAAGTGATTTTTTTGGTCACAGCAGGTACATTTTCAAATCATACGAATACAAATAAATGCTGTAACATGTAAGTGTCTGCATATATGTATATTATGATTGTTACTTTTTTAAGCTAGCCGACTCTCTGAAATAAAAAATACTTAGGCAAATTTTCGTTTTGATATTCCCAAAACATCGGGATTTCACTTGTCAAATCCTTAATACCAACCGCTACAGATACTGTTTTTTTAAAGCACATTAAAACTATTCCAGACACAATATTTCAGTCATTATTATTATATGTCACTAGCTACTGCCCGCGACTATGTCTGCGTACAATTATACATAATAAACCTTCTTCTTGAATCACTCTATCTATATATAAAAAACCGCATCAAAATCCGTTTCGAAGTTTTAAAGATATAAGCATACATAGGGACAGACAGACAGCGGAAAGCGACTTTGTTTTATACTATCTAGTGACTAGTGATACCTAATGATAATTACAGCTCTTATCTGTCTAGTTCACTATTTTAAAAAATTGATTAGAGCTGTAGTTTTGAAGATAATAAACAATTTTTTACCACTTTCAACATGAAATTACCGTGAGACTCAATTATAATTCACTTCACAGGATAACTCACGTGTAAAAGTCGAATAAATGCTCGACATGTTTCGGACTAGTTCCTAGTCCTTCCTCTTGGAGCACTCGCCCCGGCAGCGAAACGAACACCAAGGAAGTAGTTATCCGTTTGTGTAATTAAGATTTTTACCACTTTACTCACTCTTTGTCGGTCTCTCTTTAATGCTCCTCTCATCTACTCAAAGGTTAACTGGTAGAGATCCCTTATAGGGATAAGTTCGCCTTTGTGCATATATTATTATTATTTTGTAAATTGTATCTGTTTATTTATATTTGTACAATAAAGCATTACTTACTTACTTTAGTGGTTAGTTCTACCCCGCATAGTCTATGTTTACCTATTTGGTTTAGGTTAGGATTGATGAGACTAAAACAATATGTGTAGAGTAATTGTATTTTCTATACGGATACCGAACTTTTTCCGTACAGATCTGTTTCCTCTGCATGATGCCGTTCGTAAAAAAACAAATGGAAGATATCCGAACAAATTGTACGTTCCCAGACAAAAAATGAAAATATTTGGTAAAAATGTATTATCATGGCTATTAAATTGTAAAATAGGATTCCAAATGACATAAATACACTAGGTATAAATAAATTAAAAAAAAAATGTTTGATTGGTTGCTTGACAAGTGTTTCTATTCAATTAGTGAGCTCCTGAATTATTGATAAACCATTTTAATGTAAGTAATAAAAAAAAAGTATAATTATTAAGTAAATTGTAATTGTGTATAAACATTGGCTACCAATGCGCCAATAATAATAAAGATTTATAAAGAATGAATACCTAATTGTTTTGTGGATAATATAAAATTTTATGTATAAGAAGTAAGTACCTACTTAATTCTAACATTTCTACGCCCATAGAATCAGAATCAGAATCAGAATCATTTATTTATTTATTATTTAGAGGCAGGATATGAAGAACTATTTGTAATTCGACCATCTTTGTACCTACCCTGTTCTAAGAAGTAAACTAAATAATAATAATAATAATTATAATAATAATAATAATTATTATTATTATTATAATTATTATTATTATTTAGTGTTATTATTATTTAGTGTTACTTTCAAAAATCAGGGCCCCTTGTAATTTATGCGCGTTTGTACCGCCCTGAGGTAAGCCCATGTGAACGACATCAAGGTCAAAACTGTTGTTTGGGACGTTAAACGTACAATCACCTAATACCGATGAGTATACGTTTACGCTATTAAGTAATATGATGAGTGTTTTTGAAAAATAATTTGCCACCATTATGTTCTGTAGTACTATTGAATGTTATGTATAACAAGCTGTTGCCCGCGGCTTTGTGTACGGAGAATGGGTTTATGCGGGAACTGCGCAATTTTGCGCGATAAAAAGTATAAATAAATTAAGTAGGTATGTGTAAATTATGATAAAAAGTATGTTGTGTTAAGTCACGTTATAAACTACTTGAAATGTGAAATGTGGCATGACTCACCAAAAATGTCAGTTATCTATAACTGACATAATCTTACATAATACCGAGGCCTGTGACAGGAGCAAAAAATTAAAACATAGGTTCTGCTAGGTACACAAATGGAATTATGTTAGTTTAGCAACTTTCAAAAATTAAGTAATTAAAACATTATGTTTATTCCAAACAAATTTAATGGTATTTTCAATGTACTACATCCAATAGCCTAAATGACATCGCATGTCACATAACTAAATGATGGATTTAGCAATACATTGCTTGTCTAATTAAACTTTAAACTGTAAAAAAAAATCGAAGTACAGGTTATTTTTAAAAGTTGTAGAACGAAGATGAATACCGGAAGCTATAGTTTAATTTATTGCTTCTGCTACAGGGCCCACCCTGTATAGGGAGTTTGACCTCAACTTTTGCCATACTTTTTCCCACAAATTCATGGCGTCATGGTGTTTGTAGGACGCTGGTTTTTTTCGCGGACAATGCGGACATATACGTCCATCCCTATTCAACTAATGCGCAGGCGCAATTGTACAAAAGGGACACTAGGTATATTGCGTCTGTAGTAAACACTAATATTCCGGGGTCTCACATCTTAGTCAATTTAGTATTGTCATACGAATCTCATTCCTACTAATATTATTATTATTGCGAAAGTTGGCAAGGGGATTTGTTATTGTTTTGTTTTGTTTGTTATTTTTTTTTTGTTTTGTTAAGCTATTCAATAAACTGCCTGCGGAGTTGAAGAATTTAGACTTAAAAAGATTTAAAAGCATATTATTTAAAATTCTTCAGAAGAAATGCTATTATAATATTAAGGATTATTTTTGTGATGTTGACATGAATTTATAACGATAATAAAATATTAATTATATACGTAGATTTGTGATGAAATGTATTTTTTTTTCAATGACAATTTAATTGAAATTCCATTTAATGACTATATGTACTTGTTTTAATGATGCCTGTTTAAATTTTGATGATATTATTATGTGACTAATGTTCCCTAAAACTTCGAACGCCAAACTGCAAATCATAGCTGTACATACTATTCTAATAATTCCTATGATTTCGAAATAAATTTATTTGTATTTGTATTTGTATTTCTTATTTTTTTCATACAAAATAATTTGAGCATTCAATGTACATTTACCTATTAGTGATCGGTTACTTCATGTGTCTAAGGGCCTGTCTCACATCTCCTTAACTGTCAGTTATCTATGATGACGTCTCTGTCTGTTTCGTAGTAATAAATAGAGACGGAATAATGAGACAGGCCCTAAGTCCCGAGACGACATTAATTTGTTTTTCTGATACACATTAATTTGAATCGTACTCTATAGGTACATTACCTAGTTACTTAAAAGTAATAATTAGTCTTTATTAAATAAGCTATTTAATGACTCTACCTCATATGATTTGTACAGTCGGAAATTATGTCTGGGTGTATACATGCCCGTATGAAATTTACATGCTGCCTGTAGAAGGCGATTTTTTGCACCTTGTAGACGCCAGTCTTAAACACACTTCATAGACCATTCCGCTATCTGTCAGTCACACGTGTTGTCAAAATATGCTGTCAAACTTGTTTTTGTTTTAACCGAACCATTTATATAACAGCCAGTTGCTTATTTTGTTTTGTTTGAATTAATGTTTATGATAATTTTGTCCATTGTCAAAGGCGCAAGTCAAGGTCGTGCTATATCAGAATATTAAACGTGAACAAAAAATCTTGCTATTTCGTTGCCGCACGTGCAAGACGTCTAAATCTGTGTGACCTTATTTTAATTATTGATGAGCGTGGGATTTTTTTTAATGATTTTTTTTTAAATTAAGTGGGAGGCAAATAAGCAAGCGGGCTACACCCCGCCATGATGGTAAGCGATCACCGCCACCCATGAGATCCAACAACCCCAGGAGAGTTGCCGGCCTATCTATAAAGGAACAGTATATATACTCTTTTATTCAAGGCCCTGATGTCATAATCGATTCCGGTTCATTCCAACCAAATATCATAATGGCCTTTTCCATATTTTACTAAATCTCCAATTGTCTTAGTTCAAAAATGTCTAAATTCCCAAATTGACTTATTTTCAGTACAATAAAATGTCGTAATAACATTTACACATTACATCCGATATCCAAAATATATAGTTGGTAAAATGGACAATAACTTCAAATACCAGATTAATATTAAGACTGAAAGTGATAATGCATTAGATTCATAATTACCAAAATTCAAAAATGCCATTTGTTGACAGGCCCAAAGATCAAAATGACACTGTCTCAATAATTCCTAAAATTTTAACCACGCAGTAACAATACTTAATGAATTCACGATTGTACAGAATAAATTTAATTACTCATTGCTTAAAAACTGTAAACTTCAACACAATTTTAGATATTTTGACAATGTGACGTTTTTGTATCTAGTTAATTTGAGTTTTAGACATTTTGGGAAATGGTATAATTGAAAATTCATCAAAACATGATAGAGTCTAAATGAATTATAGTCATAATAAGAATACGGTAATTTAAGAAATAGGCGTGAGTTATTTCGAGCTTTAGACGTTATGAGAATAATCTGTTTTGACATTTTGATATTCTAGAAACACGTTATTATGATATTTGGTTCGAATGAACCGGAATCCACCTTTGCATGCACGCGCCGTGTAAAACCTGCTTACCGAATAGCTTTGTTGTTTGACCTATGCAGGTACAAATTTGACAGCGAAAATAATGATTACTTTTTCTTTGGTAAGAAACTGTATTATTTATTCTTAGTCCTCATCAGAAATGACGCAAAATTTCCAAAATCTGAGAAAAGTTATTGCGGCATTTTTACAAACTCTACAATATGCTCTCAAGTTTAGATGGAAGAGATCCCTTCTTAGGGATAAGTTCGCCTTTGTACTGTTTTCTTTCTGTTTACTTTTTTTTTATGGGAATGGGAAGGCAAACGAGCAAGTGGTAAGCGATCACCACTGCCCATAGATACTTCTGTATTTTTAAAATTGTATGTGCGATAAAGAGTTTACATACATATGCACCATGTTTGCGTTTGCGTTAGGGTTGAACCCTGGCCTTATGTAGGTATACTGCGGAAATCGATTTTCAAAGTTCAATTTGTGCCGTTCCGCTCACGCTAAAGTCGTTTATTTGAGAATGAAAAGGACATTATGATACAACTTCGAAAACCGAATTTTGGAGTAGCCACCACGCGAAATATCTGGCCTTGACGTAACCGAGAAGTTTGGGACAAGATAAAATGGGTCAGATTTTCCAAGTTCCAAATTCAATAAACATTCGAAAGGAAATGATTTATGCGAAAGGATTAGCAGTGAGTGATGAACCGAATCGGAACTTCGGCAAAGTTTAGCATTAACCGAGTTGTTAATGACGTTTTGTGAGTTAGGACAGTGACACCACATTGAGTTTCGAAAATATATTTTTTTTTTATTTATTTTTTTAGTTTTTTATCATAGAGGGAAAACAAGCACGCGGATCGCAATCGTATGATGGAAAGTAGTCACCGCCACCCATAGGCACGCATAACATGGGGTTACAGGTGTTTAAGAAATGAGTAGACTTTTTGTGAAGATCCCTATAGATGTTGTACCTGTCCGGAAAAACCGGTGCTGCCAACTGATTCCAGAGTTATAAGTGATTAGTGATTGATTTTGTTTTTGATTTTTTTTGGTTTGTTGGTAGTAGTACGAGCAACAGATTTTACTTCTGGAAGCCGGAGAGAAGACGTAAGCAGACCGGTGGGGAAGAATAATTAAGAGTAATGGCACGGCTGACTGTACTTTTGGTGTGAATACTTTTCATGTGGATAGTTTACATCAACATACTCCTAAGATACTCTGAAATTGTGGCTTTTTTAGCAGACATTTTAGTAAACCGTTATTACTGAAACGCTCCCTTCTAACCTTATTGGATATTTCACAAATTAATCTTACCTTTGAAGACACACCATACATTTGTTCAAGAAAATTTCGTGTAATTGTTCGTGGAAAGTCGAGCTCTCAAGTAGCTGAATAATTTAGTGCCGTGTCGCTTTTAGTAATTGGGAACATGTCAAACTGTCGTATGTTGTTGTCTGCTGCGACAAAGTGATAAAATGTTCAGCTACTTTTGTGTTTGGCTATAGATGGGCAATATCAAAGCTCACATTGATTTCGTAATTTTCATTCGTTTTTCTTCCTAATTTTTTTAATTAAACAGCAGTTTTATCATTGGGATATTTCTCTTGTAAAGCTATAGCCCGTAGCATAATTGTATATCTTCTACTTTGAGTTTTACTGTTACTTACTTCTTATTTCTTCTTGATCGGTTGATCACTCGTGCCACACGGAGGACACGACGTACAAAATCCGCGTTCTTGAGTCAACACAGGCATGACGTCATCGACATCCGGAGAAAGCAATTAACTTAGATGAAGGCTTAGGATTAGCAGTGTCAAATAATAATGCAAATGTCGTCCATAAACATTTATTAATATAATTTATATTTTTCCATATTCCAATATTAGTAATAATACAATTATCATATTCCATAATCAGGAACGTACGATATAAGAAGCTACGTACAGAAGTACCTACTAGGCTGCAATACCATTATACCCCCTGTCCGAGAGTAATATAGTACATTATAGAACTTTGGCTTTGACACGCTACCGCGTGTCTAGATTCTTTATCATTAATATGAATAATTATATTATGACACATTCATATTGTTAAAAGTCTAAGTTGCCAATCGCAAATACAAGTGGCGCTGTTTCATAAAAAGGCTTAATATAGCGTCTTTCACCAAGTTTTTCTTTAACATTAGTCTCTTAAAACACTAAAACACTAATGTTACATTTATATTTTTTTTCTATTTTGTAGATTTGCTACTTCCTATTGACATAAGTTTACCACCAATTTTTAGTAGCTACTGCGTTAGATCTCTACTGTTAGCTTAGTTAACTCTACATACATACATCGTTAAGAAGTGTTGAACCGAGCATGGAGCGACCGTGCTGCTGCCAGAACGAAATCGAACTCAAATGATTGGTCAGCAGCGCGGCGGCCGAGCAGGTTGCGAACATCTGATTGGTCGAGCATGGCGTCGAGGCGTACTGATTGGGCAATAAGGCTGGGTGATTGCCCAACCACGTAAGCGGACACTCAACTCAATCAGATAAACTATAAAGTACTAACAACGAAACCAACTAACAGAACGCTTGTAGAAGTAGCTAAGAACGCTAAATTTTGTATACAAGGTCCAAAAATATTTCCAAACTAAAATTTAGGTCCCTGTTTTCGATTCGAATCTCTCTAATTTGAAATGAAACATACGGAAATTAAGAAGCCAAGAACGCAATAGGTCCGTGTGTTAACGCAAGTGTTGTCGCGTCCGATGGAGCGGCGGTCAAGTCGGCTGGTGGGAGTTGGTCGCCGCTTCAGGGGAGCCGTGGGGTGGTAGTGGGGCGATCACCCCCACTTCTGGAAGAGCCCCATGCGCTGGCAGCGGCAGTTGGAGCCCCAGAGGTTGCAGCGGCACGACGAGGAGTGGCAGCAGTCGCCGGGGCGGTGGTCGCAGTTGCCGCCGCGCCGCACGCAGGCCCGTCTGAAAACGTAGATCAGCGACGAACGTCTGAAATCACCATCGGATACTAAACTATACCACTATTTTAGGCATTTAAAAGAATGTAGTCATTCTTTTGAATACCTTAGTAGAAATGCGATTTAGAGTTCATTACAGGGGCCTTACCATGACGTCTTAATGCGATTCAGTTTATGTTCGCTCGCTGACAGATTCATACTAAAAGTGACGGCTAAAACTTGAACTGAGTCGGAATTAGGACGTCATGGTAAGGCCCCAGCTCGATCATTCTCCATCCATTTGTGCACCTGATCTAATTAATGTGTCACAATACTTTCCATTTGAGCGAGACGTTTTTAAAATAAATAAAAATAAAATAAAATATCTTTTTTATCAGACAACTTTGAGGTCCATAGTAAACAAATTTTAGGCTTTATTAGTAGGCGCAGACAACTTTTGAGAATAGTCACGTCAATTGTCCAGATTTGGTGAATTACATGTGATAGTGATAAAAACGTGTAAAAAATCGCGTAGATTAGATAGGGTGCATCAATTTTGAGAATAACCGAACTGTAACAAACAAATTGTGTTACCACAATAATGGGGAAAACGGTCCATAATTGGCGCATACCCCATTTTAAACGGTTTTACTGAAAGACTCGTCAATATGACAAAAAGGTGTATGAGACTAAAAAAAAATCTAGCTTCAAAGCACGGTGGTGATGACGAAAATCATGTTTTGTGATCCACCGCTTGTGGCGATACTTCATAATATTCTTAGCTATCCGTGATACCTCGCTATGTGAGATGTTTGTACTTCGAAAGATCTATTTACTAGATAAAAAAATGAAATTAAGTACTCGTGGTATATATATATCAGTGATCATACATAGTCAACATCCTCTAACGTGAAGTATCATAATTTTCAGTGCCTAACATTACTAAAGTCGTTACTACGAGTATACCAATATATACCTACTATTGTTTAATATTTATAAACTGAAAAAACTGCGAGTAATAACAAAAGCTTTCAGTGTTATTACAGCAAATAGGCTTTTCTGCGTTAAACGTAACGTTTCATAAACAAGAAGATTTACGCTCATGAATAGAATATTGTGTTTCCCAAATATTGTCGTTGCGCTAATTATGTTTTGTGACCAATTATTCTAGGATAGAATTACACAAAATTGGCTGTTAGTTTATACTGTCTCTAGACGTTTCCGTAATAACATACACACCATACACAAATCACGTTTTTATCTCTTACAGGGTAGACAGAGCCTAAGTTGACAAGACTTTGGAAATATAATTGGAATCCATAGAAGCTTCCATGCTGGTCTGAGAGAAAAAAAAAACATAAAATATAATGTATACCAGTTGCTTCTCGTCCCGCGCATATGGTATAAGTAAGCCCATCCAGGGAATGTGCTAAAATCTTAGGAATCATGTTACAACCCATCACTATATTGATTCCCGTTTCTACCTATATGTACGCCCATATTCAGGCTAAACGTGGCTTTTAGTTCTAGTTTCCTTAGGCTCTTTCTACCTGCCACAAGTCGCATAAGTGCGGTACCCCACCAAATGGCGTTAGCGGGGAAAAACCCGCGTGTTATTGGCCCCAAATATTACGAACACCTACCCTCCGATCTTAAAAATGAGCTAAACGACGAAACATTTGAGCGTCGACTGAAAGTCCCTTTGTTGGAAAACGCATTTTATTCTGTAAACGAGTTTCTGGATATTACATTTTGATTTATTTTTTAATTGCCTTATCATTATTATTATTATTATTTTATTGTTTAAAAGAAGTGACGATCCCTAGTGGTTAATTTAATTGTACCTACCAATTATTATTATTTATTATTATTTTTATTTTCTCTGATTTTGACATTTTTGAAGTATTCTATTGATCTGTGTTAGGTATTTGATTTAATTTGATTTTATTTTTTATTTACTCTTGACGATTTCAATCAAAATTCTTCTAACTTGACAATGTACAATTTATGATGTAATTTTTATTGAATGAATAAATAATCTAATCTAATATAATCTACCCCGTAAGGGATATTAGACTTGATTTTGGCTATATGTGGTGGATCACCTACAGTTTGTCCACCTGGCGGAGCTCCTTTTTCTCGGTATTTTACCTTGCGGGCAAATGAAGATACATAACCAACCTAACCTACCTATTTTTGTATTAAAACAATAATCCGTGATTCGAAATAATGGCAGTATTTTTTCCGGGCGGACCAAATTAGGTGGACCACGACCCATAGCCTCTTAATTTATGTATGGGACATGTCAGATGGCGAATCAAGCTTCATTATATTTTTGTGACGTAATCGGCTTGCATTTGGATTCCCGACAACGACGTCATTCAATACGGATTGCCAATCCCTCAACATAATATATGACCGTCTGTCGGAGAAATGAATTGTAGGTCTGTTCATAATAGGTATACAGGTTGTAACGAACACATCGTATGGTAATTTACTAGGGTATGTAGACATAGCAACACAAGCTACGTTTTTTGCAGTCATTTAAAAAAAAAACTTTTTTTCTGTTTTCTCAAGGTTGTGCGCCTCTGAATTTACTTGTGCTAGCAAATGCAACAGGTATTTAAGTACCCCCTGATTCATAAACGCTCTATAAGCCTCTGCTAACTAAGCAATCGTTTGTCCTTATCAGTCACTGACATTTACCTTTCACAGATAAGGACAAACGATTGCTAAGTTAGTAGAAGCCTATAGAGCGTTTATGAATGAGGGAGTTAGTTTTTAGTGCCCATAAACTAGTCCTAAGTATCTATTTTGTATTTTTTTTTTATTAAAGTGTGTAGTATAGGCACTTAAAATTTTGAAATGGCAATGTTTTGGGTAATTCATGAAGTACGTTTTTAGCCTATGGCTATAATTATACCCCAGTGAACTATCGTACGGGGCGTTTGTTACACCTGTAGATAGAGCACAGAAAAAATCGATGTGCAAATAGTACTGTAAGGGTTTCGCCACTCTCTATTAAGTTTCAGTTGTCTTAAGTGTCAGTTACCTATGATTAGGGTTTCTGGTTTCTCGCCTCATTTTTTTTTGTCGAGTTTCGAGAATTCTCGACTCCAATTTCTCGAGTTGTCTCGACTCTCGAGTCTTTGGTAAGACATTGTAAATTATTGCTGAACATAGCATCAAAAACAAATAAAAATGAGAATTCTCTTATTGCACTTTGCACTGCAAGTTAGAAACTGGGCATTTCTGCAAATTAATGTGATAAGTCAGTAACAATTACAGTAGTTTTTAAATATCTTAGATACCTATGAAGATTTTTTTTGATATAATAACGAGATAAATATAGTTTTGTGCTAGGGGACTGTTTTTGGGACTCCCAGCAGGGGACTATTTTTAAGGTGTTTCAAAAATTGACATTAAATAGGCAGATTTATTTTGAGTATAATATTAGACAAAATTAAAACTATGCCTGTTATTTAGGTAACAGTAATCCGGGCGGCGTTATTACTATTAAAAGTGGCAAAATGGCGAGTCTGACTTAAGCCCTTATATCGTGTTCGCCGGAACTCGAGTCTCGAGAGTTGGCTATTTTTTTCTCGTCTAGAATGGAGGCGAAACTCTCGAGTTGTCTCGAGTTCGAGAAGTCTCGAGCAGAAACCCTATCTATGATTCAGTCTCTATTTATTACTACGAAACAGACAGAGACGTCAATCAATCAATCATAGATAACTGACAGTTAAAGTAAGTGGAACTTAACAGTGAGCGGTGAAACAGGCTCTTAAGCTCTAGCTTACAGTTTTGTATTAATTGCAGCATCACCAACGAATAGTTTCTGAACTTACTTCCCAACATCCTGCAGCAACTGCAGATCAGCTGGGTCCTCCCCGTAGTCAGGTAGACTGATCTCCACATCCTCGTCACCTGAGAACAATAATGATGATAACACAATTTTCATTAATTTATCAGTAAACGACGACGGACGTTCATGGACCAAATAGGAGACGTTTTGAAAAAAGAGCAGGTCAGGAGTACCCGAAACCGACGAGCATGTATGAAGCGATTGATGGATGTGGATGAAGCGAAAGAGGTATGTCAGAATCGTAGCAAGTGGAAAAAAGTAGTCTCTGCCGACCCCTATGGGAAAGAGGCGTGACTTTATGTAGAATGACTTTAGTAGGTAAATGTACTCGTATGTAATCGATGTAATATTCCCATTACCTATTTACTGTTTAAAGTTCGGTAAACTGTCAGATCCATGCTAAAAATGACAGCTAAAAACTGAACTGAGTCGGAATTGATCGCATTAGGACGTCATAGTAAGGCCCCTAATGGTAAGTGAGCGTCACCACACACACAACAAACACCAAAGGATTACAAGTGCGTAGCTAACAGTAAGACTTACCAGGTACTAGTGATGTAACGAATATTCGCATCCGCACTCGCATACACGAATATTCGCATTTGTCGCGCATATTCGCATTCGCAAAAATACTGCGAATGTTATGCGAATATAAAAAAAAAGTTCGAGGGTATCTAATAGTTGTTTAATTATATAATTTTTGCCGCCCGGTAAGGGAGATAGCCCCATTGGCTTGGCGCTAAATTAAATAGCCCATCTGGCAACATAGAGTGGAATGACATTTCAATCAGATGCGTTCGTTCATATCAACTCGGCTATTCTAGGAACAAAAAACAAACGGAACGTACTTCGTTTGAACGGGACTGCCACCAAAGTCACCAAGCCATAGACAAATGGCGCCAAATTTTAACAAAAACTTAATATTCGCATTCGCATTCGCATTCGCGAATGTCGAAAATATGACATTCGTTACACCACTACCACCCGCGCGAGTATGTTCTTACCAGGATCGATGTAAGACGCTTGCGCCCACTCCGCGGCGAGCGCGACCGCCGCGAGCGCAAGCAACAGTGCGCCGGCGCGCGGCATGCTGCCCACGCACGAGCTGCTAACAGCCTGCAACAAAAACTGACGTCATTCTACGTACCATCATCAACTTTTATTAGAAACCAAAAAAAAATAGAAAGCGTAGAGCAACCACATCTTCTATACCAAGGGTGGCGAACCTTTTTTTGATGGACGTGCCATTTTTTCACAAATAAAGTAATATATGGCTCTGACCTATCATCAAGACCTTGTTGTCTTAAGAGTGTGTTGTTATTTTACCATCATATGACCACATTGGACCCGATTCAACAGCGGCTAAAATTCCTAATTCATAATCAAATGACAACGCCAATTTTAACATTAGAAAATGTAGTTTTAGGCTATTTAGGCGATGTGCACGTAGAACCGCATCCATTGCCCGTTTTCCGCCATATTTCATGATAAAAGTATCTTAAGTTGGTGATTTAATGAACAAAAATAAACCTTGCACACTTTTTGTATTATTGGCGTGCCCGAACTATTTTGAAGCGAGCCAACACTGGCATCATCTCCAAAGTCAAAAGTCAAAAGTCAAAAGTTTATTTTGCAAATAGGCCGCCGAGGGCTCTTTTACATGTCTTTTTTTGAATCTACCAGCGCATTCGGAAAGACCATCATTGCCAAGAAGAATGCGCCGCAAGAAACTTGGCAGAAAGTCATTTTTTTCAAAATAAAATAGATTTACAATAGTACTTAAATTCTACTTAACTTACCTAATACAATTAATACATTTTATAAAAGGGATGTAAAAGGTCCCTAAGTTAAGTCCGTACCTTAAATTACATTGGTCTATAGTAGAGATGTATAAAGTCTCTACTGGTCTCCAGCCTAACGTCCCACTGCTGGGCACAAGCCTCCTCTCAGAATGAGAGACTTTGAGGTACAGCTCCCACGCCGGCTCAGTGTGGATTGGGAACTTTACACACACCTTCACACACACTTCGAATCCACGACCCTAGGCTATCATAATACACACTAGAACTTAAACACTATAACAGGTAAAGTGCCTAAAATAGAGAAAATTAATCTGTGTATACGAGAATAGCGAAGCTGCCAAAATAGAACGGGACTATGCGAGTTTGGCTCATGTCCCCATTTAATCAACGACTAGAACTGGTGTGGGCTGCAACACAAGACGTTAATTAAGCGATAGATACAGTGTACATAGCAAGGGGAAGTTAGTTACTGTTGTAGGGTGGCCCGTTGCTGAATGTAATGTCGGTCCATGAAAAGATTAACCTAATCATACATAGAAACTTGTGCTATCGAATGAATCAAAAATGTTACTTCTTGAAATATTTTATTGAATCAGGCGTTATTTTGCGGAGGTCCATTTCAATGAACACAAAATATTTACCTTGCTACTCCGCTACTTGAGCAGCGGAGTAGCAAGGTAAATATTTTGTGTTCATTGTTACTTCTTGATTTTTTTTAAATTTATTTTTACTGTTTCACCCGTTAGAAATTAATATTTCTATACGATACTGAAAATTAGAACACATAAAAAATCCAAAAAGTAAAGTTATGGCCGGGAATCGAATTACACCAACAGGTTAGAGTGATGTAGCTTAGGGGTAAAAGCACGCATCACGGAATGATGAGGATCCGGGTTGGATTCCGGGTCATAGTTTTACTATTCGGATTTTTCTGTGTTCTAGTTTTCAGTACCTATTGTTTTGAAATATAGAAACTTGTTACATTGAAATAAAAACCACGTTATTAACATTCTATTTATGTAAAAATTGGTCGAATGAAATAATTCCGTATTTAAACCTGAAAAATCGAAAGTATGATATCACAGTTTTTTTAGCAGGCGACCAATGCGCAAGGTTGCGTAAAAATGATAAAGTAAATACAATAGTGGTGGCTGATTTGTGGTGTTCAATACGGAATATTTGTATTGTATTTTGTTCTTAGGTAATATTGTATACAAAATATAAATGATTCTGATCTATATCTCTATATCTAGTCTCGATATCTTTGCATTTACAGAAAATAAACATACCAATCTAATAACGGGAACGTGCTGGTGTGAAAGAGGATATAGTGACTAGGATAGAAGAAGGTATGCTTAGTTGGTTTGGTCACGTAGAGAGGATGGATGAAAGAAGATTAACTAAACAGATTTATATACGGACGTTATGTGATCAAATTGGGGACGTTATGGAAAAAGGCCAGGTCAAGAGTACCCTAAACCGACGAGCATGTATGAAGAGATTGATGAATGTGGATGAAGCGAAAGAGGTATGGCAGGATCGTAGCAAGTGGAACAAAGTAGTCTCTGCCTACCCCTGTGGGAAAGATTCGTGACGGTATGTATGTATCTAATAACGTTTGTTTCAAAGCGAACCTTTATCTTAGATCTCAATCATAGTTCTCATCACTTCGGAATCTCACTACTCTGATTGATCTCAAATCTCCGATTCGCCGGTATTCTTAATCAAACCCCTGAGTAGTAATTAAAGTACCGTCTCGGAGTATCTCGGACTGCTTATGAGTGTCGCACCAACTTGAAATCGAATTCGAAATCAAAGTGGCTCAAACTCTTAGCGTATTACAATCAAAAGGACTCGAAGTTGGTGGCAAATCAAAGACGTATTTGAAAGTTTAATTGCGTCGTTCCGTTTTTGAATTTAGCTAGTTTCAAGTGAGAATGTTCTGGGATACGGAAGATATGAAATGGAGAAAGCCTTTGCTGGGCAGATGTTAAAAATGAGTATAGAAAAAAAACCATCCCATGAACCTCCAGTTTACAGTCTGTTCAATAAGGAAGGTATGGGTGACACATTCACTTTGACAAATTTAGACGTGAGGCTTCATTATGACATCCTGCTTAGAGTCTGGCAAACGAAAGCGTGACCTGGATTTTTTTAAACGTTTTAATATGGCAACATTATTACTCTGTCAAAGGCAAGTCAAAGTTTGTTGTCAGTATTTTGTGAACTCAATTATTTTTCATTTATAATTGCCGTAATATGAGTAAAACAATAAAAAGTTATGTGCGAAAGCTGCTACATACCATGATCAGTAAATTCAAGCAAAAACAAGAGGAGAAAGAAGTTGTTTTCCAAGAGAAACAACAATGTTTAGATGCGATGTCGGATTTTTTAGGTTAGTACCTATGACTATGTAATCTTAATCCTTGTTGGCTGATTATTTGATATATTGACCATAATTATGATGATGATGATACCGTTGCTTATGTTTACAGATAATCTTGAAGATATTCAAAGAATCTGCGAAATGAAAAACAGTTAGTAATACCACATGTAATTTTTTGAATTTGCCGCGTTTTCTCAGGTCACGCTTTCGTTCGCCAGACTATTCAACGATTAGGTAGGTAGTTAGTAGGTGGTCCTGACCCACTTTTGAACCATGTCACAGTAAATGTCATAGTGGCGTTACATTAAGGCGCTGTCAACAGCAAATGACCTTGAGCAGCGCCAGTCTTCACACATACGGTTCGCGTGCCTGTAAGTGAAAGAGAAGAAACTATTCCGGCAGCTTGGCGCGCGTCTAAAATCTTGCAAATAAGACACAAATAAGAAGAAATAAAAAAAAGTATGGATTATTTGTGAAATATGACTCGTTAGCCGTGTAGGTATGAATATGTTGACTTCATGTTTTTAATTGCAGACGTCGAAAAAATGAAGACATAGAACCGTTTAATGATGATTTTAAGACCAATCTTTGCAATTATTTTCTATCGAGCCGATTTTGTTCAATTATGTATCGAGTCCGTCTAGCGTATTTGAAATATGATGAAAATTAAAAAATATTTTTTTTGTATTTTTTTTGTGTGTAGTTTTTCTTAAAAAAGTGCTTAAATAACATCAATTTCAACAAAATTAGGTGTTGTCAGCCTCTTAAATTGTTAGGGGAAATCATGTGACGTTTATCTGTGAGAACGTTCTACAGCTAGGAATCAAATGGTTCGGCTGTACCTACTTTTGATCAAACTGGGAATACTCTTAAACATGCATATTAATTACATAAAGAAAACAATAGTGAGATTTATGACAGCACTCGAGAGCGGACGTGCACTTTGTTTTGTCCCATTCCCATTGTTTCCCAAATTAACTCACGTTTATGATTTACTAGCTGTTGCCAGCGACTTCGTCTGCAAAGAATTCGTTTATCGCTATCCCACGGGAACTACGCAATTTTCCAGGATAAAAAGAAGCCTATGTGCTATTCCAGACTTTTCTCTATCTATGTGCCGAATTTCATCCAGATCCGTTGGGCCGTTCTGGCGTGATTGAGTAACAAACAAACATCCATCCATCCATCCATCCATCCATCCATCCATCCATCCATCCATCTATCCATCCATCCATACTTTCGCATTTATAATATTAGTTAGATAGTTAGACTAGCTGTTGCCAGCGACTTCGTCTGCAAAGAATTCGTTTCCCTATACACATTACGTTGAAGTTAATATAGGTAAAGCTTGTATGTAATAATAAAAAGGATTGCTTTATACTAGGAAACTGGATTATATATGGACACTTTTATATACTGGCCTTATAAATAGGTGAGGAGCAAAAAGTTGCACATCGTTAAAGTTGCGTTAGGAAGGTAGGTAGTTAAAATTCGCTAACTTTTTCTATTGTGACACGAAAGTTATCCATACGAGTAAATGTATGACTAATTTTCGTGTCACAATGGAAAAAGTTTGCTAATTTTAACTACCTTCCTAACGCAACTTTAGCGATGTGCAACTTTTTGGTCCTCACCCAAATACGTTTTTTGAATTCAACATTCAACGTACAGTGAACAAAAGGTCAGCAAAAAAGCTTATATCTAAATAGTAGATTGTACAACAAGAGCATAAAACAAGCCATTTTACCCGAGACGTTCATATAGCCACCCGAGCCGGTACGGCGAAAATGGATTTTATGAACGACTTATACACTCTGCTTTTCACTTAGATTGCGAAGAAACAAAACAAAAACATTGGAAAAAAAAATAATGTGACATTGGAACAATTCGATATATTTAACGGTTTTTCCTCTTCACTTGACGAAATTATTGAATATTAATCGTAAAACAGTAACAAATTGCAACATAAATCCTACTAAGAGAAAAAACTTAAAAAAAACGTAAAGTTTTAGTGCTTGTTTGTGGCTGTTGGCACCCGATTGTCTTGGTCTTAGACGAAGATTTTACTTTATGCACAAGAGCATAAAATGCCATTTTATGCAGCCTACATCCAGCATAAAGTCGAACTTTTTGAGCATGAGACGTGAAAATGAAATTTTTAGGTTAGGTTGGTCAGTATTGCCTTCAATAGTAACAAAGATATAAATGGCGGCGTACAGACCACAACGGGTTTTCATTACGCAGGCTTTGTCTCGACGGCCGGCCCTCGGGAACGCGTATACAAGGATATCTTTTGTGATGGCTTTAATGATTGACGCCCGGCGACACCTCAATGTTTGAGCTGCTGATGGCCAACGTTTTGTTTCCATTAATGGGGAATAGAGGGTAACTGTGGTTTGGGAGAGGTACTGAGTAATTACTTCTACAGTGAAAATCCCCAAAAAGGATTACTCGGGGATTCGGGGGTTTTAATTTGATGATGTTGATTCGACAGGAAATGCTATCAGCGATCACTTTCTCTTTTTTAGGCTCCCGTACCCAAGGGTAAAACGGGACTCTATTACTTAAACTCCGTTGTCCGTCTGTCTGTCTGTCTGTCACCAGGCTCTCAAGAACCGTACATAGACAGACAGACATAAAAATATTCCGTTTTTAGTATTTGTTGTTATAGCGGCAACAGGAATTAGCATCTGTGAAAATTTCAACTGTCTATCACGGTTTATGAGATACCTAGAGCCTGGTGACAGACTGTCAAATAGATAGACAGATGGATGGACAGCGAAGTCTTAGTAATGGGGTCCCGTTTTTACTGTTTGGGTCCACCCCCCAAAAAAGTAAGCACGTCAATAACAAGAGAGTAAAAAAGCGGTGACTTCCATTCTGGTAGCTTATTACGTAACTCGCTCGCGATCACCATCGTGTTCATTTTGACAGTTCATGTATAGCTGACACTTGGCACCGGAATCAGCTAGCTGTCACATTCAAACAAGAACTGTCAAAATGAACACAATGGCGATTGCCAGCGCGTTACGTAATAAGCCGGCTGGACGGAAATACGAACGATGACGTTTCTATTCCTCTTATTCTCTCATGATTGAAGTCTTCCAACTAATCTGCATAACACTGTCTCCAGTTGCAAAAACTTCACCAACCCTAACCACTTGAACAATTCCGCAGAGTTTAGAACTTGGGTGTTTGGACACGCTAAACCTCGCGACAGATTTCAATGTAACTTCGGTAACGGGGTCAAGGCCGCAGATGTAGTCGTTTTAATTGGATTCCCGACGTACAGCCTGAGATAAACTATCGGCGATTTAAAAATTTTGATTGTGTTTTTACGGTTAACGGGGCCTTTGTAGGATCACTTTGTTTTCGGTCCGTCTGTATGTCGAGATCCTTTTCCTCGAGAACAAAGGTACAAAGAGGAAATTAATACCAAATACTCAGGTCTGCAGTCCCTTGGAGGGTTAGAGTGAAAGAGGAAGAGCCTGCCTACCGCTGCCATATGCGTCAGAGAAAAGGAAGCCAGACAGACTAGCGCCGTAACGCGTTACGTTACGAACCGTTACGTGGGTTTACCCTCCCATAAGAAGTTATCACTTCAAAAATGAATGTAAAATTACCTCACCACTGCCTACATAACTTACATAGGTTTCACTTAACAAATTTGTACGGAACCCTCGGTGAGCGAGATCGACTCGCACTTGGCCGGTTTTCATTGTCCATTTGCGCACATTTCAATTGGTTTTACGCAGTTTGCTAGCTTTATTAAATGGAACGATGCAATATTTTAAGACACTTTTGATATGTTTTGCTTTGACATTTGCCGATTGTATATCAACAACTCGTTTATTATTCTGTTTGCTATTATAAGCTCGTCGTTGACAAAACCGGTATAAACACGGGACCAAAATAAAATTTTACAAATCCGTCATTGTATGTACCTGTTTATTAGCTAATATGCTAAAATAAAAAACCGGTCGCGAATGATTCGTACGGTTGATTCGTGTATCGTACCTACCAGGGCGATCCTAGCTCCATCTAGTCATCCACTACATAAACTGCTACGACGCTCGAGTAGCTAGTGCAAGTAACGTCAGAATGTTCTACATCGCGCAAAAGAAGTTTCTTAGCTTAAGACTATTCAAATCCAGTGAACAGGCTGTTACTGAACCAGTGACCTACATCTTCGGCCTCATCTGCACTTACCATCAGGTGAGATAGAGGTTAATCGCTGGTCAGTTTATAATAATACTTAGTAATAATAAAAAAGATGCATAAATATAACTCCCAAGGTTCTTCTTTGCGATTTCGCTCTCCAGCTCTACTCTAACATTTGCTTCTAGAGAGGGGTATGTCTATTGTGGCTTCTGCCCACAGTATCCCCAATCCAAATAGTCATTCGGATTCGCCACATAAAAAGATGCGACATTGGAGCCCTCTCAGTAGAAAGCTCAGCAACAGTGTCTTGAGTGGCGCAAGTTGGTGCAGGAAAAGTTCACGATTTCGAGGAGCGACGTTTAGTTGACCTCGACGCTAAACGCGATGAACTAACTCGCCAGCCTGCTGCCGTTCGCCACCATTTTGCTAACGATGTGATTGCTTTAAAATTGTGCGCGAGTTTTTACTTCAAAGATTGGCTACATAAGTCATGTTCGGGCGTACGAGGGACAAATTGACTAGAAGTCGAAGTGGTCGCTATGGCCACCATGCAGCGCATTGGCGCATGGCATCGGTAGGAAGGATAGGGATCCCTCCATTTCCCATAATTTCATTTGTACTAATTTCATTTGCCATAATGGTCACTGGCTATAACCTTCATTTGCCCTAATATCACATGCCATAATTTTTGAATGCCATAATACTCAAACGTTATAATGTTCAACATCCCTAATATTAGATACCATAATATCACTTTCCATAATTTTTACTTTCCATAACTTTCAAAATCAATAATATTTCATGCCATAACAATCATTTGCCATAATTAAGGAAAAAACAGATCCAGACTGTTGAAATTTACTGCTACCGAAACACGGTAGGTTCGTTAGGTTTCTTGCGACCCTCAGAGCTGAAATAGAAGCATCTCTAAGGACTCGGGGGGCTCGGGGGGCAAAGCCCTCCTCAATAGCCACATGCCTGGTCAATTAATTAGGTTAGGTTAGGTTAGAATGGCGTCAAGGCGCGAAGCGCCGAAACTAGGCGGAATAGGAGCTCCGCGTAGCGGAGCTCCGTCGGCTTCGCCTCAGGGTCATTCAGTTCATATTTTTGTTTGTTTTCTACACATGTCATCACATCTGTTAAACGTAGATAATTAACACAACCCGTAGTAAAAAAATAACATTTTTAATTAATTATTATTATTATTACAAGAATAAAAATTCTGGGTTTTTTATGGCATTTGAATTTTATGGCAAATGATATTAGGACAATTGATAATAGGAAAAACGAAATTTATGGTAAACGTATCGTTATGGCACCTGAAAATTATGGCAAATGAAAATATGGCTAATGATCATTATGGCATATATATCGTTATGGAATATAAAATTATGGCAAATGAAATTCGGGCATGTGAAATTAGTTTATATGAAATTCGGGCAAACAATAGAGAACCGGAAGGATAATCTCTATTCGGATCACTTCAGACTGATTGGCAGCTCGCGATTGTACCTACACTGCTTTGTAGGAATTTGTTTGCAACGCTAGGTATTTTATTAGATGGAAGCGAGTGTGCGGCGCGTCCGAAACCAGTAACAATGTGTCGTGGTAGCCGGTCGCAAATGCCAGGTCGCGACTGCTTGGATCTAAATGCTACCTGAAGAGGAAATCGTCCGTTTTCTACACAAACGTATTTCCCGTTTGATTATTTGATACAAGGTGTTTAAGCGGGTGTTTTAATTACTTTGAATTGACACTCTTGTAAAGTGTTTTCATTGTAATTTTGGGTTCAAAATTAACTCTCTCCTTTGACGTCGTATACTTTGAACATCGATAATGGCTGAAAACATTTCTCAACCACAATTAAACGATCCCGAAAAACATTTACATTTCATTCAGTCAAAATAATCTGATCATTTGCTAAAGAATTCACGATTAATTTCAAGAGGCGGCGTTTACCGATTTAATCTAACGTAGTTAGTTTATACTATTCTGGCTGTTGCCCGTGACTTCGTCTACAAAGAATTTTGTTTATCGCCATCCCGCGGGAACTATGCATTTTTCCGGGGTAGAAAGTAGCTCCTGTTTTAATCTGGGGTATCAGCTATCTCCGTTCCAAATTTCATCCAAATCCGTCAAGTCGTTTCAGCGTGAAGAAGGAACAAACATACACACTCACTCACATCCTCACACACTTACGTATTTATAATATTAGCAGGATGTATCTATGTTTACGACACTTTAAAAAGTTTCGATGGCGAATAGGCAATCTCCTCCTTTCTGAATACTGTCAAAAAGATAATCAGTAGGTAAACTTGAACCGAGCCTAATTCCTGTGTAAACTGATGAAGTATTTAGCTATCCCAATTTAGCCGGGGACCTCTTTTGATCTAATTCGTTTGATTACTATAGGGAACTCCTGAGAAATTAAGTTTATTTCATTTCATTTATTCATTACAAAGTCATTGTACATTGTAAAAAAGATGTTATTAAGACACTTAGTATGTACCTAAGTACATGACGCCCTGCAAGGGCACACAATAACAATTTATCGCTAAGTCTAAAATTAATAATTAAAATGTCAGAATACAATAAAATTTGTTGTCATGCTTTTTAAGATAATTGATTAAATCTATGAATTATTTTATTATTTATTTAATCATTAATTATTATTATTTATTATCATCATTACTTTGATAAATTCATTAAAATGATAACTAAATTTACAAGTTCTTACGCTGGTACACATTTTGACAATAAAATACATACATACATTATTAATCACGTCTTTATCCCTTGCGTGGTATACAGCGCCTAGAGTAACAAGACCTGAAGGCCATAAAATAGCGTGATTGTGGCGTATAGGTGGAAAAGGGAATCAAAATAGTGTTGGTTTGCTAGTCGCAACCTCATGATTCCTAAGATTATCGCCCATACGACACAATGAAAATATATACACTGAACACCACTTAATAAACGGTACAGAAAACACATGGATGCACAAAAGGTAAATGGGATATTCTTTTGTGTAACGCAATGCGTTTCAAACGCCGTGTCCTATGTGTAACGAAAGGAGACGACTGACTGAAACCTTGCTACTCGTGACCACACACACACGCACCACACTATGCTCATTATTATCAGGATTCACGGACGTGCATAACTAAGCTTTTGCCCACGACTTCGTCCGCGCGCAATTAATATTTAATGGAAAAGCATTTCACAAGTTTCGCTTATCCGAGCCTTTTGTTTTTGGCAAATGTACAAGCTAAAAGTGTCTCGGGTGCCAAATGTCTACCATCGCTAGGCTCATAGTCATAATATACCTTCATTCATATTCATTTAATCCTTCATTCAATCGTTCCGTAAAGTACCTAATTCATTTTAGGAAAAAGATTTAGGAATATATAGTATTTAAGTACTAGTAATTTATTTCTTTCCGTGGATATCATAATAAAGCCGGTGTCGTATAAAGCCACGTCCACACTAGAGTTACGGTTACATATGCAGCTCGCAGATGGGTACCCGGCTTAAGGTAACAATGGAATCGGATGCAAGGGTTGGCAGCAGCTGCTGCAGCAAAGCGTCGCCAGCTAATATTGAAGGAAGGGGGGGGGGATAGTAGAAGTATAGCGTCTATCGGTAGCTCAAGCAGTATGGCGACACTTCAATGTCAATTTCATCTTCCTAGCGTTTTTCCCGGCATTTGCAACGGCTTAGTGAGCCTGGGGTCCGCTTTGACAACCTAATCCCAAGATTTGGCGTAGGCACTATTTTGTACAGAAGCGACTGCCATCTGACCTTCCAATCCAGAAGGGTAACTATGCCTCATTGGGATTGGTCCGGTTTCCTCACGATGTTTCCCTTCACCGAAAAGCTCATGGTAAATTTTAAATGTAATTTCGCACATAAATTCCGAAAAACTCACGAGGTGCGAGCCCGGGATTCGAACCCGCGACCACAGCTTGAGAGGCCACAGGTCGAACCACTAGGCTACCACGGCTTTCTGTCATTTTTTTTTTTTGAGAACAATTCACACAAATTAACCTAGTCCCAAAGTAAGCCCAAGTAAGGCTTGTGTTATGGATACTAGACAACGATATACATACTTATATAGATAGAAACATCCATAACTCAGGAACAAATATGCTCATCACACAAATATATGCCCTTACCAGGATTCGAACCCAGGACGCTTGCTTCGCAGGCAGGGTCGCTACCAACTAGGCCAACCGCGTCGTCACTTAGGGTGCTTCGTACTTGTCAATATTGTCAAAAATTAAAGGCTACATTTTTTCGATCTTAGAGATGCTAATAAGTTACTATTATTACAAGTTTGCGCAGGGTCCCTAAACCCCATGATTTATGTTTATGTTTATGTTTATTTGATCATTCAATATAAAATTACATCATCACTTAAAATTAAATGTCAAAGAATTCATATTGAAATCGTCAGCTCAGAATAAATATGTCAACAATTAAAAATTAAAATAATATAATAGGTATAACAACAAGTAAACTAAAATAAAGATATTTTCTCCATTATGGGTCGTCATGGGTAACATACAATTTAAATACAAATGAAAAACATGTCATAAAATGGAAATTAACATTAAAAGAAACAAAAATAATATAAAAATATGGAGAACTAGGTTAAAATGTCAAATTTAAAAATTCATTAACAGAATAGTGATTAGTGGTACAATGTGGGAGCGAAGATAATTAAAGGACATGATTAGTTAGCGGTCTGGCTAACCTTTAGCCAAGGTGATCTCCTGAATAATGTATTGAGGTAGTGCGATTAATTACAGGAGCTAATTGAGAAACTGATTAATTAACCGTATTATTAAACACTAACGAGGTTGCACAAGAGGCTTGGGCCGTGATTTTAGAGGAACCTTCCATTTTCAATCCTTCCATTCTGGTTTGGGGCAAAAAACAAACATAATACAATCTAACTAATATTATAAATGCGAAAGTATGGATGGATGGATGTTTGTTTGTTACTCAATCACGCCAGAACGGCCCAACGGATCTAGATGAAATTCGGCACATAGATAGAGAAAAGTCTGGAATAGCACATAGGGTACTTTTTATCCCGGAAAATTGCGTAGTTCCCGCGGGATAGCGATATTAGCGATAAACGAATTCTTTGCAGACGAAGTCGCTGGCAACAGCTAGTTTTATATACGTTTGTATATTAATAATATTAATGCAACAAAATATCGTGCAGCCGTAATCCAATTTGTTAAAGTGTTTCCATTTTCAAATGAACTTGTTAACTTTGTTTGCCCTTGGGCTAGTTAGTTCTAGGTGATCGGTCTGAGTGGTTATGTTTTGTTTCAATCCAGACGTGTGTGAATAGTAGAAGAAAAATAATCATTTTTCTTGAGAGAGATTAGGGTGTAGAACGGTGGTAGCAAAGAAATAACATAGAATGTACCAGTTGCTTCTCTGCCCGCGCAGATAGTAAAGGCCTATCGAGGGAATTGGGCGAGAGTCTTGGGAATCATGTTATAGGCGATGGGGCTAGCAACCCATCACTATTTTGATGCCCTTTCCACCTATATGCTCACAATTATGCTAAACGTGGCCTTTAGGTCTTGTTACCATAGGCTCTGTATACCCCGTGCAACTAAAATGTTTTAGTCTCTCACCTCGCATTGCTAAAAGGTGATATTTTTCATGTCTTTGATTCAATAACGTGGGATTTATGGCTTGCATAATTCGATGTCGTAAGTGGTGATACAAAAGCTATTGAGGTTTCTGCTTGGTATTTTTTTTTATTAAGATCTTACTTAGATACTCAGACCACGGCGCTCTTTAGTTTCAGCCAGATTTAAATTATTCTTAAGTTTTATAGTTTTAAAAAACATCTTTTTATGCATGTCTTTCGGTTCTTGTAAAAATGTGAAGTGAATAGTTTAATAAAAAAATTGGGAAATGATTGCTTACATCGACGTACTTCGGTTAGAATTTTTACTGCGTTGGCCATTACGCAACGTCTAACTTTAAATATTGTTACGAGAAGTTGAAAATCAAATACAAATACTCAACACGAAATGACGATACTCTGGCGATTTTACTACATTATTCAAAATACAATACGACCTATCTTCCACAATACAATTATTATAACTTAGGGTTGCTGACAACTGACGTACTTTTGTCTGGCTCCCAAGCCTCAGACGATTAAACATTGCCTTTATCATCTCCTTTCAATGTCACAAAACAAATGTTTCTCTCAGAACCTTTGGAGCACCTAAATCACCACGGTTTCCCTTACTCAATATTGTGTTTCGTAGTATAATACCGAAGCGTATTTGAATAACAAGAGACCAACATCGAATGGTAAATAATAGGTAAAAAAGTGAATGCCCTTTTTGCTTATTGGTTTCTTCATATTTTGAATTTCCTTTCCGAGGTTTTCCTTAATAGGTTTGGCCTATTGGGCTTTTGTTTACGACAACAATTGTTGAGGAAAGATACGTCCATTACGGAAATTTTGGACGCTTATTTTTGGCTTGTTTTGGCTTCGCCTGTCAACCGATGGTGCCAGTATATTTCTGGAATCTGGGTCTTGGTGGAGGCAGTGCGGTGCTCCCAGATTAAGAGGTTATTATGTACAAAAAATGAATGTCCTCTCGAGCACAGGGACTTTGAGCCCGGGCTAGCACCTCTTGAATTTGAAGAATTCTCATGTTGAATTATATCAAGACGTTCTCAGTGAAGGAAACCGGCAATCCAGCATACACCTGCGAGATAAATCAATGGTGTATGCGAAGTTCCTAATCCGTACTGAGCTTGTGAGAGGAGATCGGTGCCAGTAGTGGGTTGGGGTTGGGACGTATACAAGCTCGTGATGGATTAAAATGAATTTTGGTATAACAGGTCAGTAGTTATTAAACTAATAAAACGGTTCATAAGTTTAAGATGCATTACAACTTCAATAAAATGTGGCTAGAATTTTAAACGTTCTCGGCTACAAGAATTCAGAGAATGTTACAATTTAAGCTATGAACTTCAAAGGGCATTCTTAAAATTCTAGTCACGGACGATTTTATCACATTATTTCAGCTTCAGACTTTTAGTTGGAAATGTTTCTTGAAAAAATGTTAGTTAACTATAAAATACTTACCAAAAAGATCTCATATAGCTTTTACAGCTTGTACTTTGAGCTTCGATTATGTGTACTCAAGATATATAATCTCTTCTCAAATTGTTTCGGAATATTTCAGCAGGTGTTGGTAGCTACGACCTTTGACATGTTTACCGCTATCCCGCGGGAATTATGCAATTTTCCGGGATAAAAAGAAGCCTATGTTTTAATCTAGGGTACCAGCTATCTTCATTCCAAATTTTATCCAAATCCGTCCAGTCGTTTCAGCGTGAAGAAAGAACAAACATACACTCATATCTTCACAAACTTTCGCATTTATTTATAACTAGCTGTTGCCAGCGACTTCGTCTGCAAAGAATTCGTTTATCGCTATCCCGCGGGAACTACGCAATTTTCCGGGATAAAAAGTAGCCTATGTGCTATTCCAGACTTTTCTCTATCTATGTGTCGAATTTCATCCAGATCCGTTGGGCCGTTCTGGCGTGATTGAGTAACAAACAAACAAACATCCATCCATCCATCCATCCATCCATCCATACTTTCGCATTTATAATATTAGTTAGATTTTAATTAATTACTATTGATTTATAAGTTTTTGCGTCTTTTCAGTCTATTGTTTCTGCTACCTACTTTATCCTGTTCAAATTTTTTGTTTCTGTCTAAAATACTTGTCTGGAAGAGATCGCCTTTAACCGATAAGACTGCCTATTGAACATTTATGAACTCACTGTATTGTATTGTTTTGTGGTGTATATCTGAGCTGTATAGGTAGCTGATTCCAATGTAGTGTATATTGTTCTAACTATATTAATTAAAGTTTCCAAACGTCTCTCAGTAGCGATCTCGCAGATAACGGAACAATTTCATGTAACCTGATATAATAGCTAACGTCTCTCTATGAAGTATGGTGGGGGATTACGTACGTGTAATTAATCTATAGGAAGGTTGTTGCTATTGTATTTGAGATGAAACGTATAGGTAAACCTGCAGGCTTATTACGTAACTCGCCGCGATCGTATTCGTGTTCATTTTGATAGTTCAGTATGGGCTGACAATTGGCATCAGAATCAGCTAGCTGTCACAGTCATACAAGAACTGTCAAAATGATGACGATGGCGATTGTGAGCGAGTCACGTAATAAGCTAACTGAGTAAGTAAGTAGGTAACGTTCGCATAAATTTCGCAAGCATTTCGCAGATACGGACAGACCACAATACATCTTCCAGTCTATAAGTCCCACTGTTGGGCACAGGCCTTTTAATAAGAGAAAGAAAGAAAGAAAGAAAAAGTTTATTAGTTTGTTTGTTTGTAGTTTTTTTATTATTTATTTAGTACAATTCAAATTATCCCTACTAATCCCTACTAATAATATTATAAATGCGAAAGCTAACTCTGTCTGTCTATTACGCTTTCACGTACGGAGGTAGGTTTAATCCCGTGGAAGGACATAGGATAGTTTTTATCCCGAAAAATCGCATAGTTCCCGCGGGATAGCGAGCAAATGCGAAAGTAACTCTGACCGGTTTAGCTGAAATTTAGTATACATACATACCGTCACGCATCTTTCCCACAGGGTTAGGCAGAGACTACTTTGTTCCACTTGCTACGATCCTGACTTACCTACTTCTTTCGCTTCATCCACATTCATCAATCTCTTCATACATGCTCGTCGGTATTTGGTATACGGATAGTTTCAGTCCCGGGAAAGGACATAGGGTTTTTATCCCGGAAAATTGCATAAGAGCTGATACTCTTTAAACTACTGGACCGATTTTTACCAAACATGGCTAAGAACTACCACAAGGAAACTGACTTTCGAATGAAAAAAAAACGGTATCGCAATCGGTCCACCCGTTTGAGAGTTTCGATGCCACATCAGATACACACACATACACACACACACACAGATATATCGACGTCGAACTAATAACACCACTCTGTTTGCGTCGGGGGGTAAAAACTGCGACGAAAAAGACCCGACTCAGTTTTCACGCGTTATTTTAGGTCAAAGTTGACAGAGGCGCTAAACATTTGGTAATTCTTAAACGGATTTAATAAACGGAGTCTAATTAGCTTTACCTGTGTATTAGTCTAACTTAATTACGACAAAGTGCGTGGAATGTCAGCGTCTTGGTAGCACGCACCAACTTATTGGAATCCGATTAATTGGGTACGGCGTGATGTTTGATTAATAAATTAATTAAGTGTCGACATGGGGATTGCCATTATTTATAATATCATAACGATAAATATAATGAATATAACGAAAATGTGGTGGTACCTATGGTCTTTAACTCGCGGAGTGTACCAAGGAAAAAAATCAAAAACAAATGCCCAACGAAAAGTTTTAATTTCTTCTGAAATGCCGTAGGCTAACTAAAAGATGTCTCCATATTCCAAACGAAGCCAAAACCACACCAAATTAAGTTACTGGTTAAAACAACGTTTCCCTTACTGCAAAGTTACTACCTAAGCTTGATCAGTGTCTAACTTTCCATTTCTTACAAAATATCGTAATGGCTTTGACATTAACTTTCACTTGCCCTACGGTCACTGACCCCTATATAACTTTTATCAGGGCCCTAAAAGCAATCAGCGAGGAAAAAACTTTATAGCACGTCTCATTTATATCTATTTGTACCCGTAGACTTTGGGTTGGTTAGTTAAAGATTTAAAAGTTGCTCGGAAATAGGCACTGGTAAACTAATAATCCTCAGCAAATCCTTGGGTTTTCGACCCCTGTCAACGAGTCTACCCACATCTTTATAAATGGAATTTCAAATAAAGCTTTATGAACTAAATTAAAGGAAAATACCTACTGTAATAAAATGGAACTAGCCACGAAAAGACCTTAACACTATAAAGCATGCGCCGAGCGACAAACATTACTGCAAAATAATTGCATTGCTGTACTTTAATTATTAAAGCTTTAGTCCTGCATTTTATAAGTAAAATTTTGATGATAAACTCAATAAAGCATACATACGTACGAAATACGATTACTTAATTTTCTCGGTAGAAAAAAAACAATTTACATAATAAAAAAAATGAAACTTGAATACGACGTAGTCTCAGAAGAACATTCTGTTTTTTTTTATAACGACAATACAAATTCATGTTGTCTAATTCTGAAGTATGTTTTTTTAGTATTTACACTCACATATAGACGTACCGTCACGCCTCTTTCCCATAGGGGTAGGCAGGTAGAGACTTGCTACGATCCTGACACACCTTTTTCGCTTCATCCGCATTCATCGATCTCTTCATACATGCTCGTCGGTTTAGTGTAAGTACCTACTCTTGACCTGATCTTAGTAGTTAATACGAAAGAAGTAACAAAATATTTATATTTAGGAGTTGTGAATGACTAAATAAGCATCGTAATCGTGTCGTAGTCGTCTGCTGTAAAGACATAATGACTTCTAAGAAACCGAAGATCCGCTTCAAAGCATAAGTTTAAGGAAAATTGAAATTTGATTGAATTCTGTTGTTTTCTTAATGTTGAGTTTGTGTATGTTTTCAGTTTTGTTTACGTTAAAATTAAGAAGATTTCAAAATTATACAGTCAGTAAGTAGTAAGTACATAGGTGGGTTTTTACCATCTGCGCGGGAAGTGAAGCAACTGGTATATTATATGTTTTTTCTTCGCTCTCGGACCAGCATGGCAGTACCTTAGAAACTGGTTAAATTTTGTACGGTATTGTTTTCATTTTATCTTTGGTTAGAGAAATCTTAAAAAGCCCGACTTCTGTTCAACAGGAAATAGGACCCGCGGACGGCGAAGAAAATAAATGTTACAAATACTGATTTTAAGACAAGGAAATTACAATTCTAGTCTATAGGGCGCGGTCTAATGGAATTCTTTATGAAGTTCTGAGCGAGGCATCTAATTATCTGAAGTAATAAATTCATCAAAATGAAATTCAGTACCTGCTCAATGAAGAAGGATAAGTATAAAACATTAAACTATAGTCCATTCCAATCCATTTTTACGCTGTTGTAAACAAAAAAGACCTCCCAAAAAAAACAAAAGTTTAATTTCTAAACGACACTGAAAATTAGAACACATAAAAAAATCCGAAAAGTAAAGCTATGACCGGGAATCGAACCCGGGCCCTCGTCATTCCGTGACGCGTGCTATACCCCTACACCACCCATAGCAGGTGAGTAAGCCTTCGAATTTTTCTATCTGTTACCAACTGTCACGTGACCTTGTTACTATGCAAATACTTGTCGCTAAGCGTCCTCTGTTTGAATGATGTGTCTGTACGACACAATTACAAACTCCCATGGAACATGTACTGCTCACCAGGGACGAGAGAAGGCGCTGTTTTTCAATTGATAGGAAATATCAAATGAATCAAGAAATTTTACTTCTTTATTTTTAATGTTTACTTTTTACTTTTTTCGTTTAAAAGTTTATTTTGCAAATAGGCCGCCAAGGCTCTTTTACATGTCTTTTTTTGAATATACCAGCACATTCGGAAAGACCATCATTGCCAAGAAGAATGCGCCGCAAGAAACTTGGCAGAAAGTCATTTTTTCAGGTCATAATAATTGTAATAAAATATCGTGAGGTATCGAGTATTGAGTACTCTTCAACATTCCAATAGGTGTGTTACTGATTGCATACAATGAGGGATTGAGTGGGAATTTAGATGTAGTTAATCAAAGGCGTTACATGGTCTGAAATGGAGGATAAACCAATGCATTGACACCAATTATCAACTTACTCACAAAACTAAGCAAACCTCTTAAACAACTTAAATATATTTTCATCTCTCATACTCTGAAAGTAGGTCATTGATTATCTGGATATAGGGTTGAAAGTGACTCATCGCGACCCTTGGGTTGAAAGTAATTTTTTTTTCTAGCTAATCCAAATGAGGTACATAGCAATGGAAATACGTATACAGCCATGTAATCTATGTTTAAAATAATAATCTATACTAATAGTTCCATTTTAATTGTAAAAGGCAAAATCATCTTAAAATAACATTCCCGCTATATATAACCACTCACTTGATTTTGGATTTTAAAAATGGTGGCCTATATTGCTTCGTCATTTGTGAAAATTTCCGCGAAATGCCGTGTTTTATTTAAAAATTCATAACTTGGCTTCTACTGAACCATTTGCTATGTTTTTTATACACAAAAAAGCCAATGAAACAAAGAATTTATTGCTGTTGCTTATTTTATGGGTTACGATATTGAAAATATTTATAATAAATGCGTAAAACAGACACACTGATAAAGTTGAAGACTTCAAGCGGAAATGTATTTTTAGAAAAAAATCTAAAGCGATAACACCCTTTTTGTTTGCATGCAAAAAAAAGTAGATTAGTTGTTCTTTCATTTGAAGCCAAATACTATATAAGTGTTCATATAAAATTATATAGTAAACATCATTTCATTTTTAAATATGTGACGCAAGACTGCGCAAGACGGGGCGAAATTGTTTCTTTGTTTCGTGATTTATTTGTGGCTAATTTTATAACTCCAGAACCGAAATAAAGTTCTAATTAGAACAAGCAACTAATAATCATAAATTAGAATAGATATATTTTGCAATAATCACGTAATTTACGGTTCTATGAGTCAAAATAACAAAAATTATGTACGTACCACCGAAGTTTTGATTTCCAGTTGAACTAAAAACGCTTTAAACCACAATATCACACAAAACAAACACATTATAAATCACAGTCTGTACCTAGCAAACCACAATTACACAAAGAAAATCGTTAATACATAGAATCACACTGATTTTAAGGTAAATAAACAAAGCCGGTACGCAAAAAACAAAACACATGCGACGTTACCATGCCAACTGCCGATTCAAATACAAAATACAACATGGCCGCCCGTTAGGGTCGGAACACAACGGAGCCGCCAGGTCTATGCAGTGTTTTAGAATTAAGCGCATACCTACGCTATTTTAAGTGGTCTATAAATATAGTATAATGTAAAAAACGTAATATTTGCAAATGTTTTACCTACTTTTCATTAACTTATGTTCGAGTCTTTACCTATGTTAGTCGTTATTTATTTAAACCGACTTAAAAAAAATAAGGTGGTTCTAGGTTAGACTGTATTTCGTATGTATATTTAATTAAATGATAAAATAAAGTTCTTACTATGGAGATTAGGCATTTAAAGAGCTTTTTAGCATACTTGCTGTTAGGCAGTGAATAAAAAAACGATCGAATGTGGTTGGAATTTTATTGTATTTTTGCTTGACTAAAATGACCAGACACCAAATTAATGATTATAAAATGTAGTATGTATGTAAACAATGGGGTCGTGGTGTCATCTAAAAAAAAATGTGGGTCCAGGTGTGGCTGTGAATATCTCATGTCTTCCAGCCATTGGCGAACGTCTTCGGCTAAATTTGGTGGTAATATAGCGACTCTCCGCAAGTGATAACGCCGGGAGTTTGCTTATCATCATCAATATCACCAATATCATCTTCCTCGTCTTCATCACTTTCGGCCTGCATGGTTTGGCACCAGCCCTTGAAGATCTCCTCCGCTCTCGTGGTTCCGTAATCTAAAAATTAAACAAGCTATTTGATTATGTTCATACTTACATACATACCGTCACGCCTCTTTCCCACAGGGGTAGGCAGACTATTTTGTTCCACTTGCTACGATCCTGACATACATCTTAAAATGATTTGATTATGTTCAATAACAAATACAACAATAAATGATAAAAAACAAAACACCGCTATGAACTTCAAATGTGTTTTTACAAATAATCTTATTCCATCATTGTGTCCCAAAATGTTATTTCAAATAAAGTTGAGTATTTTTACCCGCCGGCGGCATATAGGATTTTAGTAAAAGAAATCTAGTATCAGATTGAACATGAATACTTAGTAAGTAGGAACAAATCACAAAAGCACCAATCGCGTTCGCAGCGCGTCGGGTGTGCTCTATGCCTTACAACGTCAAAGCGAGTAGTTGGCTAAACTGATTATGGTAACTACGGCTACCACCCGTACTTACATGGACCGTTACTTGTTTTATTCGCTAATCCTGGGTAAATAAGTCATAGACGTTAATGATTTTATGTTTATTTAAGTAACTAATACTTAAACTGTTTTATTCACTAGAATATTACGAGAAATATTCTTTATTCTTCAAAATGTTGGCCATTTCAATAGCAAGTCACCGAAAAAATATCTGTCTTAACTACTTTGAAGTGAGATTGTATTTCATAATTATTCATTGGTACTGAAATATAGCTATAATCTGATAGTTGGATAAACACTGAATCGTTTAATGTATAACTTTAATAGTAAAATATAAATTTGAATACTTACGGCATTTTCAAAATACTGTCCACTTTTACGCAACTTCACTTTTTCACAACGTTGAGAACGACAGCTATTTAAAAATATTTTAGTTCTATCATGTTGCCTGCCAATTTTTTTCTGTGTTGCCATCTTATTTGGGTATGTTTTGGACATAGTTTAAACCGCTTCGAAACTGCCCTTCACAGATTAAAAATCAAAAATTGTACAAAGGTCGTCTGGTAGCTCTGGCTACCAGAATCATTTTGTAGGTTATCAAAGTTGGTAGCTCTGGTTACCGCAATCAAGTGAGTGGATAAGCTTATGCAAGCGTTATACAACGAGAATTAGTAGAAATTATTACGTTCGGTAATTTTTTTAGCTTGAAATATTTAAGTCGACAATTAATTGATAGCGACCTCCGTGTCTGCAAGTTTAAAAAAAAACTAGCCGGCCGCCATTGGTGCGCAGAAGAAATGCGCAATGCGCGCAAATCGCGCAGTAGAAAAAAGAGCGGGAAGATAATGACAAACGTAACAAATATTAAATGCGACCATGCGACGTTAGTGAAATTTTAATTTCCTCATATTCGAAATGAAAAGTAGAGTGTTCAACTCGGATGAAATTACCCATTTCACCCTCGAACTATTGGCACCCTCACTTCGTTCGGGTGCCAGAAATATCTCAGGTGAAATGGGTATATTTCAACCCTAGTTTATCAATCTACTATTTCAACATGAAACTACCGTGAGACTCACACATAATTACAACACAACGTGAGTTATCCGTTGTGTTGTAACTTAAATATAAATAAATAAACTAATAAATATTAGGGAACAATTCACACAATTGACCTAGTCCCAAAGTAAGCGCTAGTAAGGCTTGTTTTATGGGTACTAGACAACGATATACATACTTATATACATAGAAAACATCCATATCTCAGGAACAAATATTCGTGCTCATCACACAAATATATGCCCTTACCAGGATTCGAACCCAGGACGCTTGCTTCGTAGGCAGGGTCACTACCAACTAGGCCAACCGAGTCAATATAAATGTACCTATTACAAGATAAATTAATTGAAGTAAAATAAATCTAAAAACGTACTCTCCCGCGGCATTGAGCCAAAGATGCTGGCAGCATTTCCCCGCTGTATTGCAATACTGATTCGCTGAGCGAGGAAGCTGCCAGCTCTTTGGTCTCCGTTGCAGTCGATCAGCCTCTTAAAGCTTACGTTGTGAGTAGCGGAAAAATATACTTTTTGTAGGTGCTATACTCTTCTTTACTATGGCTTATACGTCCTCAAAATACATTCAAATCATTTGGCGGAAAAATAAACGATTTACCAAAATCACATGCTCAAAAAATAGCTTTGCAAGGAACACAATCATTGGCGCACAATAAACAGTCAATGTTTGTACATCTATTTGTCTCATTACCTGTAAAATTAATGTGTTTTATGTGTACAGTAAAGAGTTATATACATAGAATACAAACTGAGCGAATTCACAGAATATATAGGAAGAACGCGAACCTACATCACATCAGCTTTTGTAATCGTGCACCTGAATAAATAAGGATGGGGTTATATAAAACCAGACACCGGCTGGAATTGCCGGCCTCTAGAACTATAAAAGATCGAGCCACGAAATTCATGTTTTATGCCTCTTCACAGTGTACAGAATAAACAGTATGATTGCGATGTCACGGACCTATCACGATGAAATTTTTAGAGATTGGAAATAAGTATTAAAGATATATTTTACTAAATTATAAATTGAGATTTTGTTTAATTTTTAATTTATTTTTAGTGTATTTTACAGTGAATATACATTTTGACGATTAAAATAGATAATTTCGTGATAGCTGACGTGATGTGACCACCACTGACCTATATTTAATGCAGGGGTGGCCAACCGGTCAGTTGCGATTAACCCCTGTATATCTGATAGATTAAGCAAGTCGATAGTGATAAAGCAGAAAAAATATTCAGAAATAATTCAATGATAATAACTTAACAAGCTGGTCTTATCAAAATCATTTGTGTCCTTAATTATTTTAATTTGTATCGTTTGTTTGATTGGTTATTCCATTTTGTATTGGTGGTTAGCTAAAATATTATAATTTGGATTTTATTTTGATAAAATATATTTTTGCCGAGTTTCTGACGGCCGATTTAATATAGTAAATTATGCTTTCTCCAAAAGCGCTGCTAGTAAAAAAAGTCAGGAAAAAGTGCTCTTTGCGGTCTGTTAGCAAAATAAAGTTTTGATTGTGATAGGTTTCAGTAAAAGTCAACTTGACAAGAAATCCACACGCAAAGTCGGTCGCAAAGTCAATCATCTGAATATAGTTTCCTCGTTTAGTATCTCAACAAACATGAAATCTTTTAATACTTTACGGGTACGGATATAGGCTAGACAGGTGTCTCTCAAATATAGGGTCTCTATTCTCAGCCAGACTACCTTAATATTTTATTCTCATCTCCATCGGGAACTATTTTTAGACATCTATCCGCTTCAGGCCTCGGTTGAAATGAGACGGACACCGGAGATGAAAACTCTTATGAATTTGATTATGGAATATCTGAAAAAATATGTGGATAATTCCGTATAGTTTACAGTAATAATTTCGGCTTCATAGAGCATTGTCTTGCTCTAACTTACATGACGCCAATTTTTTCATTCCACAGACCGAATTGTACGTTATATTTATGTCTTAAAACAATGTACTTGAACTGATTTTTCGCGGTAAAATATTAACCATGACACATTTGCCTTCCTATTCACATAAAAAAAAAAAAAAAAAAAAACATTAAAACAAGCTTGAGTTTCACAACCATAATTTTAGTTAGTTTTAGTTTTTGTTGTCATAGGTGACCTAACCCTGATACTCATACGTACATCATCTAACTAATATTATAAATGCGAAAGTATTGATGGATGGATGTTTGTTTGTTATTCAATCACGCCAGAACGGCCCAACGGATCTGGATGAAATTTGGCGCATAGGTAGAGAAAAGTCTGGAATAGCACATAGGCTACTTTTTATCCCGGAAAATTGCATATTTCCCGCGGGATAGCGATAAACGAATTCTTTGCAGACGAAGTCGCTGGCAACAGCTAGTACATTATTAAGAAAGAATAAAGACACAAAAACTTTGAAGTGAAAACTATTAAAAATCCGCCATACATAATATTTTGCGGGTGGTAGGGCCTTGTGCAAGGTCCGTCCGGATCGCTACCACCATCTTACTCGCTAATCCTGCCGCTAAGCAGCAGTGCTTGCACTGCTGTGTTCCGGTGTGGAGAGTAAGACAGCCGGGGAAATTACGGGCACAAGAGGCATTTCATCTAAGTCCTCTAGGTTGGCAACGCATCTGCAATCCCTCCGGGGTTGTGGGTGTCTATGGACAGTGCTGATCGCTTACTATCAGGTGACCCACTTGCTCGTTTGCCTTCCTATTCACATAAAAAAAAAGCACTTAAAATCACCACCAATTTATAAAAAAACACGACAGCGCAACTCGCATAATGGCACCAATGTTAATATTCATGCTCTACAAAAAACAAAGTGGCAAATACGGGAAAGTAACGCTACTTAGAGATCCGGAGAGCGGTAACTCGGCTCACAAACCCATTAAATATGTCTTCCCCGTCACGAAGACATAGTGTAGGGTCTTTAAAAAGCCATTTTTGAAATTCAAGCGTGAATATCGGCTGCATACATCATTTCGGTGGAACATTTTGGGCGATGTAAGCTGTAAAATATTACCCAAGTTGTTACGTATTCGGAAATACTTATGTAATGTAAAATGGGGGCTAAAAATACACTTATGGATAAAGTCCCGACTGTCTTACTCATCTAAAAGGTGAAATTTTGCATAGGGAAGTCCCTATGCTAAATTTCCTTCCTTTTCTTTGTAATGTAGACAATGAATAAAGAAGGATTTTGTGATGTCCTGAATTCTGTAACAGGAGTAAGGGTGCGACCAAGCCGCCGCGTATACGCAGTGACGTGTCGTGACGTTTTCTCACCGTTGCTTCATACATTTTGTTGCGATTCCGTAACGTCACCGTTTTTTAAGCTGCGGTGTGGTCGCAAACCTTTAGTATTTTTTAAAATATTTTATAATATAATATAATATTTATTTATTTTACACAATAATTGTCACATATAACAAACTTATAGTCTAAAGATAACAAAAGGGAAAAATAATGTATTTAAATACCCTGAACTAGGAAATATGGATTCCTGTGTCTCAGGTGTATAAGGACTTACAAAACGAATTATAAATTACCTAATCACATGGAAAATGTAAGTAAATGATTTTACGGCCGTTTAGTTAATTAGGTTTAAAAGTTAAATAATTGACCCAAACATAGACCGATTTAAACGCGTATCTAAACTATCTAAACAAACACATGTCACCCTAGAGTGAGTTATATGTAAACTCATGCCAGCAAAGATCGGAAAACCCGCAGAGATAGCACATGTGCTCCATTAAAAATAAGACAAGGAGTCGGCTCTCGACGCGGTGATGCGACAAAGTGTAAATTCGTTAAAGCAAGATTAACAGCTGATTTCTTTTACACTAAGAGTTTTCACTGATTCACGGTTAAATTCATTCGAAATATGCAATAAAGGTAATCGCGGTTCACATCCCGTTTATAATATTTCTTTTACACTACTTGTATACTTGTATTTCTTGTAGTACTTGTAATTGTAACTGCCGCCACGATTGTGACGCTAAAACAGAGAAGTAGCGATGTGATTCACTAAACGAAACTCGTAGGTACGTGAAGTCGCTAAGATGCTTGCTTTGTCGTCCAATCTGCATTATTGTACTTACCGCAATATCTGAATTCGACAGCTCAAAGTGGGTAAAATTACACTAAATTACAAGCAAGTACTGTTACTTAAATAACAACTAACATGGTGCATATGGCTAATTTAATGAGTAGGTAACTACTTACTTTACTAATTTTTTTTTATGTAAAATGGAAGGCAAACGAGCAAGTGGGTCACCTGATGGTAAGCGATCACCACTGCCCATAGACACTCGCAACCCCGGAGGGATTGCAGATGCGTTGCCAACCTAGAGGACTTAGATGAAATGCCTCTTGTGCCCGTAATTTCTCCGGCTGTCTTACTCTCCACACCGGAACACAGCATTGCAAGCACTGCTGCTTAGCGGCAGGATTAGCAAGTAAGATGGTGGTAGCGATCCGGACGGACCTTGCACAAGGCCCTACCACCCGCAAAACTAGTTTTGTACTCGTGCTATTATTTTATTCTTCTCTGTACGACTTGTAGCATTAAACAGTGTATCACTATGGAAGGGTCCTATAACACAAGGTATCCTAGCACAGGGCCCTTAGTTGTATAGTTCTGTTAATTTCTTTTTGGAATAAACACATTTTCATTTTCAAAGGGATTAGATAATTATACTTACATACCTACTCGTATTATTAAAATTCTTAAGTATAAAAGAAATCCAGGGATTCCAGTTAATTAACGGTAGTTAGTTATTGCAAAAATAAATTAACCGCTACCCGCTCGCAACTGAACGTTAGCACTCTATAAAATTCTATGGTCGTGTGGTGTAAGGCGATCCACTGTGGACGGTTAAGTTTTACAATAACGATTATTAGCACCGCGGAGTGGATCCTGTTACAAGTGTTGTTCACCCTTATCTTATTTAACAAAGCGGTACGCCAAGATTAAAATTCGTTTAAAGTTAAATTTCGTGATAAAATTACTTAACTTAAATTACTCTTCGTAATTTTTTTATTCAATTTTTTTAATGCGAATTGTTTAATCAATCTGAGCATTGGAAGTAGCTAATATTTGACTTTTAAGATTTGATCACTAACTTGTAAGTGTAACGTACCAGTGAAGTTATTATATTAAGATATTTCCTGCACATAATTCGAATTTCAAATTAAAAACTAAATACAAAATTGTTCCACCACCTTGTAACTAAAGAGTCGCCGTTCACGGTATTCCGAAAAGGTATTCAGAAAAAAACAATGTAGAAGCCACGATTTGAACACTAATCTATGATACTGTTTAATACGGCTGTATTAAAATAATATTATAATGTTAACACTATATTATAGTGTTAATCTCCTGGATTATTACAATTCAAGTTATGCGTGTTTCCAAACACTCCCAACCGATTGTAACTTACATTTTAATCCATCGAGAGTAACCCTTTGTAACGAGTTATTTGAAAACTAGCTGAGTTTGAATTAAGGTAAACGGTTGTTTCGTATGTGTTTATAATCCAATATCATTATTTGTATACTTAGTAGAAAGTTAGCTTTATACTTTAACTAAGTCCGCTTTCGCCGCACTAGCTTTCGTCTAGGTAGAATTTGCAATTGGCATGTTTATGGCTATCTTCCAGGAACTATGCTAATTTCCGGGATAAAAAGTAGCCTATGTTTTAATCTAGAGTACCAGCTATCTTCGTTCCAAATTTTATCCAAATCCGTCTAGTCGTTTTAGCGTGAAGAAGGAACAGACATACACACTCACTCATTCACAAACATCGTGATATCGTCACAAACTTTCGCATTTATAATGTTAGTAGGATATAGAATACTTAGTTTTCATCCGGTTGCTAGATCGGTGAAGTTCGCTCTTTGTTTGGCGAGAAATTAAACCACTAAGCCGTACGAAATATTATAAACGGGATATGAACCGCGATTACCTTTATTCAGCTCCCGATATTATAATATTTCGAATGAACTTAACCGTGAATCATTGAAACCTCTCAGTAAGCCTCTCAGTATGCGGGTGGTAGGGCCTTGTGCAATGTCCGTCCGGATCGCTACCATCATCTTACTCGCTAATCCTGCCGCTAAGCAGCAATGCCTGCACTGCTGTGTTCCGGTGTGGAGAGTAAGACAGCCGGGGAAATTACGAGCACAAGAGGCATTTCATCTTAGCCCTCTAGGTTGGCAACGCATCTGCGATCCCTCCGGGGTTGCGGGTGTCTATGGGCAGTGGTGATCACTTGCCATCAGGTGACCCTCTTGCTCGTTTGCCTTCCTATTCATATAAAAAAAAAAAAGCCGTACGTTTCAAATTGAATCTTTATGCCTTAAGGGTGGTAAATAATTGATTATGATGATAATTGCTAATGACTTGACCTGAAACATAAATCACTGCAGGCCAAAACAATTCCCAAACGTCAGACATAAACAACAACCGCCAGCCTGTAATAACTGAAATGGATTTAAATTTATTACAATTTATTTTCATCGCTTCAGCTTTAGAACGGCGACGAAAATGATGGTTCCCTTGGGGCCAAAACAGGCAAACCCGAGTATTTATTCGGCATTGTCCAAGTGATATAGAATCAGAATGTTTGTGATCGGAAAATCAAGTAATGGTACTCGTAAAAATGTTAGTGTACACTAGATACCGTGAGTTATCGTGGTTCGTACACAGAATTTTGCTTGCGTCTTTCGGGCACGGCAATAGTTGACTGTATTTAGTATCTGGCCAACTTTTAGCCCATAAGAAACCATAAGTTAAATGACTCCAAGTCACAGTTTACTTGATAGATTCACGATTACTTTGGAGTCCAAAAATTTACATGAAAAAAATTGCCTTTTTTCTCATGTCATTTTGTTTCGGTCTAGCCCAAAAAGCGTCAATAAAGTCAAAAGCCCTTGCTCCCTGATGTTGTAACGCCACCTGTCGCCAGCTTACCATTAATTAGTGTTGGCTCTGCAGGTAAATAAGATAGAGGTACTAAACGACAGTGTGCTACAGTCTGGTTTGCAAATCACACTTATACTTCATTTTAATTTAGAATGAGAAACCACAATAACATTATATTGCGTCTCGTCAACTATTTCTTACCTAGCAAATAGTACAGTGCAATAGTCTTCTTCATCATCATCATATCAGCCGAAAGACGTCCACTGCTGGACATAGGCTTCCGCCAAGGCTCTCCACTCGGACCGGTCCTGTGCCTTCTGTGCACTTTATTTGCGTGTCGTTAATTGTTAATAGTACAAATTGTAAAGAGATTACAGTTCCCGAGCTGCAATATAGTGTTTAGAAATATAGTAGTTGTGGTTTCTCATTCTAAATTAAATGAAGTATATATCACTTCGACGTTTCCGAATAAAACTCTGGTCGTAAATTGCACGCTTTGAGTCGATAGAAGAGACTTTGCGTTTGAGTTCAGTTTTTAGGTTTATGTATGACGAGAGATGGGGTGGATGGGATATGTTTTTTATTTGATACTTTATTACCGTACCTATTCTCAATTCTTTGACGGTTGGTCAGCAATGTTGCCATTTTATCCCATATTATTCAGTAGGTTATTCTTTAAGATTAAAAATAATGATCAAGTGCCAGTCTGTTTCAGTGGAAGTGAAATTTATTAATTACAGATAAATTCCATTCTATTCAATTCTATTTATTTTATTCTATTCTATTTTTATTCTATTCAAAAAGTACTAGCATTCAAATTTCTATATTGAAATAAAATCTATCTGCATAACTATCTACCTATAATCATACTAGTCTTCGTAGTTAAAACGTATATTTTAAGCAATCTAGCCTAGGTATTGTAACGAAACACAATATCTACTCAACATTGATCTAATTGTGTACTACATATTACAATAGCAAGGCAGGTAATGAAACTGAATGTATAATTAATTAAAATAAGCTAGAGCAACGTATGCTTGTAAGAGACGTCAACACAATCTGCCAAACTCTGTATGACAGCCACGAAGATTAAACTAAACACAAGAAGGTCTAATTCCCATAATATTTTTTATTTTTCATTTTATTTATACATACATACATATCGTCACGCCTCTTTCCCACAGGCGTAGGCTACTTTGTTCCACTTGCTACGATCCTGACATACCTCTTTCGCTTCATCCACATTCATCAATCTCTTCGTACATGCTCGTCGGTTTCAGGTACTCTTGACCTGGCCTTTTTCCAAAACGTCCCCAATTTGATCACGGAACGTCCGTTTAGGCCTTCCCCTCCCAACGCACCCATTCACACTTCCCATATATTTCCATATATTTTATTTATAGGCACCTAATAATATAAATAATATTAAAAAGTAATTTAATAAACATAAACCAAGTTGAGGTTGTAGAGACTCCGAAAGCGATTCCATGAATCGATTTCCATAATTTTCGGTGGCAAGTTTCAGAATTTTATAATTTGATGAACTTATTCCATTAAGCCTGACGTAACACGAAAGAAATTTCTTTGAAAATCTTTTCAAAAGCGGAAATATTATGCATTCCGCTGAACAGCTACCTAATTCTTCACCATTGATATAATAACGCGGAGAAGTAAGTGTTTAATGATGGCTTTAGGGAAAAAGTAATGAGGTTGAATTATGTTTTAAACTTCTGCCACACTCTCGCAGAATTTCGTACTAGGTGGTTATAATTATGATAAAGGTTAAAGTATTTAGACGACAAGTGCTTTTTTATTCTTTTTATAACCTATTTTATAGGTTATAAAAACCTATAAAATAGGTTATAAAAAGAATAAAAAAGCACTTGTCGTCTAAATACTTAGTATTGATAGCTATCAGTGGGATAGGTACCAACGGAATGCATCGGAGCTATAATTTTAGTCGTAGTATTTTAGTAGTGCCCGTCGCGCCTTGGCCTCCGTCGCACCATGTTTAAGAATCGCGAATCGATTCGAAACTGTCGGACCTTTTCCGATGTAATAAAACGTGAGTTATCCGTTTGTTTACATTAATATGTCTGAGCCTCACGGTAGTTTTGTAGTATTTCAGATATCAATAAAGATTGGACTTTTTTAGGTTAATATGTATGCATAATCTAATACAAAAAGTAGGGTGTAAAATATTAGATCGCTCAATAGGGAGTTATCGTGTAGATTTTATTATTTTGTACAAATATTAACAAATATGATTTTAATGAATACATGGTAAATGTAATAGGTACTGTAATACCGAAATGCACGTAGACATTAAGTTAGCCAGAAGATCTGCACGGCTAGTAGGAGTGCGCGCGAGAGCTGTGTCGCGCGTGAGATAGACTACCCGCGTTTACCTTACCGTTCATTTAAAAAGAGACGGGTAATGTATCCCGCGCACACTCTTGCTAGACGTGCAATAGATTCTAAAACCAGTACGAGAATTTGTTGTATTAAACTGACTAACCTAACGAGTGTTGAAAATATCATTAACGCTCTTTGTGACAGCGCGACAGCTCAATAGCATCATCATCAATCAGCCGTCAGATTTATTGTCACCTCCCAAGTTATCTCCCCCGTGGGTCGGAAGTAATCATATTTTCGTTCCGATTCATAGCAACGGGGACTCATAATATGGCGCTAAAGAAAGAAATGAATTATTAATGGTTCTCCCACAATGCCTGTTCTCACTTAATTAAAATATCCTGAACGTGGAAAGCTGTCTGGAGAATAATGGAAGTTGGAGAAGGCAGCGCCAGGTTTTTAGGAACATTCGCTGTGTTAATAATTGGTGCAAAGGAATTAATTAATAGAGTGGAAATGTCACAATGGGGTTAAGGAATACATAATAATATCTTTAGTCATAGTGATCTTTTGCCGTAACAACGTTTGCCCTTTTTTACCGTTTTATTGAATATCCCAATGCCGTTAAAATCAAAATTTGCTTGATAAGTAGTTTGGAATTTCATCATCTTCAGCCTATATACGTCCCACTGCTGGGCACAGGCCTCCTCTCAGAACGAGAGGGCTTGGGCTATAGTTCCCACGCGGGCCCAGTGCGGATTGGGAACTTCACACACACCATTGAATTGCTTCGCAGATGTGTGCAGTTTCCCTCATTATGTTTTCCTTCACCGAAAAGCTGGTAAATTTCAAATGTAATTTCGCACACTAATTGTAATTCCGAAAAACTCAGAGGTGCGAGCCCGCGGGATTCGAACCCACGACCCTCTGCATCACACCACTAGGCTACCACGAATTTTCAGTGTCGTTTAGAAAAATAAATATGTCGAATAATGAACATTGGTAATTAATACAGGAGCTTCTTTGTGAATCCATCTAGATTGGCAATAGTACACGGGAAACGCCAGTGTTGCCATATGCGGCGCGCTAGACAGGGTCTGAGGTTGTTGCGCGGGAAAACGATTGTCATTTGTCAGTATAAAAAGGAATGGACGCGCAGACAGTGACCTCGGGAACTGTCCCGCGTTTCTTAATTGAAAACTAGGCTTTTCTTTTCGTTACTGTGGATTATTGTGATATTGACATTACCTAAGTTGCAGTGGAAGTTTTTAATAATGTTTTGGTGTTGAGTTTGCTACAATAGTAGACTTCCGACAATTTTCCAAAACAGTTTCATTCATGTCCGAATTCCCTTTTTGCCCACGTTAAACACACGATTTAGTCGGGTCTTGACCCTTTACATTGCTCTCTTCGATAAATATATATTATTATCATAGTATAATTGTTATAAAATGAGAGATATCAAGTACCTATACTCCTGCAACATTCACCGGAATGTGACGCTAATTGCATACAACAAGAGACATTTAGAAGAAATTGGTTTGTTTACAAAGGTATTAAAATTTGTATTGGAATGGAGAATACCTTGCTATTTATTCTGCTACCAACAGAACTGTAGTAACTATAGGTAGTATGTTTTTTAACTTTACCTACTACCTGCTTTATGCTTTCACATAGCTCTTTTATGTCACGGGTAATGCGTAATTTAAAAACCCTTTCAGCGACTTTGTATGCAAAAGACCCTTTTGTATACCGTTTTGTTTCGTAACTTTGAGTTTGCGAATGGTTTGGACTTTTTCTGAATGTTCAAATTTTAATTTGTTTGTCTTTGGTTTAATTTGCTTTTGTTGGCTAATGAAAAATAGAATTTATTTGTTCTTGCTTGTCAATTTGATTTTGATGAGCTTGAGATACAATTTATTCTTTCACTATTACTTATACTTACTGAAAAAAAAGGACTTCACGTGGTTTCTTTGGCAAAGCCAAAAACCACTAAATATGTATTAGATAGGTAGTTACTTAAAGCATAAAAAACTGTACAGAAAATAAGTTTTCATTAGTCAACTGGTAAAGCGAAGTAAAACGATACATGCCTATCCAAAAAAAAAAAAATCAAAACGTTAGATGGCGATGAAACCATTCAGCCTAAATGGCCTTTAAGTATGTATTATAACAATTATGCAGGTTCATTGAAAAACTGAAAAACAAATTTTCATATTTACTATTTCTTACACAAAAAGTCAAAAGTCAAAAAATTATTTTGCAAATAGACCGCCAAGGGCTCTTTTACATGGTCTTTTTTTAAACTACCAGCGCATTCGGAAAGACCATCATTGCCAAGAAGAATGTACCGCAACAAACTTGGCAGAAAGTCATGGCTATTTTATTTGTAACTAGCTTCTGCCCGCGACTTCGTCCGCGTGGAATTAGCAATTGATATGTTTATCGCTATCCCGCGGGAACTGTACAATTTCCCGGGATAAAAAGTAGCCTATGTTTCAATCTAGGGTACCAGCTATTTTCGTACCAAATTTTGTCCAAATCCGTCCAGTCGTTTTAGCGTGAAGAAGGAACAAACATACACACTCACTCACATCGTCACATCGTCACATCATCACATCATCACATCGTCACAAACTTTCGCATTTATAATATTAGTGGGATTTTTTGTCATCGATAAAATAAATAACCATAGTTTCTTAACTTTTAGACATACCAACATCAAGTTAAGGTATTTTTGTCCTGTTCTAGTTCGCTCGGATGGTCACTTAGATGTTTCTTTACCCTCAGAAACGAGCGTTAATTAAGTTACCGGAGCGTGGCCTGCTAACAAGTGAGCATCGCCTCATTAAACGTTCTGGGTCCTTTAATTTTTTTAAAGTTCCAAACCCAATACACGAACGGAACACTATAACTAAGGCTCCACTCTATGCTCATCTTTGATGCGACAAGATATAAACTATAATAAAGTTGTAGGAAAACAGTAGGCTTATTGTCTAACTCGCTAGCAATCACTATCGTGTTCATTTTGACAGTTCATGTATGGGCTGACAATTGGCATCGGAATCAGCCAGCTGTCACATTCATACAAGAACTGTCAAAGCGAACACGATGCCGATTGCGAGCGAGTTAGATAATAAGCCTACAGTTTATAAATGCTTTTACACTTTTACCAATACAAGATCTTCTACTTTAGTACATTACATTCCGAGGGTGGTGAACTTTGATAAACAATACCTGTAGATACACAGTCGCGCTCCCGAAAATCTCCGAACCAAATAAGCTCCAATTTAATAAAATTCGCTTAATTTTTTCTCAGTACGTTGTTGTCAATGCCAGCGTAACGATGCCCACGTGTGTCTTCAAATAGTGGAAAAATCCCTCGCAAAAACGGAGCAAATCTGATGGAATATCATACTTTCAGTGAATATCTGTTGTTTTTTCTATTAAATTCTAAGAATCGGAAATAAATATTAATCTAAATTAATTTTAAAACCATTTCTAAATTGCTAATTTTTGCCAGAATTCGACAACATTGACATAATGCCTTGTCTTTGTCACACGCACAGGAAAGCTTATCAGTAAAACGAAACAGATAAACAACAGAACATAGAACAAAAGTGTAGTGGAGTTGCCATCACCCTATTTTTTATTTCTAGAATCTTATGTGTTTTTGTGTGAAGCTTTGATTTCCTGGATGTGTATACGTAAGTCATGTATGTGTGATTTAGTTTTAGACTTATTTACTCATCTACAAAAATTACATAAAAACAAACATGCATGTCACCAATATAAGTATTTCTTTTGAGATCGTCAAAAATTAATAATAATAAGAGCGTAATAAATTATAAACTAGTAACAATAAAATAAAATACAATGTCAAAAATAATAAGTTTTGTAAAATATTATGTCAATTTTATAATTCTAATAACATTTGAACAAAATTTATCTTGTGTATGTGTTACTGGGAAACATGTGCGATAGTTTGACTGTTTGAGAACCACTCGGACACTCAGATATCTATTTTTAAGACAATCGGTCCAAAAAGTAAAGATTTAAAAATGGCGGCCACTTTTTCCATTTTTGATAACGGTTTCATGTTTGGGGACCACTCGGACCCTCAGATATCGATTTTGATAGCAATCGGTCCAAAAACCAAGAATTTCAAAATGGCGGCCAGTTTTAAAACTTAATTTTCACACTCAGAAACGCCAATTAACATAATAAGAACTCTGAGTGCTGCAGGGATGATTAATTGAAACTTGAACTTGATCCATGAACATGGTAAAACAATTCTAAATTTCCACTGTCAGTCAATACAACCGACTGGGTAGGTAATTAAAGTTAACTTTCATACTCAGAGACGTCGATTAAGTTCTAATAATCATAATATTAACTGACGTCTCTGAGAACGGTTTTGATATATTATTATTCTGCAATAATTATATACGTTTCCACTTTAGGCAGCTACGACATTTGTCATGTTTACCGCTATCCCTCGGGAATTATGCAACTTTCCGGAATACAAAGTAGCCTATGTGTTAATCTAGGGTACCAGCTATCTCCGTTCCAAATTTTATCAAAATCCGTCCAGTCGTTTCAGCTCGAAGAAGGAACAAACATACACACTCACATCGTCACATCCATCCATTCTCATAAACTTTCGCATCTATATATATAAAACAAAGACGGGTTTGTTACAACACTTATAACTCGAGATCGGCTGGATCAATTTTCATGGTTTTTGTTTCGTTGGATTTGTCTCCGCCCTGAATAGCAGAATACATTTTAAAAACAATGAAAACTTGACGAATACATAATTATGAAAATGAATCATTTTCTATTTAATTATGTTCCTTTGTCAAACATTTGATTTCCTCCTGTCATCCTGTCAAATACTGTGATTGACATTTATGCATGCGTTCAGAAATGTATTTTGTGTAAACTATTTAAAAAGGGTGAATAAACTTTTGTCTGTATTTTTTTTAATCAATTAAAAAGGTTGAAAAGTGTCACGAAAGGCAGCGACATGGCGGTTTTTGGTATCCAAGCATCCAATACCAACGATGAAATTACGTGCTATCAAGTTGGTAGATATGTGAACAGCAATGAAGCAATTTGGCGTACCTATATTCTCATTCCTTATCCCTATTCACGAACGTCATCCCACTGTTGTGCATTTGGGGGTGCATCTAGAGAACGGTCAGAGAGTATAATTTCACAGCGTCGAATGCTGTTCAACGTGCCGAAAGACCTCCAGCGACAACATTGACCAGTTTCTTTGCGATTTGTCAAAGCGATCCGTTCGCACGAACGTTGCTTTACTCGGAGATGCCACGTTATTACACTTGGAACGCTACATCGAAGAAATTTCAACGTCGGAAGCAAGGCGATGCAGTTCCTGCTAGCTTATTACGTAACTCGCTCGCCATCGCCATCGTGTTCATTTTGACAATTCTTGTATGAATGTGACAGCTAGCTGATTCCGATGCCAACTGTCAGCCCATACATGAACTGTCAAAATGAAAACGATGGTGATCGCGAGCGAGTTACGTAATAAGCCTACTGGTCATCCAGATATGCGTTCTACTGATGCTCTTGGTCGTATTTACACAGTTCATGCGAAGAATGATGAATGTTTCTATTTGCGGTTGTTGCCGGTACATGTTCGAGGGCCAACATCCTTTGAAACACTACGAACTGTTTTTTTTAATTCTCTTTCTGTATGTATTATTTATCATAATAAAATACTTTTTTATATCTATCTGTATTTTTATTTTGTATCATTGTATTACGTTCATCAAAGCCTAAATAAGTTCAGCTAAAAGTTAACACGACATTCATTGACTGTTAGGCGGTACGAAGTTCGCCGGGTCAGCTAGTTTATAATATTAGTAGGATATAGATACGTATCTCGAAAACGGTAAACATTTGGTTTGGAGTAAAGAAAATTAGCTTTAAGATTATCTAAATGACTTCCCCATTCATCCTGTAAAGTATTGGCGTTAACATTAATTTCACCCTGTTTTTTGTTGCATTAATTCTCAAAAACTTTTAAAAAATAAAGTCCTCTCCGAAAGTCCGAATGCATTCTTTGTTCAACAACATAATTTCGTCCATCAAAGCAACGTCAAACTCGTCAAAGCGTCGCCTTCAATGTAACAAGTGGAATTAATCCCTCTGCCGTTTCTGATAAGGCTTACATTCATATCCGAGTTTAAACCAAACGTGTGTGAAATTGTCAAGTTTACCTGTCAAGGTGTCAAGCGTTTTGGAGTTTTGCCGCTACCGAAATTCGACTGTAATGAAGTAAAGACCCTCCTTTCTAACAAACCTTCCCCTCGTATTCCCCCCCCCCCCTTTTTTTTTTTTTTTTTTTTTTAAACTGATCTGTAGCTCAATAGTTAAGTAGTTAGTTGTTGAGTTGTGTGTGTTGTCCTGTGGTGATAGATGTACCTAGTTCTAATATTTGTTTTAGATTGGTTGTGGCTGGTATTTCACCGAACACTGTCAACCTTACCGCACAAGATCAAGAGTTGTCTGGCCGTGTCTTATCCAACCTCGACATTGGCGGAATCATCGCACCGTTCGATGGGGCCATTATTATCCCAAATATTGAATTGAATTGAAGTAAAGACTAGGTTCAAATTTCGTCACGTATTACTTTCGGTGGGATTACTTTTCTCTACGCACACGTAAATATATTTTTAACTGTGGAGTAGCGAAATTCAACTGTAATTAAGTAAAGACTAGGATCAAATTTCGTCACTTATTCTCTTAATTACTTTGTGTAGGTGATGATTTTATTTGTTACGCAAACAAATAAATAGTTCGGACATTTTTTGAAGGGGATTTTGTATGGCACTGTGTATCTACAGTTATTGTTTATCAAAGGTGGTGAAATAAAGATTGTCTCAGATCGCAGGAACTTGTCACACAAGCCACAGGTGAGGGCGATAAACATGCGACCTAAGGCTTTCTTTATCTCGAGGTCTGTACACAATTTTACGTGTTCCCCTGGCCAGGAAGTGTAAATTGCTACTAACGACCTGGGCGACGTAAAATACAAAAAACATAACGAAGGCATGCTAGCGAGATTAGTTATGTCCTTATTGTAGATAAAACACATTAATTTTACAGGTATGAGATAAATAAACAGATGTACAGAGGCGAACTTATCCCTTAAAGGGAAAGTGCTTGTATCATGACTGTGGCACTATAAATTTGTTTAACTAATTATGTATATTATCCATACCATTAGGGTGTAGGTTAGGTAGGTGTAGGTACCACGCGTACATTTTGTACATTTTGTGCCATTTTCAATGACATTTCGCATCTTCAAATAAAAAGGTAATCTAAATTATCCCAAAATACGTAGGCAATTTCGCTTCAGATAAAAAAGTCCGAACAATATTGAGGAAACAAGAATTGAAATTGCGTCGCGTAAATTTAATTCTTCAGTGAGTAAGAAAATAAGCCTGTATTAAATACATTTTGCCTCTAATTCGTCTTGAAGGCAATAACTGTCAATGTGACAGCAGTGTCCTTGGCCAGTCTATATAATAGGCATTTGTTTTGGTTCTTTTTAAGGGTCTTCTGTTACGTATTATTATCTCTTGGTGGCCATCTTTCGCAGTTTTCCGGCAAATTCTTATCTAATGAGCACTGCAAGGTATTTTTTTCCTTTCATTTTATCACCAAAAGCATGATATACATACATACATACATACCGTCACGCCTCTTTCCCACAGGGGTAGGCAGAGTCTACTTTGTTCCACTTGCTACGATCCTGACATAGCTCTTTCGCTTCATCCACATTCATCAATCTCTTCATACATGCTCGCAAAAATAAAGCATAATATAATATATTTATATTGTGTCCCACTGCTGAGCAAAGACCTCCCCTTCTTTCTTCCACTCGTCCCTGTCAAGAGCATTATTATTATTCTTACCCAGCAGATTGGTTTTTTAACCGATAGCTAACTGTAAGTTAAAAATGTATCTTATACTGTATTCTCCTTTGTAGGTACGAAACGCCAAAACCGAAGTTGTTAAAAGCCATCCCTTATGTAACTACAACCACAGCCCCTAGACACGTGTCATAGCTCCTCTTTAAATATTCTCCTTTATGTTACGTCTTTGTGATAAAATAACATTACTTCGAGACATGACTAAACTTAAGTTGTAGCCTTTACAAGTAAGATTTCGTATGCTTTCGGCGTTCGCATGTCAACATCTAATTTGAGCGCTTATTTAGAAAAATTGTTTTACAAGAATCCCGAGACTCTTAGCGCCACTCTAAATAACTTCTTTTCAACGGTGCTTAAAACTTTTGCTCTTGAAATTGCTTTTTATTTATAAGTTTCAATTACTTGAGAAAAAATAAATGTAAAAACGTGTCAAGGAGGACTGGCAGCTCTCTTAATATTAAACACGGCGGCGGCGGCTGAAAAGCAAAAATGAAAAAAATTGTAAAAAAAAATGTACTCAAATGTAATTTAAATTTGTAAAATTAATGTGTTTTATATCGGTACAATAAAGAGTTATACATACTTTCATACCTACATACCTACATACGAAAGCTCTGCACCCATGACCGGTAAAAAGGCATTACCTATCAACTACACATTGCTAGACTTTTGGGCAATATGCCACGGGGGATTTTATTAAGATTATTATTATTATTAAGACACCCCAAAGAATTTTCATTAAAATTTTTGATTCAACATTTAGTCCCGCCTTTGTCGCGGTTCACTTAGAACATTGATCAAAGTATGGAAACGTTTGTCGACTTTTTTTTTTTAATAGCCTATTATATTCTCCCACTGTTGGGCAAAGGCCTCCCCTTCTTTCTGCCACTCGTCCCTGTCAAATACATGCTCCTGCCACCTATTTCGATACGCATCCAAATCGTCCCGCCATCTCCTCCTTGGTCTGCCTCTGCTTCGATAGCCATCTCGCGGGATCCAATGGTTGGTAATTTGAGCCCATCGCTGTGGGTGCATCCGGCAGACATGACCAGCCCAGTACCATTTAAGTTGGCGGTCTTGGCACCCACATCTAGAACGCGAGTTTTGGAGCGTTTCCGTGTTTCGGATTCGATCCCTTCTGCGAATGCCCAAAATGCTGCGCTCCATTGCCCGCTGGCAAACCTTGAGTCTGGACTTTTGAGCTTCAGTTAATGACCAAGTTTGAGCGCCGTAGGTTAGAATGGAAAGAATACACATGTTGACTATGATTAAAAAATCCTGAAAAACATTTATAGGGCTATTAAGTCACTAGCTTCTGCCCGCGACTTCGTCCGCGTAGAATTAAACTTAAGAACTGATGTTGAGAGAATATTCTGCAATAATTGTTTACGTTGCGACTCTTGGCAGCTACGACCTTTGACATATGTATCGCTATACCGCGGGAACTATGAAATTTTCCGGGATAAAAAGTAGCCTATGATATTTTAATCTAGGGTACCAGCTATCTTCGTTGCTAATTTTATCTAAATCCGTCCACTCGTTTTAGCGTGAAGAAGGAACAAACACTCACTCACATATCGTCACAAACTTTCGAATTTATAATATTAGTAGTAGGGCCTCATAAGGAAGCTCAAAGTCTCTCAGAGGGCTATGGGGAGGGCTATGCTCGGGGTTTCTCTGCGAGATAGAATCAAAAATGACGATATCCGCAGGAGAACTAAGGTTACCGACATAGCTCGAAGAATTGTGATACTGAAGTGGCAGTGGGCGGGTCACATTGCTCGCAGAACCGATGGCCGATGGGGTCAGAAGGTTCTCGAATGGCGTCCGCGGACCGGGAGACGAGCTGTTGGTAGGCCTCCAACAAGATGGAGCGACGACCTGATCAGGATCTCAGGATCGCGGTGGATGTGAAAAGCGCAGGACCGGTTTGAGTGGAGAGCCTTGGGGGAGGCCTATGTCCAGCAGTGGACGTCCTTCGGCTGACATGATGATGATGAAGATGAGTACTAGTATTAGTAGGATGCTAACCCAACTACCTGCTGCTATTCCGAAACAATTTTAAGAGACCCTGATCAAAATTATGGCTATTTATAGGTAGAAGCTGATAAACGTAGCAATTCGCTAGGTTTTATCTAGAGATATGGATTTCATTCATCATGTACGATAATGGGTCATTAATTTTATCCATCGCGATACCGGACGTAGCGGTGCGCATACTGCAATATTGATTTTGGTATTTTAGTTCAGGGGCCTTAGCATGACGTCTTAATGCGATTCAGTTTAGGTTCGCTCGTTCTCAGATTCATATTAAAAGTGACAGCTAAAACTTGAACTGAGTCGGAATTAGGACGTCATGGTACCTAAGGCCCCAGGGCGTTTTTGTGGTAATGTCGGACTAATATGATTGACCGAGTCAATCACTGTCACTTCTCATGGTCATAAAATTCATATTTATTCATATGCTACGATCCTGACATACTTCTTTCGCTTCATCCACATTCATCAATCTCTTCATACATGCTCGTCGGTTTCGGGTACTCTTGACCTGGCCTTTTTCCTAAACGTCCTCAATTTGATTACGGAACGTCCGTCTAGGCCTTCCCCTCCCAACGCACCCATTCACACTCCCCATATAAATCTGTTTAGTTAATCTTCTTTCTTTATTTATGCTGAATATACTCGCAGTTTCTTATACATAAGTAAGTAAGCTCTTTATTGTGCAAGATAAACATAAGACAAGTACAATTGACAAACACAGATACACGCACAAAGGCGGACTTATCCCTTTAAGGGATCTCTTCCGAACAAATTTAAATTGCAATTACAATCGTTTGCCTTCCTATTCATATAAAAAAAAAACATTTTTTTTTACTTTTGCATAAGGTTAGGTCCTCGTTTAAGACCAAGTTAATCAGGTATCATCAGCTATTGGATGATTAATTCCAAAGATTATCTCATCCAAAGTGATATAATAAGCATGTACCTCTTTATATTACTAACTTATAAGTATCTTGAAATGTTTTTGCACTCCAAACCGCTCGTAGATAACAATACGAGCAATATTCCAAAAAAAACCATCAAAATTGTTAATATCGCTGCTTTTTACCCAAACCCTCGCTGTAGGGTCAAACATACGAGGGATATGGGCCGGCCCGGGGCGCATCGCTTTGCGGCAAAGACGCCATTTTTAACTTGTCATAAAGCTGCATTTTTCTTCCCTTTTGTCCCCCGCCACGTACGAATTGTTGCGCGGATCGTGAGCCGACACTGGAAATATTTTCGCCGAAAAGGCTTTGACACAAAAGAAGTTCTGTGTCCATAACACGGGGCTATTCCGAAATTCGATTTTCAAACGGTCTCTCTCACTCTCAAATTAATGACTTAGTGTGAGCGGAATCGACGAAATGAACTTCGAAAATCGAATTTCGGGGTAACTATAAAGCCTGCAAGATTACATAGGTACAAGAGCTACAAGCATTTGCCCACGACTTTGTTGCGTAGAATTAAAACTTGTAGCGACGTAATCTCCCATGGAAAAAAGTAATAAAATCGGATTCGTACTATCTATTTTTTATACTAAATACATAGATATAAAAGAAAGAAAGAAAGAAGACATTTATTCATTTAGCAAGACACACAAATATAAGAGCATGTACACACAATTTTATAGAAAAAAAAACAAAAATAAAAACCAGACATAAAAATTTGATCATCAGCGTTGTGTGTGTCTTCGCAAAAGTGAAACGGTCGCTGGCTCAGCATTACGCTGAGGTGTTAGACACCTGCAGCACTGATTTTCAGCCAGAACCGTCTGTGACTAGAAACGATACACAGTGTAGATGAAATAAATTAATATACTACATAAACCATAAACTTTTAAGTAAGAAGTAAAGTAATAAATAGATAGAACCCGACTTATGTGTAACTAGAAAACAATTAAATAATTTTAAATAAACAGAAAACGAAGTGCATACAAAATTGTTCAAAAACAACAAGCTGGCATACCAATGTGCTAAGTGCTGGAGGACTATTTTAAGGATTTTTGGAGCGTAAATATATATTTTCTTCCTAAAGATAGGCCCAACGCTTACGAGTAATTTGTAATGCGTTGGCCCTAAAAGACCACCGTCCGTGCCTTAGTCTGTGACAGGACGCCGTATTGTTCAGCTGTCGGAGTGTGTCAGAGAAAATGACCAATTGCGCAGTAAGCGAATTGTTCGGACATCGCGTATCTTGACTTTTAATATCATTGACTAAATATCAATATATAGTATACATTTGAAATAAAGTCGCTTTCCGCTGTCTGTCCCTATGTATGCTTAGATCTTTAAAACTACGCAACGGATTTTGATGCGGCTTTTTTTCAATATATAGAAGGATGGTTAATATGTATAATTTTATGCAGACAAAGTCAAGTGCAGAAGCTAGTAATAAATAAATAAATATCACGGGACAATTTACACCAATCGATCTAGTCCCAAACTAAGCTAAGCTTGTACGTATAATGTAGATAAATACTTGCCTGCTTAAGTACACACAACATCCATGACTCGGATGTTAAATATCCCATTATTCTGTAAATCTACTCATACTCATACTCATACTCATTTATTCGTAATAATTATATAGCCAAAATTATAATGTTTTCCAGAAATATGCATAATCCATCCGCGTCTGAAATCTGAAACCCATAAATCATCCTCAAGCTCAAACTTTCCGGGTTTACATATACGGGGTGATGCTAAAACCAACAGCGAAATAAGGGCTTAATACAGAAAGATCTTTTACTTTTTCTGTGTGTCTAAACTCTTGCTTAATACCTATGTCCTGTCAATCGTTCAAAGGTTAACTGGAAGAGATCCCTTTTAGGGATAAGTTCGCCTTTGTGCATTTGTGTTTTCCTGTATTCATCTTTTTCATGTGTTTTATGTACAATAAAGAGTTTTACATACATATAGGGCTATTTGAGCTACCAGATCAAAGCTTTCGACTATAGTGAGAAATTTAGATAATAATTTATCGGTATCCCGCGGGAATTGATGGGGATTCCAAGACAAGCATTTCTCATGCTTAAAGGAAGGTTCCAACTTATTTCATTGTAACTTAAAAAAACCAAATAAACATTTTTCATTTTCATTTTCAATTAAGTACACATTCTCCGGTATAAAAAGTAGCCTATGTGTTTATTGGTAGGAAGTAAAATTGAAGGCCTTCGAACATTACGTTGAAGTACTAGATAAGAATAAAATTATTTTAGGATAATGTGGTGATGATTATGTAAAAAAAAACCATTGTTACCATTGTTAACACTGTTTTCTGTCAACCTTTTGGTCATCGATCATCATTGGTAAAAGTATTAACAGTAATATTGTCAATGACGTTTTTGATGGTACCTGTAGTATTTTATTTTTAATGGCTTTCACCCTTGCTTTGTTTTATTAGCAAGGCGCACCGTGAGTATTGGATCCATGACACAATATTTTTGTTTCTTCCTTGTTTTCAATTTAATGACTTTCAAAGATTTATTTCGATTAGATTTTTATAATTGTTTTTTAGCATTCCCGAGTCCCGGTACTTTTAACGGTAGTTTTAGGAACAACCTGTAGATATACACGTAAGTCCCTGTATCTACAACCCTACGGGATTACGTATCCAGACTCAAGTTATAATATAAACATGATAGGTTTGAGGAAAAAGTAATTATTCATGTTTTAATGTATGCAAGTTGCTTTGAAGTTTAAAATTATAAGGCATAAAATTTCAACCATTCAGAAAAAAAGGATTTAGTCTGAATGGTTTTTTTTTAACTAACTTGTCCCATAAGTTTTTCTATTAAAGAGTTGTCGATGGTCGTAAGCTAGAGCGCCCTTAATAACTAAGAGTATATCATAAATACGGTAGGTAATTAGCTGACAACGCAACATTTATTTACACTCACACGTATTTACAAAGTCAATAAATAAATATCAATACTTACACAATTTTGTCCGTACGATGTCACACAGTGGTGAATTCGTGAGAGGACAATGCTTGTTTATAATTATGTATCCAACCCGAGCGTGATCACTAATTGAGGGTACTGACTATTTTTATAGATACTACTAACTAAAAATATTCATAGTTACATCAAGAACTTTTCGAGGTGTGGAATTTTCCGTCGTCTCAATAGCTTAATCCGTTTCTCTAAAGATTTGCGAGATATAATATTTATAGCGTCCATCAAAATGACAAAAAAATATGTAGGTACTGTTCCCAAGTTACACAATCATCATTGCGACGAAAACTTACCGCCGTTTTATATTTAAAGACAGGGAGCGAAATACTGCGATACAACGTAACTTTCCGAATGTGCGATACCCTTGCGTTTGCTAGCTTGATATAAAACAATTCCTTTGGGATAGGAGGCTATTACATTTCTAATTAATAATCCTCCATTCTACGGGTTATTTGTCCTCGTAGATCACCTACTGGAGTTACACTGTAAAATTATACTATTTTTTGTTCGAGCGTTTCAAACGCTCATTAACCCGCCCAAGGGTGCTTTGGTGCGAAACTTTTGGACCGTTCCTCGTAAAATAGTCTTAAAACAACTCAAATATAAATCTTCAACATTCTCTTTAAACATAGGTATTCCTAACTTTAACAAGGAGAATACTTGTCCATAAATTTACAAAACTTTAACAAATCTTTAGCGTTTTAAACGTCAAAATTGACGGCTTACAAAATATTATATGTAAATTTAAACGTGTTTTTAATTAAACTTCAAGACAATAAAGAAAAAGAAAGGAACAAAACGACAAATTAGAACACATCGTGCTGATTAAAACAGCAGACCTAGAAGATAAAACAAAAGAAAAAATGCTACATAATTTTCTTTAAAATTTTCGGGACTATTTTTATTCTAGAATAAAATGCAAATATAACTTTACAACACTTACCTACCCTATTTACGTTTGAAGTTTGTCTCCTTAATTTTAAAGTAATACGTGACCAGACTAGAAAAATAATAACTTGTTAAAATTCTTTTAATTTCACAGACGTTTTATTTTGTCTCTATATAGAGTCTTTGATATCCAATGAACACAAAATATTTACCTTGCTACTCCGCTACTTAAATAACGCACCTTAAGTAGCGGAGTAGCAAGTTAGTATTTTGTGTTCATTGAAATGGACCTCCGCAAAGTAACGCCTGATTCAATAAAATCTTTGATATCTCTCGACTCGAGAAGCATAAGGTCTGATGTGTGATTTCTTAACTTTTCAGGAGAGCAGAAATAAAATTGGTAAATGAATCGGCTTATAATTATTCAATTATTATAGTTAGGATCACGAAACTTTTTGCATCTTTAGAAGGTTACTTGTACCTATATTTTCATATATTTAACGATGTGAGTGAGTATGTATGTTTGTTCCTTCTTCACGCTAAAACTACTGGACGGATTTGGATAAAATTCGGAACGAAGATAGCTGGTACCCTAGATTGAAACATATGCTACTTTTTATCCCGGATAACAGTATAGTTCCCGTGGGATAGCCATAAACATACCAATTGCTAATTCTACGCGGACGAAGTTGCGGGCAGAAGCTAGTTTTTCATAATTTTAAGCTACCTATTAGCTATTTATTACGGTGATAAGACAGGATGGGCTGATATTGTTTTTCCTTTATTTTTAAATAACTTTAAGACTATTTACTAGGTACTAGAAATATTTTTGAGAGAGTCACCTCTCACCCCTTCATTTGATATAGGTAAGTACTTACTACTTTTTTTATTTTTGCACTCGTATGTCCGTATTTTCTGTGAGGTTTCAATAATTGCAAACTAGAGAAGACTGGAGAAAGACTGTCGAGGCCCTATGCTCCACGAGGAGTAAAAGGATCAATCATCAACATCATCACTCGTATACGTATCCATGTAGTGACTAATGTAACGACCGATTTTTCTTTGTTGTGTAACCGTGTAGTAGCAAATTTAAAACACAATTAATTAACAAAGAAAATGCGTGGAAGCTACAATTTCAAACTGGTCTACTTAATCCTGAAAAAAATTGGAAAAAAACCTTACGCAATTGTAATCCGGGAGCTCGAACAATTTCCCCGTAATTACGTAGCTGATAACACGACGCTCTGGCGTGGGCCCTTATCAAAGGCTTTTGTTACCAAATTATCCTTGATATTTCACGAATTCGCTCCTAATCTTATCACCCTGTAGAGCGATGTAATAAAATTACTTACAGCGAATTTACAAATTTGTAGTTACATTTTAGTTTAAGGTCGTATTGATTAGTTACTTGGTTGTATACTTAGTGAACTAAAGGTAAATATAAACTTTATATTTTGGCAATATACAGAAGCAGAATATACCTAACTATTCTCAAAGAATACTTTGGTGTCTAGACACTTAGTTACGAGTATATCCAATTTAGATAAATACTTACAGCGTAGAAAGAGGACATTTTCGTAGTATACGCTTTTAAGTACCTACTCGTATTACATAAAAATGGTTCCTTTCATACTATCTGGAGAGAAACTGTGCTTTAACTCTTAAAAAATAAATTTACAAGTTGTCTTAGCAAAAAATTACCCGCTGATGAGAAAACTTTTCTCAAATCATTATGCAAAGGGAACATAAAATCCTGTGTAATTTCTCGGTAATGTAAATCAGGCATAAGACCCGCGTGGAAACCTAAAAAAATATTTGTAAGACTTTAACGAGGGGATAAAAAGATATTACCTAACGCAATCGGCAAGAACTTGTTTTTTTTTACAACTTAACAAAAACCTGAAAGGGAAGATTTGATAGATGATCTTAAAAACTTCTTTGTTGATGAAAAGGGAAGTTAGTTGAGCCACGAAATGCCAACGGCTAATGATGTCTCGCTTCGCATTCATAAAAAGTTACAAGCCAGTTTTATGACTTTTAGCAAAATGTTTGATTTGTCAAAGGCAAATGAAAGGTGAATGAAGGTGAATGAAGTATCTGTTCTTTTCTCCAGTCCGTTATGGTTGCCTGGTAGAGATCGCTCTGTAGCGATAAGGCCGCCTATTGTTACCTTATTACTTCTGTATACCTTTTTCTGTTTTGATTGTTATATGTGGTGTTCAATAAAGAGTTATTGTATTGTATTGTATTGTATTGAAAGTTGCAGATTCTGATGTACCCACGATGGTTTATTTATTTAGCCATTGTGCAACTTTGAACCCTATGTTTATTCTTTCATTTTGATCTTGCGTTTATACAATCAACAAACTACCGCCTGCTTCAAGTCAAAAAGTTTAAACCGCAACGTATCTGATTTTCACAATAAAAGTAGCGAACAACAAAGGCCGCGGTATCTCAGGGTCGCATTATAGGGAATCTACTGCTTATATTATACTAAAGTCAGTGACGGTGTCGGGTCAAACGGATTTAGGTCTACGTTACCGCATATGTATACGGCCAATTGTAAATTCATAGCATTATTGCCTCTACATTAACATGCAGTATTTTTGTTTGTATTGTTTGTACATGAATAAAAACAACGTTTCAAAAGTAATCGATACGCAAGGTATGCGTCCACTGGCGTTATTCACATAATTCGGGCTCGTCATCAATTATAAGTTATAGCGCCATGAAACTGATCCCGAAGGCGGGGTTCATGAAATGCTCGGCAAACATTTGCCAGCAAAAACTTTCCTAGCGACGGTATTGGTTACAAAACAGCCTTTGATAGCATCGGCAGCTATTATGCCTATGTCAAAGTTAAGCAAAATATATTCGACAGTGAAAAGGCAACGAGGGTTAACGGGTTCTTTATTAAACGTATCTGTAACAGTGCAATATAACATTCCTACTAGTATTATATACGCAACGCTTGTTAGTAGGTAAATATGTCTAATAATAAGGTATTATTAGATACATAAATCACGTTTATATTCCTTACGGGGTAGACCTAAGGTAACAAGACCTAAAGGACACGTTTAGCATGATTGTGGGCGTATAAGCGGTAAGGAGAATCATAATAGTGTATCATAAGAGGTATTAATAAGTGTTGTTATAGTCTTTTGGTAATGGTTAGGTTAGGTTGGGTTAGTACAGTGATGTAGCAAAATATTTTATGGACAAAAAATATATCGACGTTACTGTCAACGTCCAAATGTTATTCAACATAAATAAATATCATCTTATTTCTCTTCATTTTAAAATAAAAACAGTAAACAAGTTAAAATACGTATTTATATATTTATTCTAAAATAGTTTTCATGATATACAATCAATATCTTATATTCGTCGGTAGGTATTAAAGATTAAAAAGCCGTGGTAGCCTAGTGGTTTGACCTGTGGCCTCTCAAGCAGAGGGTCGTGGGTTCGAATCCCGGGCTCGCACCTCTGAGTTTTTCGGAATTTATGTGCGATATCTCATTTGAAATTTACCATGAGCTTTTCGGTGAAGGAAAACATCGTGAGGAAACCTACACACAACTGCGAAGAAATTCAATGGTGTATGTGAAGTTCCCAATCCGCACTGGGCACGCGTGGGAACTATAGCCCAAGCCCTCTCATTCTGAGAGGAGGCCTGTGCCCAGCAGTGGGACGTATTATAGGCTGGAGAGAGAAATATTGCCGTCTATCACGTTAAATTACTGAACGTTCTCTCAACGTACACAGGGCAACGGGGCCTTCTAAATACATCAACACCTTTTTTATCGATATTAAATCCCTAGAACGTGCCCCGCGTTAGAACAGATATGCTGATGTCTTCTGCATCGAATTTTAACAGCCTGACATTTTAAAACGATCCTGAACGTCTTACCGTGAAAAGTCCGATGTCTACTGATTATCTTCTGTCACAGATAAAAACTAGTCCAGCCGGGTACTCCTCTGCGAGCTGGGCCTTACCATGACGTCTTAATGCGATTCAGTTTAGGTCCACTCGCTGTCAGATTCATACTAAAAGCGACAGCTAAAACTTGAACTGCAGGCTTATTACGTAACTCACTCGCAATCGCTATCGTGTTCATTTTGACAGTTCTTGTATGAATGTGACAGCTAGCTGATTCCGATGCCAATTGTCAGCCCATACATGAACTGTCAAAATGAAGACGATGGTGATCGCGAGCGAGTTACGTAATAAGCTACCTGAGTCGGACTTCGGACGTCATGGTAAGGCCCCAGGACACGAACAGCAGAAAAATGCTACAGAATAGCACGATACGAGTAAATATGTAGGCATTTCTGTAGTTACGTTCCTCTCAGTATTAAGTAAACAAAGTAAGTAAAACAGTAACCCTTATTCATAAACGCTCTATAGGCTTCTGTTAACGTAATAATCGTTTGTCCTTATCTGTCACTTTGACATTTACCTTTCACAGATAAGGACAAACGATTGCTAAGTTAGTAGAAGATCCTACAGAGCGTTTATAAATAAGGAGGTAAGTATCTAAAGGGTAAGGTAAGTATCATTAATATTATCGGAGAGTATTGTAGTGTGGTCACTATAATGGCTGTCCCGTCGACCTTGTCTGCCCAAGATTTGATAACAGATGGTCAAATATTTGTCTATTCGATATCCATTTGGTATCCATAAGTTTTAAACTCTATTTAAGTTTCGAGGACGTTCCAAACTAATTTCAAGGTCTGTAAACCTCCGTATTTCGTAGCTAAGTTTAGTTTTAAAACTGCTATCTCTTAGCAAATTGGCGACTTTATCTTTTAAACGGATTTTTGTTGTAAAAAAATATTAAAAACTACCTAAGTACTTATTAGGTTATCAGTGTTTAGCAGTATCTGTTTATATACCTATAATTTTTCTGAAATTATGTGCGATATCCGATATCTCATTTGAAATTTACTATATCGGTGAAGGAAAACTTCGTGAGATAACCTGCACACAGCTGCGAAGCAATTCAATGGTGTGTGTGAAGTTCCCAATCCACACTGGGCCCGCGTGGGAACTTTAGCCCAAGCCCTCCCATTGTGAGAGGAGGCCTGGAGACTGGAGATGAGATGAGAGATGATTTATATAGGCAAGACAAGTTCCGTCTTACTGACTTATCAATGCTCAGCCCAAACTTTTGGATTTGATTTAGTGTTTTAATTGACGTATTTTGGGAAATCCACACAGGATAAGAAGTCTCACAATGGAAGCGAAGCCTTGATAACGCAACGACACTTATAATGAAATAAAATTAATAACATTCTAGAACAAGTACATAATATGCCGCAAGTGCCTTTTTTAATACCGCCATAAAACAATTCAATTTTTTCCCCTAAATAATCACGTTACTCACCGATGATTTCCCCCAAAATCTGGAAAAACCTTAAAGCTGTTAACCCCACCATTCACTCACCGCAGCTTAAGAAAATAAAGAGTTAAATATTTCAAAAAGCACCCTACCTCCTAACACGGTAGAACGATTTTAGGGTAACATTATATCTCTTTGCGGTGTTTTCGTTTCCGTCTGTAAAAGAGTAGGGAGCAATTATTTCATTCCAGTAGCTTTCAGGCTCGGGTGGCATGTGCCTGGAAATTACCCTGGTAATAAACTTGATAGGGACGCAAAGAAATTAAGGGTAAGGCCCCAACACTGGCAGAATAATAACGCTTCGATGGTTTGTAATTTCCTTTTAATTCTAGCTTTCACGACAGATGTCGCTCTATGTAGCTATCTGACCTTTTCCCGGGCAATTTTTTTTTTGGGGGTTTGTGTGGGTATTTCAAACATTTTTAAAAAATAATTTCTTCACTGTAGAACCTTTTGCGGACATCAACGATATTTTAGAAAAACCGTCTGTATTGTTAGTCCAGGTCCGTGCACGATTTTTGCCCGATTTGATTTAGCCATTCATTTTTTTATATGAGATAGAATGGCAAACGAGCACACTTGCACACTCGCATCTGATGGTAAGTGAGCACCACCACACAAGGACACCTGCACTGCAACACTAGAGGATTGCAGATGCGTTGTCAGCCTAGAGGGCGAAGAAAGAATGCCTCATGCTAGTGCAAGTATGAAGTTGAATTTTATTGTTAATGTCGACTCCATAGCTCGCTAACGTCTTACCGTGAAAAGTCCGATGTCTACTGATTATCTTCTGTCACAGATAAAAACTAGTCCAGCCGGGTACTCCTCTGCGAGCTGGGCCTTACCATGACGTCTTAATGCGATTCAGTTTAGGTTCGCTCGCTGTCAAATCATACTAAAAGTGACAGCGAAAACTTGAACTGAGTCGGAATTAGGATGTGATGGTAAGGCCCCTGTAATCGTAATTATTGCGCGTTAGAGTACGTCTGTTTGGCAACAGTTACGGTTATAGAACAAAGCAACAACAAACAAACACAACAACAACACACTTGGTTGGTTGGTTGGTTGGTTGGCTTTGTTTGGTGGAACAAAGTAGTCTCTGCCTACCCCTGTGGGAAAGATTCGTGACGATATGTATGTATTTAAAATACCGGTTACGTTTCCACGCAACGCCTGTTTTTCACGACTGAAGCAATTCAAACGACCGCAAAATATTCAAATAACAAAATGACGAATAACAGTTCCGCAAAGCCTGTCGTTTAGGCATGTTGCCGTCAGCCGCAGAGGGACATAAATCTGAGTGCATGTAACCGGACCAGGCTAAGTATGTGTCTGTACGGTTATAGCTTGCAGATGAGTACCCAGCTTCATTGATGAAAAGAAAGTGACCTCTTAGCACCGCCTCCGGTATGGCCTTATCCTAACGCGTTGCCTAGGTTACTCGAGAGCGCGACGATGGCAAGAAGATTTTCGGGAAAGCAATTTAAGAATGTGGTTTTACGATGAAGGTAATTGGATTGTTGGAGGTCAGGTACGATCACAGATTAATATTCGCGAAGGCTTAAGGCTTGATGGATAAGATTTTTGAATTATCTCGTTAAACCGGGTGACCACACGACAGATATTGCAACTCTCTTGCACGGCTAGTACAAGTGTGAGCGAGAGCGGTGTCACACGCGAGATAGAATAGGCTACCCATCTTTTTCTTACTGTTCGTATAAGAACGAGACGGGTAGTCTATCTCGCCCGCAACTTAGCTCTCACGTGATCTCGTGCAGGGAAAACGTCTCTCTAAAACCACACAGCACAATGTCTTGGATTCTTTACGGATACGTCAACTGGGGTGACGTTGGTAATTTTGGGGCTACTTTGATCGTTTTAAAATTGCTATAAAATCGATATTATCCATATCCGGTGAATGTTTGGTATGTAGACGCAAAGGCGATCGACGAAGACATTGATTGGAAGCAGTAAACGCAAATAAAAAATAATGGTTTTGACATTAAAACTACTTTTTAAAGTCACCCCGTAAATCAAAGTCACCCCAGTTGACTGTAGTAAGTAATCCACCCGGATCGCTATCATCGCCTTACTCGCTAATTCTGTCGTCAAGGAGCTGAGTAAAATAGCTGGTGAAATTACTGACACATGAGCACTTTTTTAACCCTATAAGCTGGAAACGCATAGTCTGCAATCCTATGGTGTTTCGGGTGTCCGTGATTGGTGGCGCTCATTTACCGTCAGGTAAGGAAAGAATGATGTAAACCGATACATGTATGAGGAGATCGATGAATGTCGATGAAGCGAAAGAGGCATGGCAGTATGTAAATCCTACTAATATTATAAATGCGAAAGTTTGTGACGTTGTGACGATGTGAGTGAGTGAGTGTGTATGTTTGTTCCTTCTTCACGCTATAACGACTGGACGGATTTAGATAAAATTTGGAAAGAAGATAGCTGGTACTCTAGATTAAAACATAGGCTACTTTTAATCCCGGAAAATAACATAGTTCCCGGGGAAAAGCCATAAACATGTAAATTGCTAATTCTACGCTGACGAAGTCGCGGGCAGAAGCTAGTGAATTCATAAAAGTTTTATGAAATAAAATCTGAATCCAAATAATTACTGTCATTGTGTTGCGTGAAAACAAGCATGGGTTGTTATTGGGTATACAAATCTAGTAAACTCAATAGCCCTGAATGCGTTCCAATTGTGAATGGAATATTGATGTCAATATTTCCATAATTGTTGATATTGTTCCGCGTAGTCTGCCAATAAAATTTATAAATATACGAGCGTAGTAAAAATTCATTTAACAGCAACGTTGCAAATGAAATAAATAAGTTTTTATGTTATTTGGTTGTTATATATTATACTGACTTAAAATTACAAATATCTATATTTAACATAATGTTTTGAATGATAATAACACCTACTACTACCTAATGATGGGATGGTCTACATACCTAATTAACTAATTGTAATTGTTGTTGTAATAACTTATTTCTCTTTATTAATGGTTATCTGGTAGAGATCGCTATTAAGCGATAAGACCGCCTATTGTATACTTTGTTCTTTGTTTCTGTATTGTTTTGTACTGATTTGTGGTGTTCAATAAAGAGAATTTGTATTGTATTGTATTGTAACTAATTGTAAGTACCTATGTAACTGATTTAGTTCGTACTTCTTCCTGTGATATAATATCTACATTTACTCACTGGTATCGAATACAATCGGAATCCCGGGTATTGAATGAAAACAGTAAAGTTTTCAAATATTCAAATATTCCACGGTTGTATTTTCTTTGTCATTTTCAAACTCCCCAAACCAAGCAAAGCGAAGTCCGTTATTCCGATACTGTTATCTCTTCAAATAACATGGATCTTCGGAGATCGTAACTTTGTATAAACTCAAGTTAAAAATAATATAAAGTTACCGTTGTATAGACGATGAGACGGTTTCCTAGGTTTTGCAATTACAATATCTTTTTTTCCTTAGCTATATTTTTTATTTTTTTCTGCCAAATAGACTTTTTTCTTTGACCACGAACAAATTAGTCTATTTGAACGGTTGTAAGCAAAGATGTGACAAAAAGTAGTAAACGATGTGAGGAAACGTAACCAGACCAGTTTTTATGAGCACTTGTAGCACAGATTTGAGTTTTTTGTACCTTTAGTGTTATGTAAATAATCTGTGTAAATAAACGTTTTCTTAGTCTGAATATCAATTTAGATACTTAAAATTCGACGGTACGCCAAAGTTTAGGCGATATAACATTACGAGTTCAAAACCCAGACACTAAACTGAATTGCGTTTAGGTCCGTAAAACGCAGACGGTTCGGTTTATATGAGAAATCATTTTATGCTCAGCTCCATAAACGCTGTACTTAACCCTAAAATGGCACTGAAAGTGTCTTCATATAGTCGTTGAGGTCAGATAAGAATGTCATGTTAACAACATGAGTTTTTCCAAGTCACCATCTCTATCCAGTATCCGTCACACGTTAGCACATACCCCCCATAAAAAATTGCGAACACTGCAGTTCCCACGCGGACCCTGTGCGGACTGGAAACTTCACATACACACATTGAATAGCCTCATATGTGTGTGCAAGTTCCCTTACGATGATTTCATTCACCGAAAACTTATTACTAGGTAAACTTCCAATGTGATTTCAATCGACTAATCCACTAATCTTCTACGGCTATGAACTGTTATGCCTCTTTCCCGTAGGGGTAGGCAGACTGCCTTGTTCCACTTGCTACGATCCTGCCATATCTCTTTCGCTTCATCCACATTCATCAATCGCTTCATACATTCTCGTTGGTTTACTCTTGACTCATTTTTGACCTAAACTTTAATCAAGATGTCCCGAATTTGGTTTTGAACCTTCAAACTATTCTGTTCTTACGTTGCCCGCGACTCCGTCTGCGATGCAATCGCTTATCGCTATCCCGCGGGAACTATGCGGTATTCCGGGATAAAAACTATCCTATGTCCTTTCCCGAGACTGTAACTATCACTATACCAAATTACAATAAAATCGGTTCAGCCGCTTTGCCATGAAACAGCAACAAACATCCAAACTTACAAATTTTCGCCTATATAATTTATTACAAAAAAAACAAAAGTGATACCATACATGACACCATACCATACATACATGATACCATACATGGCAGTCTGCTCGTAACCACTGCCATTGCATCGTGGCCGAAACGCCGAGGTAATTAGTAGCAATTTTTCCACGGTTAAATCCCGAAATACTTTAAATAAGTATGAGTGAAAATCGCGGAAGTTTAAAACACTATTTCGCCTTTATAATATTAGTAGGTAACTAGTAACACTACCTATCACGCCTAAAGGTGGAAACACATTTTTAACACGCGACGCGACCCGATGCAACGAATGTATGCGCATGGCGTCGCGTCGGATGTTCATAGTGTGGTTCTGGTCATAGAAAATAATACAATTTGATTCGACTCAACACGCGTTTCCAATGGTAAACGAATATGGTTGTGGTATTACGCTTGCCTAACGAACGCTTATTCACCTTAGATTTTGACTGCTAGATTAATCATTTAGGAAACAGACAGGCAGGGAATTCCACTTTTCGGCCGTTTCAGCTGTCCGAATAACTGACGAGCGATAGGTAACGCTTTGTGCGAATGGGATTCTGACAACAAAAGGTGAACACCCCGCCTACCTCTGGTCGATCTGCAAAACAACACAAAATGGGTTCTCTATTGTTTGCCCGAATTTCATATAAACTAATTTCACATGCCCGAATTTCATTTGCCATAATTTTATATTCCATAACGATATACGTGGTAAGGTTCAAAAGTTTCCGGCCTAATAATGAAAATTAACGTTTAGGTTAAAAAAAATATTTTTATTTTTCAATGTAGTCTCCTCCTATTGTTATACATTTTTCAGATCGTTTGATTAACATTTCTATGCCTTTAAAATAATATTCGGAAGTTTTGTCTTCGAAATGCTCGAAAACTGCAGCAGCGACCTCATCATCGGACGAAAATTTTCTCCCCCTTAAGTCCGATTTAAGTTTAGAAAATAAAAAATAGTCGCTTGGGGCTAGATCAGGGCTGTAAGGTGGGTGACGGATTGTTTTAAATCCACATTTAGATATAGCCGCCTTTACAACTGCAGCCGTGTGGACAGGCGCATTGTCATGAAGAAGACGGACACCCCTGCTGAGTTTTCCTCGACGTTTAAGCTTTATTGCTTCTCGCAACTGGTCTATAAGGCAAGCATAGTAACTGCCGTTTACTGTCTGATTGCGTTCTTTGATATCTATAAGCAATATCCCTTCGCAATCCCAAAATATTGTGGCCATTATCTTTTTGGTAGATTGGCACACCTTTGCCTTTCGAGGGGGTGCTTCCCCAGAACGACGCCACTCCATCGACTCTCTTTTCGAAAGAGGATCATAGTATAAGACCATAGTTTCGTCTCCGGTAACAATGGACTGGATAAATTCACTCTCACATGACTTGAACTCCTCTAAAAGTTCCTTGGAGCACGCCACTCGTTCAGCTCGCTGAGCACTCGAGAGAAGTTTCGGGACCCATCTTGCACTAACCTTATTCATGTTTAGATGGTCGTGTAGAATCCTAAGGACTGTTATTTTCGTAAGTCCCGTTCTTGACGCTATTTCCTTCGTCTTTAGTCTTCTGTCCTTCAGTACCTCTTGTTCGACTAAATCGACGTTATCTTGCGTAAGAACCTCAACAGGGCGGCCTGGTCGGGGTTCGTCATCGATGGACTCACGCCCTAAACGAAACTGCTTACACCAATCCTTAACAGTCGAAAACGAAGGGGAGGAATTCCCGTACACGTTATCTAACCTTTCTTTGATTATAGTTGGACTTATGCCTTCCTTTGTCAGAAATTTTATCACTAATCGATACTCCAATTTGAACATTGTACAAATTACACCGCTTTTTATATTTAAATCAAAGAAAATTTTATGAAAACGAAAGTTACAAACCACGAAATTATCCACACAATAGCTGAATAAATGACAAATAAAATGACATTCATTTGTTTCTTGTTTTCTTCTTTTAAATATATACGGCCAGGAACTTTTGAACCTTACTGGTATATGCCATAATGATCATTAGCCATATTTTCATTTGCCATAACTTTCAGGTGCCATAACGATACGTTTGCCATAAATTTCATTTTTCCTATTATCAATTGTCCTAAAATCATTTGCCATAAAATTCAAACGCCATAATAATTATTTGCCATAAAAAACCCAGAATTTTGATTCTTGTAATAATAATAATAACTAATTTTAAAACGTTATTTTTTACCACGTCATCGTCGTGTTAATTATCAACGTTTAACAGATGTGATGTCTAGAAAACAAATATAAATATGAACTGAATGACTCTGAGGCGAAGTCGACGGAGCTCTGCATCGCGGAGCTCCTATTCCATGACTTAACTCAGGGACCTTATACATTCCTTTTGTAACAGTTTGTTGGAAACAGATAGAAAAATTCGGAGGCTTACTCACCTGCTATGGGTGGTGTAGGGGTATAGCACGCGTCACGGAATGACGAGGACCCCAGGACATAGCTTTACTTTTCGGATTTTTCTATGTGTTCTAATTTTCAGTGTCGTTTAGAAATTAAATTCCTTTTGTAAACGTTATTATATAAGTTAAGTAGAAGTTTTTTGCGGGTGGTAGGGCCTTGTGCAAGGTCCGTCCGGATCGCTACCACCATCTTACTCGCTAATCCTGCCGCTAAGCAGCAGTGCTTGCACTGCTGTGTTCCGGTGTGGAGAGTAAGATAGCCGGGGAAATTACGGGCACAAGAGGCATTTCATCTAAGTCCTCTAGGTTGGCAACGCATCTGCAATCCCTCCGGGGTTGCAGGTTTCTATGGGCAGTGGTGATCGCTTACCATCAGGTGACCCACTTGCTCGTTTGCCTTCCTATTTACATAAAAAAAAGAAAAAAAAAGAATTTAAGTAGTGTAGTTGGTTTAATGAAAAAAATGACTTTCTGCCATATTTCTTGCGGCGCAATCTTCTTGGCAATGATGGTCCTGCACTTATTCTGTGGTCTTGCCGAATGCGCTGGTAGTTTCAAAAAAATGCATGTAAAAGAGCCCTTGGCGGTCTATTTGCAAAATAAAGTTTTGGATTTTGAAGGGTCTTGGCCCTATCTTTACCGTTTTGACTGGTGCACAAAGCTATCTCCTAGTTATAGACCGCCTGCATCTAGACCAGCATTGGGGCGGAAACAGCGTGTTTAGAAGTGTTCCGAACTGGGTCTCTATATTTATTGTCCCATATAATATTAAGTTCCGAATGCATGGTTTGTCATAACTTTCGTTAATCATAAATCGATTTAGGGTGCGATTAAACCGCCGTGTATACGCAGTGACGTGTCGTATGCGTCACCTTTTTTCACCGTTTCTTCATACATTTTGTTGCGATTCCGTAACGTCACCGTTTTTTAAGCGGCGGCGTGGTCGCACCCTAAATTCTGAAACAGTAAAATATCTTTTTCAAAATTGATAGTAACACTAACCTAACACATAACCTTCTACATTCTGATGGCTTTTCCGAAATTTCTGAAAAATGCACGCTTTCATGTGTTGTGACTAAAAAAAATTATGATTAACGATTATTGTGACCAACGAAAATTATGGGACAAGAAGGGACCCGACCTACCGCCCTAACACGTAACACCTGAAATTAAAATGAACGTGACTTTCATCTGGATCTGGATGGGAATAGTTGGTTAGGTTTTTTAGAGTACTTTTGCAATTAAAGTTAAGGCGCTGTCAACAGCAAATGACCTTGAGCAGCGCCACTCTTCACACATACGGTTCGCGTGCCTGTGAGTGAAAGAGAAGAAACTATTCCGGCAGCTTGGCACGCGTCTAAAATCTTGCAAATAAGCACACGCGGGTATTCCTTAGAAGCACATAAGCAGTGCGTTATAACCATACGTACATTACATACTACTATTATGTTCATATTTCATTATTATTATTTTTTACTAACCAAACTTATAAAATATTTTTTTATTACTAACCAAATTTATTATAAAACTTCAATCTTTCTTACGGTACCCTGAGCGCTCGAATTTTGCCATACCGATGGACGACACGATACTACTTCACTTCACTCTTTTGCTTATAAAAGCAGCGAACCGACTTGCCTGCAAAAATGCACACAAGTCTACAGCGTGCATATGTAAATATCGTCCGTGAACTACGTCCAGACAAGACTAACCTACAGTTGTGTGTGGCTATGCACACAAAGATAGCCTTCAGCGTTCGGGTTCATAAAATTCCAAGTCAGACCGCCTGACTCCCCAGTGATGCCAGGTCCATCAAACAGTCGCCAAAATATTTTAGTTAAAAGTTACTAATTTCATCTATATGCCCTAAAACCCAAAATAAACATTTTTTATTATTTATTCAATCATATATACACGAGATTATACTGAGACTTTGTTTTATTAATAAATTATAAACTTTTATACTTACGTTTTTAGTTTGTATTGGAGTAAAATATTTATTTAAAAATAGCAATTAAAAGAAATACCACACTGAATTTTCCCTCAACTTTTCTGTACCTGTAACTTTCCCGGTAAAATTCAGAACGAAATATTAGTCGACAAATAAAAATATCACAACCCAAAATACCGCCGTATTTAGCTGCCAAAACACTAAAATGGCAGCACTGCGGACGCTTGAACTAAGCATGCAAGGTGGCGCTATGATGTTTCGCGCCAATCACCATGAAGCGTTTAAGCGCATGCGCGAAAAGACCTCGTTTTATTGGGTAAAATTAGGCAGATCTTGTGATTTCATTTGCTAAAACTCGTAATGTTCGGGCTCTCTGATTTGTTGTTTTTTGATGTTTTCCTTCATGATCATAATAAAAACATTAATGATGTTATTTTAATTGTGTAATTCTGTGAAGGCTTATTAAGTTATTTGTTTAGTTCTACATAATTAAACGTGAACTAACTTATGAGATGGCCTTGGTCTTGTGTTGTGAGTGTTGTGAAAGTTAATTCGCGACGAAAGTGATATAATAAAACGACAAAAGTACCTAACTAATTATAAGTACCGGTACGTAACTTTTACTTGGCTTAAACAAAAGGCAACTCAACAATTTCACGTTACACTTAGTTAAATATTCATAATTTTTTACTGCCAACTTGATTTGATTTGTCCTTCCTTTGCATGTATACATATTTTATTGTTACAACGCACAACTAACAGACCCGCTTTGGCTGAATATTAAAAAAAATCATTGGTGAGTGCTTAAATTGTTTTACTTTAACGGTTGTGTTGTTTTAAATAATAATAGGTATAATCACATTTGTGAACTTATGGTCGGTTAGTTGAAGGTTAGTTGTATAGCAAAATTTCGCATCATTAGCTATCTAACGCCGTAGCTCGACGGTTCTGGAGTCGCCTGTCAAGCTTTGAACCTGAGTTCGAATCCTAAGTTTACCAGACTTTTTCCTTTTTTGTTTTAATTTATTTACAACAGAGCAGTAGTTAACATAAACTGTGGAGTTCATGTAATAGTTTAAACTAGCGACTCGCCCCGGCTTCGCACGGCTGTAATGTGAATTTATACTGATGTGTGTGGTGTGGTGTGTTTTGTGGATAGTTTTAATCTTACCATATTTCATAGGTAATTAATGTAAATTGTGTGATGTATTAGGTAATTGTGGTCATCATTTAACTAATTAATGCAAAACAAATATAATTATTAAACTATAAGTACCTCTTGTACCTTTCGCTCTATTTATTGACGAAAACCCTTGAAAAACGCATTAAAATCCATTGTGTACTTTAAAAGATCTAAGGGAACATACCCATTTGTATATAGAAGATCCATGATTATATTATGCCCGACACGTTTCGTACCAATACGGGTTTTGTTGTCAATATGCCTACCCTCTGTCAGAAACCACTGCACGCCCCTGCAAATAAGACACAAATAAGAAGAAATAAAAAAAAGTATGGATTATTTGTGAAATATGACTCGTTAGCCGTGTAGGTATGAATATGTTGACTTCATGTTTTTAATTGCAGACCCGGATACGTCGAAGAAATAAAGACATAGAACCGTTTAATGATGATTTTAAGACCAATCTTTGCAATTATTTTCTATCGAGCCAATTTTGTTCAATTATGTATCGAGTCCGTAATAGTAAAAATATATGAAATACATTTATGCGCGTTCAAATTAAACCACCTGATTAATTATTCCGGATAATTTTTTGAACAAATATGCAGTATAATGAAATATTATCCTACTAATATTATAAATGCGAAAGTTTGTGACTGACGATGTGACGATGTGAGTGTGTATGTTTGTTCCTTCTTCACGCTGAAACGACTGAACGGATTTGGACAAAATTTGGAATGGAGATAGCTGGTACCCCGTTATCCCGGAAAATTGCATAGTTACCGCGGGATAGCGATAAACATGTCAATTGCTAATTTTACGCGGACAAAGTCGCGGGCAGAAGCTAGTAAACGGGATATGAACCGCGATTACCTTTATTGAGCTCCCGATGAACGAATTTCGAATGAACTTAACCGTGAATCATTGAAAACTCTCGTTGCAGTATAAAGCTTCTAAGCTGGTTTGAGAGCAAAGAAAAAACGGAATGTACCAGCTGCTTCTCTTCTCGCACACATGATAAAAGCCCGACGAGGGAATGGGTGAAAATGGTAGGAATCGTGTCATAGGTATAGGCGATGCGGCTAGCAACCCATCACTATTTTGATTCCCCTTTCCACCTATACGCCCGCTAAACGTGGCATTTAAGCTTTGATAAACTATAACTGCCTCTAGGTCTTGTTACCTTAGGCTCTGTCTACCCTAAAGGATAAAGACGTGATGGGATGAAATACTAAAAAGGCATCAGACTTGCCAACTGTGGGCTTTCATCCCATTGCCCTTCCTTTATGACGGACAAAAAAACCAAAATGATGTCACGGTAGATTGCTAAACCTGACAACCTAGAGAAACTCATTGTAGTTGGTCACGTGGAAGGAAAGAGGAGTCGTGGAAGATCTCCAACCCGATGGACTGATGCGGTGAAGGAAGTCTGCAAATGCAACTTGCAGACCTCCATCCGGATGGCCGAGAACCGTGCTGCCTGGAGAGAGCTAGTGCGCCGCGCAACGACCTCGCATGGTCACGACCCTCAGTCATGAGGAAGCGACAGAGAAGAGAGAGAGATTGCTAAAAGTTTTGTAGAAAAACAAACAATTCGACTGTCTATACTTAGATTAAGTATTCGTTTGAAAGGTGTAGACCGTTAGCTTTGTCTCACGATTGTTTTAAGCGAAATCATTAATTATTTACGTTTAATTAAACATAAATAATATTCCATTCCGTCCGATTTGTCTTTAATTACTTTCTGAAAATAATGACGACATTTTGATACTCTTCATAATCAACCTTGTTGCTAAATATGCCGCCGAAATTGAATCTATGAATCCCTCTTAGGGCCTGTTTCACACTGTTAAATTCCAGTTACCTATCTTAAGTGTAAGTTATATATGCTTCCGTCTCTATTTATTACTACGAAACAGACAGAGACGTCATCATAGACTGATACTTAAGATAACTGGGACTTAACAGAGTGGTGAAACAGGCCCTTAATCTGATTGACCATTTACGAGAAACACCGCAAAATGCTGTCCAACAAAAGCTTTCACGGGCTATAATGAAACTAAGGCTACTCTACATGTACAGGGCGTAAAAGGATTAGTGTGTCCCCGATACCCCGAATCCCCCTAATCCCCGCTATCTTGACGCTCAATGTTTTAATTAAGTTTAAAATTGGAATTTGAACAGCCATTTCTATTTGAATTCGAACGATATTTCTCGCCAGCCAGCTTTGTCAGGCCACTGCGCCATCTGTACATTCTTTACCTCTTTGCATCTAGCTTTATTAAATGTTACTGGCCAGTTAGAAAAAAAAACGCCTTACAATCCTTTCTTCTAACGAAAATTAACCTGAGTTCGATGCGATATCGAAACAACCGAATTGTGTGTGACTTACTTTAGAAAATATCATAGTAAATCGCTTGCCAAGAAAAAACATTAACTGTGAGAAGTTGAGAACCTTCTACGGTGCATGGGTGAGAAAAATATTTTTTTCACTTCTCATGCTCAAAAAGTTCGACTTTATGCTGGATGTAGGCTGCATAAAATGGCATTTTATGCTCTTGTGCATAAAGTAAAATCTTTGTCTAAGCCCAAGACAATCGGGTGCCAACAGCCACAAACAAGCACTAAAACTTTACGACAGCATATTTTGTTTTTTTTTTTATTATAATCCGCGGTCTATTAAACTATTTAACTAGTACCTAGAACTAGGTAACAATAATTTGATAAGTTATTATTGAAACAAATAAGTACATGAACAATATAACTTTTTAAAATATAAATCAACACCTGCCTTACTCGAACCTTACCGCAGTATCACGTTTAAAATAAAAGAAAAAAAAGTTAATTGGCGGGAACTCAGGCGAGAACCTCCTATTTTCTTTTAGTAGGATTTATGTTGCAATTTGTTACTGTTTTACGATTAATATTCAATAATTTCGTCAAGTGAAGAGGAAATAGGTAACACTGACTCCTAACACAGTCAATTTGCCAGGAAAAACCATTAAATAATATCGAATTGTTCCAATGTCACATTTAATTTTAATTAATTTTTAGGCAATGTTTTTGTTTTGTTTCTTCGCAATCTAAGTGAAAAGCAGAGTGTATAACTCGTTCATAAAACCCATTTTCCCCTCGACGTGTCTATCCATGGTAAAATGGCTTGTTTTATGCTCTTGTTGTACAATCTACTATTTCAAGTTTAAATCGTCGTTTTTTTCCAAATTTTTGATACCTTGCTGTCTCAATCCTATATACGCGTCCCACTGCTGGACTGAATGAATGAAGAGGCTAAACATACACATCCCATACAGGCCCGAAGCGCATCGGGAACTTCATACATCAAGGAATTGCATCGTAAACGTATGCTGGTTCCTTCATAATGCTCTCCATCGAAAAGCTACATACATAAATTCCTAGTATCTTTTAAGTTTTTTTTTTTCTATTTATAATCAACCTTGAAATTATAATCCTTGTAGCAGCACACACCACAATCTATCTACCAAGAACACGCATCTCCCAACATACCTAAGTATTGTTACTGTATCGCTTCTGAATGAAACGTTCGCAAATCGAACTCGATTCACACACCAAAATAAATCCCGATACGAAAACATTTTACATACCGTCCGAACACAAAAAGCAATAAGGCATTACCGGTCCCGCGGCTTCCTGCACACACAACACTAACACTTACGTAGAACTGCGCTGGCTGGTAACACAAAAAAATAATTTGAATTTGGAACTTTGATCCAATTGGGGATACGTACACGCGCGGTAGCAGGGATGAGCGGAGCCGCCCCGAGTGGTCGGGTGGCGAGTGGCAGCGCGAGTGACGACCAACGCCGCGCCGCTGTCCTTATACGCCGCCTCAACCCCTACGCGAGCGTGGTGGGCGGAGCTAATATAGAGCTGTAGCAACAAAAGTAACACCAACATTTTGTTTAACGTATTATTAAATACCGAAGTTTGAATAGGTTGAATAATTATTGCGATGAATGTGCTAGAGGCGTGTTCAAAAATGTACACGCTCGGATCTCATATAAGTTTAGTAAGTCACCGTAAGAGCCCCAACCTATTTGGACGTTATAGCGACGTCGGCTACTACGTATCCTATGCAAATTTGGCTAGAAATGTCCAGAAATGAACACTCTAATTATTGGTGTTCTGCATACAAATTACTTAAAAGGGGGACGCGAATTACAGGACGTACATTGTTAACTCGTGAATTCCGGGCCATACATTTCGAGACAGTACAATCACATCCTGCTCGTTTTCAAATAAAATTGGCTGTTGTAGCTGTTATATTCTTGCTATAGTTGGTGTGGGCGAAGCGCCTATTTAGGTAGCTATACGTGTTACAACCTTTTTATCGAATTATGCTGTTTTTAGTCCTGGCCGCAAATAAATTATATTGCACGCAGCGCAGAAAAAACAAAAGAAAATAGTCGTGTCATTGCTCTTCTCAGCGCTGCATGTTGAATTTTCAATATAATTTTAATTGTATTTTATTAGTTTCTACAGTCTACAGTTGTTTAAATATTTTCTTTACTTGTGTTTTGTTACAGCGAAGCTTGTCAGTACGTGACATTGACATGTGTCACACCGAAAAGTGTTAGATCCTTTTCCTGGACCATGTGTCAACCGTTTGGACGACAAATGGTTGTACTTACTTCAAAGTGACTCATATTTATGTGGTAGTAGTTAAATGGGATGAGTTTACAACAAAACAATCGTATTTCGAACAACAGTAGCCATGCAAACGTGAAGTATCAAGGTAACGCCTAATTCACAAAATTTTCGAAGAAAGTTACTTTTAATAACCCTCACGTAATAAAAAAACAATTTTATGCCAAAAATGCCTTACATCGTGTTGGAAATGAGCTGATACTCTTTAAACTTCTGGACCGATTTTTACCAAACATAGCTAAGAACCACCGCAAGGAAACAGGCTTTCAAATGAAAAAACAAATCGGTCTATCCGCTTGAAAGCTACGTTGCCACAGACAGACACACACAGACATTGACGTCAAAAATACAACACTTGGGGATTAAAAACACAAATGAGCAAAAGTGATAAAGAATGTTGATAGAAATAGAGGGGTGTTATCAGCTCTAGATGAATCCCGGTCTAGCGTCCCTGTCACGCCGCCCGTTGTCAACAAAATGTTATTAGCCACCATCTGCGGAACCACGGCTACGCGGAAAAATTTTCTAACGGAAGCGAAAAACTATTGCACATTGCCGAGCGAATAGCAGAGTTGTAAGGCATCGCGGGGTGTAGAATAAATTGGAAACTTTGATTGCTGCTGGGAAGTAGCGGAGTATAGTGTTACTCCCTTATTCATAAACGCTCTGTAGGCTTCTGCTAACTTTGCAATGGTTCATCCTTTTTTTTTTTTTTTTTTTTTTATGGCTCGCGCAGTTTGCGTATTTGCCACAGACGTGTAAAGTTAGGGAAATGGTTCGTCCTTATCTGTCACTTTGACATTTACTTTTCACAGATAAGGACAAACGATTGCTAAGTTCGTAGAAGCCTGAGCGTTTATGAATAATGGGGTTAGAGTGGACATTGCTGTTGTGTTGCTGCATTTTTTTATTACACCCTCTAGAAATGACTGTCGCTATTTATTTATTTATAGGCCTTTTTATTCCGAATTCGCTACAATTTCAGAAAGTACATGTTGTTGTTGTTATTCTCGTTTTTTTTTTTATTAAATTGTCGCGAAATTCGGCGTGCCTCATGGCATAAGCCTCCTCCGTGTATTGGAGGATTTGGGCTATAGTTCCCACGCGCGCCCAGTGCGGATTGGGAACTTAACACACCATTGAATTTCTTCGCAGATGTGTGCAGGTTTCCTCACGATGTTTTCCTTCACCGAAAAGCTCATGGCAAATTACAAATGTAATTTTCGCACATAAATTCCGAAAAACTCTGTCGCTATTATTATATTATAACTCTGAATTGTACAAAAGCCACATTTTACAGGTAACAAAGATAACCAGACATGCATATACATAAATCATGTGTTTATCCCTTACGGGGTAGATAGAGTCTAAGGTAACAAGACCCAAAGGCCGCGCCTAGCATGATTGTGTTGTGGGCGCACAGGCGGAAATGGGAATCAAAATAGAGATGGGTCGCTAATTCTTAAGAATTTCGCCCATTCCCTCGATGGGCTTTTACCAACTGCGCGGGAAGAGATGCAACTGGTACATTCTATGTTTTTCTTTACTCCCAGACCAGTGGAATCCGTAATTATCCGTTCGCTTTTGCTGAATTGCATTTCCGTCGGATACTTTTAGGAAACACGTGGCTTTTATTTGTAGCATGTTGAAGTGAACTCTGGAACTCAAATAAAAGTCTGTTTTATGTTCAGTTGTTGTTCTTCGAAAGTTCAGCATTCCAACTGTATAGGTACTGAACATTTTGAGATTAACCCTTTTTGCGGGCAAGTTAATTGCTTTAATTGAACACAAAACTTTTAACGGTCTTACCACAACTTAGAAATTTTGCTTTGATACAAAACAAGACAGGGCAATATCTCAGTTCTTAGCATTACGATGAATTGATTATGTTATTAATATTTTTATTAAATCTTGCACCTCTATGGGAAATTAGCCAACGGCTAACAATTTTTCTTTAATATTGTTACCCAGGGTGCATTGGCCTAGACAATACTCCCCCGCCACTTACGGCCATCTGACAAAGCAACCAAGTCAACGAAAAAAAAAGCACTTATTAAACACACCTTTATTAGACTTTTTTAACAAACACAATTCTATGAGCACGAGTGGCTCGAAATAAATAAATTATTTTTATTATTATTATTATTAAAAACTAGCTGTAGCCCGCAAGTTCGTCCGCGTAGAATAAAATATAGTCTATAGATGTTCATCAAGAATAATATAGGATTCTAACGGTGAAAGAATTTTAAAACCGGTCTAGTAGTTTCGGAACCTATTCAATACAAACAAAAAACAAACAATCAAATCATTCCTCTTTATAACATTTGTAACTATATATATTATAGATGAATATTATTAACATATTCAACATATTAAGTGTCTAAATGACAGTTTAATGTTAATGAGCATTTTCCAGAATTTAAATATTTTGGGTTTATCTTACTCGGAATCGTTTACCCTATCGATTTTCATACAGTAAAAAAATTGTCCCAGATTTTACTATGGATTTTTTTCCTGCTCGTGACATTTCATACATATATATATATATATATTAAAAAATAGTGACGAACTGGAATGGAAATTTTGGGACGCATTTTTTCTTGTATAAGGATCCAAGAAAAACCTATCATGTGGACTTTTTTTTGGAAAACGCCCTAATCGTAAGAATCAAAAGCGTCACTTTTATAAAATACATTTTCTGCGGCCTTTTCAGTTCAGGTTGTTAATTTTCCGCTGTAACGTTTTGTTACAGGAAGCTTGAGTAGTTACGTACAGTGAATTGTGTAACAGAAATGTTGGAAGGAACTCTATTGTAGCTTCTACATCGCTACACGGTAAATTTAGAAATATGTGTCGGAGTTCGCTTTTTATTATTTTATTATTATTACAAGCTTTTAATTAACTTGCAACGTATGTATGTATTTATGTATGTATGTATGTATATACGTATGACTGTGTAGTAGGCGGCAAATAAGTAAAACGTGGAGGGGATAAGCGCAGTATGAAAATGATAATGTTTTTCATACTGCGCATATCCCCTCAACGTTTTACTTATTTGCCGCCTACTCTATGTATGTAAGGAAGTATGTTTGTCCGGTTAGAATCTTGCGACTCAATTATGACATTTAACAGATATTTTATCTTCAACCGATTGAGCATAAATTATTTAATTGGTTGATAAAAAACAAATTAAACTAAGATTAAATTAAAAACTAAACTTAAACTAACTATAAAAAGCTATAAGTTATAAAAAGAACACCCCGTCCAGCCCTGCTGGCTGTGGCAGGGTTCCCAGGACGCTAGCGGCATTACCCCTTTGGACCGCAAGTGCGATCCGCTGGGATAAATACACGCCAGCTCTTGGGTCCCCTGAGGCATGATTGAGCTGAAATTTTTCATACTTGTTTAAGTCGGATGGCAAGACAATAATCTGGTAGTGGAGTTCTGGTGACCCAGCCAGGATCGTCTCCGCAGGAGGGAACTCTTCAACGATTGGTCCGATTGACTTGAAATTTGGTACCTACACATAATGTAGGACGGATGACAATGTAAGTACAGTCAGCAAAAGTCTTTTAAGTATTTTTGACAGAAACTTATTGCTCACGAACATTGCATTGCAATGCATTTTTTCCTTACTGTACCTCTTTCTAATTCCAAATTCTATGTCTATTCTTATACTGTTCAGGCTATACTGTTGTGGAAATCCTTGCTATAAGCATACGGTGCGCTAAATCATTACCCATATTTAAAACTATGTTAAAGGAGCACTATCTGTCATCCTGTCCATAATTCTTATAGCTGGTTTTCTTTTTATGTATGTGTGTATGTGTCTATATATATATCTCCATTTATTATAATAGTTTTTAATTATAAAAGTTTTCTTTCCCACTGTGTCTGACGTTCGTGTCGCCATTGCAATTTTTAGTTTTTTAAGTTTTAGGTTTAGTTTTAGGCAAAAGGGTCACACTGAAAATCAGCGCTGCGGCCTGCCGCAGCAACATGCTGAGTGTGGCCCTTTTGGCACTTGCGGCACAAATATTTTTTGAATTGTTCTTTTTTGTTTTTTAATTTTATTTTTTATGTGTCGTTTCGTGTCAATAATCTGTTCTTTTCTCCGGTCCGTTATGGTTGCCTGGTAGAGATCGCTCTGTAGCGATAAGGCCGCCTATTGTTACCTTATTACTTCTGTATACCTTTTTTCTGTTTTGATTATTCTATGTGGTGTTCAATAAAGAGTTATTGTATTGCAATAATGTTTTTTTTTTATATAAAATAGTGTGGTTTGTGAAAAAAATAATTCTTAGATTAAAATACAAGAGCATAAAATGAAAGTTTACGCACAAGGGTGGCCACAAAAAGAAATGGGTTTCCATTTAACCTGGAAACCCAAAGGTCTAACAGACTTGTGGTTACGACCGCTTTTAAAGGCAAATGAATTGAGCAATGGAGCTATGCAGTAAGAAACCAAGACGTAAATTACTACGTCAACTCTTTGTACGCGCTGTAACTAAACAAAAGAAAAAAGGCAACTTTTTGCATGAAACCATCCAGTTTCAAACTTCAGGGCCTAAATGTTACTGCTAAGGGATTAGGAACGCGATGGTTGTTTTATTACTTTAGTTTTTTGTAGCGGTTCCCGTCTTTTGTTGCCTCAACAGCAGAATTTTTATTTAAAGTGAATTAAGAGGCTAATATTCTTATTTCAAGAACGTTAAAAAAAGCGTAGATATTTTTTTTAATATTTCCTGGCTTTTTCTTTCCGCCACCTACTCAAACTGTCTCCAACTTATTTCTCTGACTTATTGTTTTTGTCTGAAAGAGATCGCTACTAAGCGATAAGACCGCCTATTGTATACTTTGTTCTTTGTTTCTGTATTGTTTTGTACTGATTTGTGGTGTTCAATAAAGAGTATTTGTAGGTATTGTATTGTATTGTATTTTGTCTGTCAAACATCAGACACTCAAAAAACCGGTCGGTTTACGGACGATAGTTTTACAGCCTGGCAAAAAAGAACAGAAATTAAAAAGTGGCAATACAGTTAGTGTCGTCCCGTTTTCTTATACCTATAGATTAGAAAGGGACGACACTACGGTATTGCCACTTTTTAATTTCTACTCTTTTTTGCAAGACTGGGGCCTTACCATGACGTCCTAATTCCGACTCAGTTCAATTTTTAGCTGTCATTTTTAGTATGAATCTGACAGCGAGCGAACCTAAAATGAATCGCATTAAGAGGCTGACAACACCTAATTTTGTTGAAATTGATGTTATTTAAACACTTTTTTAAGAAAAACTGCAAACAAAAAAATACAAAAAAATATAATGTTAATTTTCATCATATTTCAAACACGCTAGACGGGCTCGATACATAATTGAACAAAATCGGCTCGATAGAAAATAATTGCAAAGATTGGTCTTAAAATCATCATTAAACGGTTCTAATCTATGTCTTTATTTTTTCGACGTATGGGTCTGCAATTAAAAACATAAAGTCAACATATTCATACCTAAACGGCTAACGAGTCATATTTCACAAATAATCCATACTTTTGTTTATTTCTTATAATTTGTGTCTTATTTGCAAGATTTTAGACGCGCGCCAAGCTGCCGGAATAGTTTCTTCTCTTTCACTAACAGGCACGTGAACCGTATGTGTGAAGAGTGGCGCTGCTCCAGGTCATTTGCTGTTGACAGCGCCTTAAGACGTCATGGTAAGGCCCCTGTACGTGATAACGATGAATGTATCACAAGCCATCGCGTGGGCCGATCGTGCCTCTCTGTCGCTTGTTCTGCGCTCTCGTTTGCACACTGACGTAACGTTTGGCATAAAGTCGTCCATTGGAGGCCATTTTAAATCATTAGCGGGGTTAGCCCAGACATGGGTTTGACACGCAGACGTTTTCTGCCTAGAATTGTAAAGTGTAACAGTCCTTTTGATGCATGGCATGATCAAACGATTGACCATAGCCTAGAGGTAGAAGCTAACTTGACTGTGACGCTTCAAGTCCCGAATTCGATCCCCAGTCGGGGCAGATATAATGGATTAAACAAATGTGTACGGGACAGCACCGTACATTCCGCATAATCATCAATTTACGCCGCGTTACCTAATGTAGGTCAACACACGGCAGTTCACTAATATCAGCCATTATGTGTACTCGTTGATTACGTATAAATAAAGTAATTATCTTAGCATCAGAACTATCATTTAAAAGGTAGTACAAACCGTACATTTTTATGGTCCTTCGAACCGGATCAGATCAGTGACAGGATTTCAGTGACCCTCGAATCTTATTTCGCGTGTGCGAGTTTTATGAACATTCCATCGGAAATAATTCGTCGCGCAAAGTGCTGAACTATCAATATCAGAACTAACAGTGCTACGTGGACGTATACGTCGAGTTGTTCACACCGTTATCAGAAAACTAGCAGCATCAGATATCAAGATCATCATCATCAGACATTTATCAGAAGACTAGCAGCATCAGATATCAGGATTATCATCATCAGACATTGTTCTTGAGTTTCGAATGTTTTATATTATAATGATAATTTATAAATTTACAAAGAATATGGTATACATTAAACAGTTCTTAAGATATAACACGCTTCCCATATTCTGTCGCTATCGACGTGTAAATTAGTTATACAGCAATAATAATTCATATGAAAATTGAAATAATCAAATAATCTAATTAACAATAATGATAAAAATTCAAATGTCCAGACTCAATTTTAGATATAACAAACTTAAAAAATAATATAATTATTGTAAATAAAAGAAAAATGACAATATTAGGTGAGTAGGAAAACAGAATGTCAAAAATTATTGTGGACTACAGAAGATCATTCAATCTTTCACGTAGGTACCCACACTTTATATCAAGAATTCTTTTAAAGAAAGAAAGAAGACATTTATTCATTTTGCAAGACACACAATTATAAGAGCATACACACAATTTTATAGATAAGAAACAACAAAAACAAAAAACACAGATATGAAAATTAGATCATCAGCGTTGTGTGTCTCCGCAAAAGTGAAACGGTCGCTGGCTCAGCATTACGCTGAGGTGTTAGACACCTGCAGCACTGATTTTCAGCCAGAACTGTTACTGAAAAAAAACAATGTTCCAATAAATAAATGTCCATTTTCCTTTTAAAATCGTGTACATCATATGATGTTAATATATGTAGGTAGTACCTAAGTATTTAAGGGAGTACGCATTAAAAAATACAATATTTTAAAAGCTGGGTCATTATTATACATACAATGCAATTTTCTCCGAAAATGGCGACTTAACAGAATTGTTATGCGATTAACCTTTTTTTTTGTTGCCCGGGAGAAATCTGCTAACCCAACCTAAAGCAATTTATAGATTAAGCGATCAGAGACGTTTGGTCCAGCTTCTGAATATTTTATTGAATCAGGCGTTACTTTGCGGAGATCCATTTTAATGAACACAAAATATTTACCTTGCCTACTCCGCTACTCTGAAGCTGGGTAGCGGAGAAGCAAGGTAAATATTTTGCGTTCATTGTCCAGTCGGTTAGTATAGTTTCATCGGAAATTGCATTATGTATTTTGATACATTCATTATAAATATATTTTAAATCTAATACATTTCGACTCACACCCATTTAACATACATACAAATGTAAATCACGTCTTTATCCCTTATAGAGTAGACAGAGCCTAAGATAGCAAGACCCAAAGGCCACGCTTAGCTTGATTGTGGCTGACCCATTTAAGCCATTTAAGGGTGTTAAGCTATGCTTAGTTTGGGATTGGGTCAATTGGTGTAATTTGTCCCATGATATTATTTATTTTATCGAAGTTGTCTATAATATTACGCGTGAATCGTTAAGTTTCTGTCAAAAAATCCACCATTGTTTCAATGCGAAAGAAATAAAATTTCGCCAAACTGAATTAAATGTGTTTACATGTAATATATTTTTGCATAACGCGGTCCATTAGAGTCCACTTTAAATCATTACCGTGGTCGAGTTTGGACGCGGGTCTGACGCAGACGTTTTCTGTCCGAAATTGTGAAAGTAATAGTTCTTATACCGCGTGTTACGAACTATTCATAGACACGAGCATTGTGCAGAAAGGTTGGATGTAACAAAAGCCGAAAGAAACGTTACGGGATAATTTTATGAATAGCGTTACCAAAGGCAGAAAGACTTACAGCCTTATTCATAAAAAATCCTTAATTGAGGTTTAGCAGTCTGTTAGCTAATGAGCTGCTGATGGATGGATTAGACGCGTTATGTTGTCACCTTGACAAATCATAGACCAAAAATGGCCTTTTAGTGAATTAAAAAAAAAATTACAGCAGTGGCAGCGAATTAGCGGGAAACCAGCGACACGACAGACTAGGCAGTGTGGGACTAGTTTCCTTTACCTTTCCCGGAGGGAATTAAAACTTAAAACAAAAAAAACCGTCTTGCGAATGGTTCATATTTGTGGCGGCCATTTTGTGAGTTAGCAAAGAGATAAAGTAGGGTCTACGGTCCGCTAACTTTCGGAAGACTTAACAGACCCTTGATGAACTGATTAGCGCTAATTGACGTTTATGAAGCATGTTTTTTTGCATCGGTCCTATAGCGAGCTTATAGCGAGCCTCTAACTTTTTATGAATAATGCTGTTACAGTCCCCGGCCATAAAGAATGCACTTCGGTCTTTAGAAAGAGACAATTATCGTCACGTAAGTTAAAGCGAGACAACGCTACGAAGCCGAAATTAGCCGAAAAGACCGATATACAATCTTTATGGCCGGGTACTACTGTAGTTGGAACTCCGTGTAACTCTGACTCGCACTTGGCCGTTGTTTAAGGCTAGTTGTTGTCCGTGACTTCTTCGCCAAATTAAACATAGTTAGTCAGGGATTGTGTAGCATTATGTGAAAGATTTTTTTAAATCGGACCAGTATTTAATTAGTTAATTCTTTAGGAACAAGAATACTTTTATAATATTAGTGTAGATAGAGAAACTTTTGTTAGAATTTAAGAGAAAATCCAAAATTAGAATACTGCGAAAATTCGATGCGAAACGTAACCACTCTAGACCACCGTGACTTTTAAATGTTCTGTTGTAGCAGTGCTACGCCTTTTAAGCTACGGCGTAGCACTGGCTACGAAGCTATATTTGCTTTAAGAGATGCCATTGGCAAAAGGATTGTCAACTTTTGAACAAACATTAAAATAAGAATTTGAACAAAAACCAAAAGTACAGTTAAATATCAATTAAAAAAAATCATTTTGCCGTGCTTAGTTGGAATACTTCATGTGCCAGTAATTTTACTAGCTAACTTCCTTCCCTCGAAATAAATACAACAGTGCAATCACTGCTGCTCAGCGGCAGGATTAAGAAATAAAGGCTTACAAAACTTCACTTGAAAACAAAAGCAATATCCATTTCACAACTTTACATACATTGTGAACAGTAACCGACAGACTATCTAATACCGCTAAAGCCTGTAGCGTGGAATGAAACGTGAAATAACCGATGTAATTCAACTTTCTCAACCGGTCAAACCGCACCCACTCCTATATCTGCTTCTAGCATGTTATTGGAAAAACGTAAACGTCATAACTTGCAGATTGGAATCACAGTATAAACACAGTAAGTAATGTTCGGCGAATTTGCACACAAACGCAAAGCCGTCCGCTCAGCGCTTTAGGGTAGATTAATATTTTTGCTGCAAGAAACGTCTCGAATGGATTAGAGTTGTAGTATTGACACACACGAGATTAGTATGTTACTATTACCTGCCGCTAGTGGCCCTGGCAATTTTCACATAGGAATAAAACCGTTTAACGCCAACATGAAGTATACTCACACAAAACTTCACTCTTCACTGACATATTTGTCAATTTTTTTTTTTCATCCAATTAAATCTATACCAAATTTAAAGTCAAACTGACTACTATAAGTGGATCAAATTTCTGGTAAAACTAGCTGCTGCCAGCGACTTCGTCTGCAAAGAATTCGTTTATCGCTATCCCGCGGGAACTGCGCAATTTTCCGGGATAAAAAGTAGCCTATGTGCAATTCCAGACTTTTCCCTATCTATGTGCCGAATTTCATCCAGATCCGTTGGGCTGTTCTGGCGTGATTGAGTACCTAACAAACAAACATCCATCCATCCATCCATCCATACTTTCGCATTTATAATACTAATTTATTAATTTTTATGTAGTTCTAACAGGTTTTTTTAATATTGTAATACTAACATTATATGGACTTTTTGTTGTCTGATAATAAATAATTTTTATTTTTATTTTTTTTATTTTTTAGTTAGATTACAGTAGAATATTATGCCACACAAAATTATGCTTAAAAATCCACCCACGTACCGACTGCCACCCAGCCAGTGCGCTGGAGCGCTTTACATTGTAGCATCAATTAAAGATTTCATACTGTGGTTTTACTATGTCGAAATGCTCAGAAGAAAAAGTGTTGGAACGCTAGTGCAATTTCAGTTACATGGTATACGTAGTGCAATGCCACCGGTGCATTCACTGCCCGCGGTCTGCTCTCCATTGAGGGGTATTTTATGAGTTCAGTATGTTTCGCCGAGCAGAGAAATCGCGAAGGAATGATGCAAGGAACTGGCGAAGGCAAGGTGTCTGAATTATTCCGCAATTTTTTTTTTTTTTTTTTAATAATTAAGACGTCATGTAACTCACCCTTTTCCTGCAAATAAACGTTATCTTATCTTATCTTATCAGGTGGTTTTTTTATATGATTGGGGGAAAGCGAGCAAGTGGGTCACCTGATGGAAGTAATCACCGCTTGCAAAACAAAAGTTTGCTCGGAAGATTTTATGAACTCATTTACATAAAATATTTTACTGAAATTTGGCGCACATCCCGTGAATTCCCGTGGAACATTAAATGGACTCTAAAAATAAAGTAATCAGAATATACCTAATCAATTTTCCAGAACGAACTTAATAAATTTTTAACATCCGCTCAATTTTAATCATTAGGTTCAACATTGTTTGTAGGCAAAAATCAGACGGGTTTCCATCTAAATTATAATTAAGCTCTGTTTACGAGTAAAGTATGTTAAACTCGAAGGCTAATACTTCGCCTAGGTACACACACGCACACACACACACACGCTGTGTCTTAATAAAAATATTAATACACAATACTTCAGAGCGTGCGGTTCTTTGAAGGTCATGCGGCTTATATTTCACACACACACACACACACACACACACACACACACACACATATTCCTTTTATCTTATTATATTAAGGGCAAAAGTAATTAAGATTAAATGTCACAAATAGTGCGAACCTAATAAATGTCTTTATTTTGTACCCATACATGTATTAATCTGTATTTTGACCTATTAAAATTTATTATGCAGTGAAAACTTGGAGCCTCTGAAAAATCTATGTTTTCCGGCATCTGTCTCTTTGTCTAAATAGTTTGAGCACCCGATTTAAGGTGCGACCACACCGACGCTTAAAAAACGGCGACGTTATGGAATCGCAACAAAATGTATGAAGAAACGGTGAGAAAACGTGACGCATACGACACGTGTTAAGTGCCTGTTCAAATATGCAGAGCAATATGTGACTTTTGTGGACGAAGTCGCGGTCACTACATTATATAAAACAAAGTCGCTTTCCGCTGTCTTGTCAGATCTTTAAATACACTCAGCGACACAAAATACGGTCCATTTCATTCTCTATACATAATCACTAGGTACATACATAGTATAAAACAAAGTCGCTTTCGGCTTTTTGTCCCTATGTGTGCTTAGATCTTTAAAACAACGCAACGGATTTTGAGAAGGTTTATATGTATAATACATGCATAATATAGTAGAGAAACTTGTTAATGGTTTTTGAGATGACTTTTTGATTATACTTTTGTCTACACCGAAAACCAGTGCCTGTTATTTTGCTCCCAAATACACGTGAATACCAATTTTTTTGCCGCTGGTTATATCACGTTCAGCGTGAAACGTAAAGTGCTATGTCATAACAGTTTTTCAATGAAAACTGCTTGTAAACAATTTTAAAATGAAAGCTTTTCAACTTTTGACGTGACAACGTCTTATAAATTGGTTTGCCGGGTGACACTTCAAGAAACTGCGTTACGCTCCGCTCACGTTATGCGCTCACAATGAGAGCGAGTGAGAGGCACGCGTCCCTTCCACTCGGGCATGGTTAGCCCGCCTAAGAGCGAGAGAGACAGACATAAAAAGTGAAAGGCACGCGTCCCTTCCACTCGAGCACAGTTAGTGTTAAATATAATTCTTTGTATAAATAAATGTTTTAAATTGTTACTATTATTTCATCCTTCTTCCTACTATACGAATGAATATTCACATTAAAATTATTTTACCACTCAAAGTCGTTGTCACGTAAAACTTTCGCCCGTATACCGACTTTACAGGCAACCAATTTTTTAGCGAACACTTTTTCAGTGACAGGTCGTGAAAGGTGGGTAATGGTTCGTCGAAATTTTACTCTGAGAGTTAAAAAGTTGAAAACTTGTTTGAACCTGTTGCGCTTTAGTCAAAAGCGTATACGTCCTACTGGACACAGGTCTCGTCTAAGAATAAAAGGGCCTGGGTTGCAGTTGACACATTTTTTATTATGTAAACAATAGTTAACAAAAAAGGAGGTAAGACCGTTGATTTCATCCGTAGAAAAGTCGTGGTAGCCTAGTGGTTTAACCTGTGGCCTCTCAAGCAGAGGATCGTGGGTTCGAATCCCGGGCTCGCACCTCTGAGTTTTTCGGAATTTTTGTGCGATATCTCATTTGAAATTTACCATGAGCTTTTCGGTGAAGGAAAACCTCGTGATGAAACCTGCACACAACTGCGAAGCAATTCAATGGTGTGTGTGAAGTTCCCAATCCGCACTGGGCCCGCGTGGGAACTATAACCCAAGCCCTCTCATTCTGAGAGGAGGCCTGTGCCCAGCAGTGGGACGTGTAAGACTGGTGATGATGATGAAGGCCGTTAATATAAAATGCTGTAAACTGGAGCTTGTGCAAGTCGGAGTCGTACATGGACGATTTTTTTTGCTATCTAACGATCAAGCCCGCCACACACCCTTAAACCTTTGTTCTGAGTGTGATTGCTTGCCACCAGGTGACCCACATGCTCGTTTTCCCCCTATCACAAAAAAAAACTTTGTTTGTGCAAAATTGATTTTTTTTCCAGGCTGTTAGACGTTTTCCAACACTTCCAACAATCAATGTTATATTTCAACCCATTTCCATAAAACCTTGACAAATAATATACCTAAACGTTACTCGGGAAACACTCTATCTACTGATGAAAACCGTATGAAAATCGCGAATAGATAAACAGACGCGGCGAAACTCTGTTTTATATGCAGCAGTGACTATTAAGTAAGTAAATTAAAAAAAGAAAATAAAAATAAAACCATTACCCAACTAATCATTCTCTTGTCCCACAAACGAAAACAAAACTATAAGGACACAAAATAAATGATGAAACACTTCAAAGAAAAGTCTACAAAGAAAGAAGTTGAGATCTGTGTTAAAAATATTGAAAAATGTGTTTTATGATATAAATGAATTTCTAGAGCATGATTTTGCGGTATCCCATGATAATGTTAATGTTACAAAATGAACTATTTTAGATTTTAAGAAAGCATAATATTGTACGCCTGAAAGGCAAATTATAGCGGTTACTTTAAATTATGTCATCTAACTTACGTGTACCTATGATTGTCAATAAACGATTTGATTGATTGACTGATTGATTGAAAGTACGACTCGACTCAAATCCGATACCTGCACTTTTACAGCTTGCTTGTAAAAAGTTTTAACTTTTTGATTAGAACTCGAAAGTTTCTTCAACGAGATATGATTGAAAAGGCGGCTGGCTTCGTCTATCATTTTGATTGACGTCATGAAATACCACGCAGAGACAAAGCTTCATACAACTACGCAACAGCTTCACTACCATCCTGCCGTCCTTACGAAAAGTGCAATAACTCGTTTTTTTTGGCAAACCGACTTAGTAACATATCCGGAATCAGCAAAATGAGCTCTATATTCTCTTCTTAGGCAGTTTTAGGAAGGCACAACGAATCTGATTTTTTAAAAAGCATAACTGTAATAACTAAGGCCATGATTTATATTTGCTTATTAAGATCGACATAACAGCAGTGCTGCAGTTTTGTTAAAAAAATTAATTGAAATGTTTTTCTTTCTAATTCATGAGTTGTTCTGACATGGAATATAATAAAATAATGATAAAAATGACATGTAATAACAATAATTATTACGAATAAATGAGTATGAGTATGAGTATGAGTATGAGTAACTTTAGTTGTGGCAAAGTTAGTTACATTATTTAAGAAATATCACTTACAATAACTGCAATAAGTATAGTATAGTGCAACCAGCACTTATGATTAGTAGGTACATTTTATTATTAGTTTGTCACATTTACTAGTCATAACCGCAATATGTTAGATATTTGTTGCACTTATGTTTAGAGTATACTATACTTAACATACATACATATAAAACAAATGTCACAATGCCACAAAACTTTCGTGACTTTGTGACAATTTCCCATATTGATCCATTAGAAATAGAAAATAAGACGTGTCATGTCAGTTTAATTATTCATGCTGAAGCTTGGTAGTGTGTATTTAATTATTTATGCTCGGGATTGCGGGGTTTGTTAGGCAAAGCTACAAAGTTTTTGTTTGGCGCAAGTGCCTGTATTGAAACCCGAGCAAGCGAAGTATTCTATAAGGTTCAAAAGAGGTATCCTGAGCGTCGCGAGGGTTTCAAGGGACGAGACACAAAACAACTTTGCTGTCGAGCGAAACACAATACCCCACCTCAACACAGCGAGAAAAATGGTGGATGGAAGAAAACAGTTGAACTAATAGTAAATTCGTTTTTTATTTTGCAAAACGAACGTTAGCAAATCTTGAAAATAACTTAGGAATAAATAATGGATAACGGAACGCGTTTCTGAACGTGACATTTTTTTTTAATAGACTGAAACAGTTAGGGGGCTCGAGTCAAGTTCTACAATTTTGAAGTTTGTATTATTCCGTCCCTCTCGCTCACTTAATTAAGTACTTACTATTTGTGCAAGTGGGACGGCAAGACGGCAACATACTGGCTGAGCCCTGTAAATTCCCAATCGCAGCGCGGTACTATAAAGCCTTGTCTCTGTGTTGAATATGCTTGTGTGACACATCCTCGTATTTCCCGAATATTTACATAAAAGACCTCTTTGCCGGATGAAACTTGTGTAATTCTTTGACGTCCGAGGCTGGTGTACTTAAGTATTTACGTCAAAACCCTGGATTCTGACATATAATATCGAAGTTTGAAGATGAGGGTATTTTATTATAAAAGATATAACAATTTAGTGTCTGTAGAAATATTCTGACGTCAACAGGATTTTTCTTGGCTTTTTTTTCACGAGAGCACCGTTTAATATAATCTCTAACAGTTAACCTTTGAGTAGATGAGAAGGGACACTAACCACAGAGAGGAGGAAATTGATATCCGTATCCAGAATGCCCTTAGACTGTCTCTCTTCATAAGGTCTTTGTGTCCAAGCTGTTACGCAGAAAGACCAAGATTCGGATCTACAAAACTATCATTAGACCGATCTTGATGTACGGGTGCGAGGCATGGACGCTGACCCTGAAGGAGGAAAATAAGCTGTTGGTGGCAGAAAGAAAGGTTTTGCGGAAGATTCTGGGACCAACTCAGAAAGACGACGGGAGCTGGAGGGTCAGAAAGAACCGGGAAATTGAAGAGCTAGTGTCCGAGCCCAATATTATCGGGGAGACCAAAGCGTCCAGACTCCGGTGACTTGGATATGTGAAGAGGTTGAGTGAGGATCGGGCCGTTAAAAAAGTGGACTTGGGCCGGCCGCGCGGGCGTAGACCAGTTGGCCGTCTAAGGTATCGTGGGGCGACTTGGTCCAAAGGGATCTCTCGGATCTCGGGGCCGATGGCTGGCGAGAGCTGGCCCAGGATCGCAAGGCGTGGAGAAGTCTGGTGTCGGAGGCCAAGATCCACTTCGGGTCACTGCGCCCAGCCAGTAAGTAAGTTTGTAAGATGAGAAGAGCATTAAACGATACAAATACCACTCTGCGGATGACGCGACCAATAAATTTTGTTTTTTACATTATTAAAATGCATTTCAAACGTTATAACATAATTTTGATACGTAGGTACCCCTTTATTTTATTGTTATGGTAAGTATTACTTCCACTTTTACATTGCTTGTTCAGTTTGTAGGTACATTGAACATGCAGAATACTGAAATATCGTCGGTACGCGTCGGGGAATCTAATAAGGGTATTGGAGAGACGTGTCGTTTATCTTAAAGATATTCGTTTAAGGGGGTTGCTCTTCCATACAAATCTTCCGTGCAGCTGCATTTCGTCCACAGGCTTAATTTTAATGCGGTTTTTTGAGGATAGTTAGATATGGATAAATTGTGTGCGCAAATTGCAAAAAGGTGTGCATTTATCATACCTAAATTGCAGTACGATGCAGTAAATTTCGGTGCATTTTACAATAGTGTGAGTAGCTAGTGTCAAATGAAAATAGTTGTAAAAACCAATCGACTATTTCGAGCTGTCACGTGACCACTAATGTGGCTCAGTGGTTATGACTCAAAGAACTGAATAGTTAGTGACCAAGTTCAAATCCCGAGGCCGCATTTGATTTTTTTATATTTTCTAAACATTTTTTTTAATAATTTACAAATTTAAAGTGAGTAAGACCATCTCATTGAGATGTAGGAAACTTTAAGTTAAATTCTATATTTTACTTGTCAAACCAAATCAAAGAAGCTAGGTACTACCTAAGTGGTTTTAAAACAACCACAAACTTAGCAAGTTGATTTAGGGCAATTTATGCCCATTATCAAACCTAAACTTGGCAAAGCTTTCATACCTAGTAAGTACTTTAGTATTAGGATCACACGTGCTTATTACTTTGGCATAGATGGTGGCGCCTCGCAGTCATATTGCCACCTTATAACATGTTTTGCCTTATGTACTAAGAAAAGGTACTCAACTACAGAAATTACACCTATTAAAATAAAAAAGTTCTTCTAGTTAATTACACGAATGCTTCTCACGAGAATCGAACCCTAAACCTCTGCATCAAAACACAGCCATACACCACGGCCACACGGCAATGATTTTAAAATCCGACAGGTGCTAAATACAAAATAGGCCGAGTAAATAGGTTTTCTCAATTATAGAACATTAAAAAAAAACATGCGAGTCAAAAACCTGGCTAGACGGGTAATTAAAAAAACAATGACATGAAATTGTCATAAACTAATGATTGACAGAACGTGGTGTCTCAAAATAAAAATAATCATTTTATTCGAAATAAATTGAAGTCAATTGGAAGTAAAAGATGTTACGAGCTACGATATTGTACGCAGCGTAGGCATTTATTTGGACGTACAGGTATGTACTTATCAATTAATCATAATATTTTTTTAAGATACAATACTTCAACGTTAGTGTCAGATTGGCACAAAATATTTTGTAAACGCAATTGAAGTGCACAGTCCCGGTGTCTGCATGTAATCAAATCTTGGAAGTGAATTTTGACCCACTTCTAATTGATCAGATTGACGTGAAATCTGGCATAAGTACTTGTAAGTCAGACTTGTAAGAAGTACTACAGTAATCTTGAAGTGAAATTCTGGTATCGTTCCCGCTGTTGGAAACCCATCAACAGAAAGAGTAAAAACCATCCATGCATTACGTTTACGTCTAATTATAACTTTTAGAACTCACTGGAGTCTGTAGTGCTCGAATCGAACTTGCTATTGACCAGGTTTTTTAGGGTTCCGTACCCAAAGGGTGAAAACGGGACTCTAATTACCTACTAAGATTCCACTGTCCATCTGTCTGTCTGTATGTACCGTCTGTCTGTCACCAGGCTGTTATAGTATCTCATGAACCGTGATAGATGAAATTTTCACAGATGATGTATTTCTGAGGCAGCTATAACAACAAATACTAAAACAATATATTTTTGTCCATCTGTCTATGTAAGTAAAGTAACCAATGTAAAATAAATAAATAATTAAATATCATGGGACAAATTACACCAATTGACCCAGTCCCATACTAAGCACAAGGCTTGTACTATGGGTACCAGGCAACGGATAAACATACTTATATAATGTAGGTAAATACATACTTAAATACATACAACCCAAATGACCTCAAACTGCTTACATTTTGCTTAGAAGCCACTATCCGTCTGTCTATTTGTCTGTCTGTGTCACCAAGCTGTATCTCATAAACCGTGATATGGCTGTCAGCTATCATGATTGTCTAGCGACAGTTGAAATTTTCACAAATTACGTTTCTCTGTTGCCGCTCTAACATCAAATACTAAAAACAGAATATTTTTGGGAGTCTAAGTATGTAAATAACAAATATAAAATTACCTCATAAAGACTACATCTTGGTTAGGAGGCAGGGCTCTGCTAACACTGGATTTTATATTTACTTGCCGAATTTGTACGAATCCCTCGGTACGAGAGTCCGACCCACACTTGGCCAGTCTTTGGTGTTCGGAACACAAAGGAGCTTATCTATTACAGAGTTCATGCTGTACCATGGTTTATTTTATGGCCACATTATTCAAATTCGTCCGTCTATGGCTGTCTATCTGTCCGTCTGTCCTAACTTTATAGTTTTCTTACCCATATTAGGTAGTTATATTTTACTCATTTTCATGCTGGTCTGGAATGTACCAGTTGCTTCGCTTCTCGCGCAGATGGTAAATGCAAGAATCTTAGGAATCATATTATAGGCGATACGGCAATCCATCACTAGTTTGATTCCGCTTTCCACCTATACGCCCACAATCATGCTTGTTCTTGATGGACTTAAGGTTTTGTAACCTTAGGCTCTGTCTACCTCGTAAGGGATAGACGTGATTTGTGTATGTATGTACATATTTTACAGAGTATCCGACCGGCGTCCAAATACCGAATTTGCCGTCAAAATGATAATTAAAAACTATACGTACGTATGTATACATTATAGAAAGGTATAAGAAAGGTAAGTAAAATAAACAAATAGAAAAAAAGGAACCATTGTAGAAGCACTTATTTTGTCTGTCTGTCTTTCCGTCTGTCCATTCTTCTGGACCATTTTGTGACAATTTATTTATCTGTAGGTTTTTATTTTTAGCTTTGTATGTTTATATAGGTACTTACTTTTGTTTTTTAACTACTTTTGTGATTGTCATAAATAAACTTTTTCTTTATTTCTTTCTGTCTGCCTGTCTGTCTATCTGTTCGTCTGTTTGTCTGTATGTATGTCTGTTTGTCTGTCTGTTCATTTGTCTGTTTGTCTATTCGTTTGTCTGTTTGTTCAACCATCCATCCGGCAGTCCATCCGTTCGTTTGACTGTCTGTCTGTGCATCCGACGATCCATCCAGCTGTCTGTTTGTCTGTGCATCCGAACAACCGTCCGTCCATCCGTCCATCTGCTTGTTAATCTGTGCGTCTAATCATCCGTCCGTTCGTCCGTCTGTCTGTCTGTCTTTTTGTATTTGCATCTGACCGACTGTCCGTCCGTCCGTTTGTCTTTCTGATTGTCCGTCTGTCCGTGCGTCCGTCTGTCTGTTTGTTTGTCTGTACGTCCAATCATCCGTCCGTTCGTCCGCTCATATGTCTGTCTGTGCGTCTGACCCTCTATCCGTTCGTCACTGTCTATCTGTTTGTATGTAAACCTGTCTGTCTGTTTGTCTGTCATTATAAATATTATTCATCCATTCGTCTGCCCATCCATCTGTATCCTTTTGTAGTACTGACTGTAGAATAATTTTTCAGATTCACATTGGATTCGGAAGGTACTTAATTTTTGTCTCCAGTAACAGGAAATAAGTGAAGCAAACATCCACTGGACGCGAGCGTATCTTACTTGCTACTATTGTGCAAGAAGAGCAAAATGTTTACTGCTGGTGTGATGTTAAAAAAAAATTGTTGGTTCTAAAAACACATGAAACATTCTGTAGATTTTTATTGGCGTAATTTGTAATAACATAACATAATGAGATAAAAATAACTAGGGAAAATATCAAGACCGTGAAATGCCAGATGTCCAACAGCGGAATTTTGTCAACCCTGTTCTGAAGACTTTTCTTTTCGTCCGTCTTTCATGTTCTCATTACCTATGACCAGTAAAGCAAAAGGAAACTGTATGATACAGGGTGATATATATATCACCGTCCAAGTTTTTACGTAGTTTTTTACGTAGGTATCATACGCAATCGTATAGGTACCTATCGTAAGTCGCAGGTTCACGGTGGATGTAAGCCGCTTCCAACCGAGGCAACTGGAGCTGTATGAAGGAGACCTATGGCCAACAGTGGACGTCCTACAGTTGATATGATGATGATGATGATGATGATGATGATGATGATAATGATGACAGGTATCATTTAATGATACTATTTGCAATATTTTAATACCAAACTGAAAAATAATGCTTGTATTTGTTGTGTTGTTGCTTTCGACGGTGATAAAAAAGTCAGCCTATATAATGCCAAGTAGGAAAATAAGTTATGATTGTTTTTTGTATGCATGTAAAATATATTATTTTGTGAACAATAAATAATAAGTGGCAAATTTCCATTACATGCAATTCAGTTATGAAACTTGAATGAATGAATGATCTGTCGTGTAAAATTTTATTTATTGAATATGTTACGTGATCTACAGTCACCAGCATAAATAAGTGATCACTTGTACACACAGCAAAGCTATTAGGTAAGCACCTTTGCATGCACGCGCCGCTTTAAACCTGCTTACCGAATAGCTTTGCTGTGTGTACCTTGTCACTTCAAAGTCATGTTTGAAAAACCATACGAAATCATGTAACGACTGAAAGCGACAAGGTACAAAAATGATCACTTATTTATGCTGGTGACTGTACAAACTACAATTTCGTGACATCTTTTAATAAATTATTAAATATTTTGAGTTTCGTATTGAGAGACTCGTGTATTTGGAAATGCTTGTATTTTTCGTCTTATTTCCCTAGGTATTGACTATACGTGGGACTGCCTATACAACGGGTCCCATTTCGTACCTTCTATCAATAGTTTGATCATTTGTTCATAGGTATATATGTATATACTATCAATCAACAGGCTAGCAACCCATCGCTCGATTTTGATTCTCCTTTGCACCTATACGCCCACAATCATACTAAACGTGGCCTTTAGGTCTTGTTACCTTAGGCTTTGTCTACACCGTAAGGGACAAAGACGTGATTTAAGTATGTATGTATGTACTATCAATAAAAGAGCCCTGCAGGAAAGCTTGAGGAAAAAGTAGTTTCAGTAGGTAGTTACTTCTCACAAAATTTTAGTATGAATTCTCAGTATCTTGGTATGGTTTTTGTAGGAGCATAACTCTCTCAGAATTATAATTAGTTAGGCATAATTATCAATAACTAGTCAGTGTGTGTTATTTCAAAGAACTTATCGCGTTAAAAAATATAATAGAAATAGAAAAATATAAATTTGATCATTACTGGAAGCATGTAATTCTGAGGGAGTTATGCCCAAATGAAAAAAATAGGTATCAAGAGACTTGAATCTATCTACTAAAATTTCGTGAAATTTGACTGAAAACGCTTTTACTCAGTTTGCTCCGGGTCGGGTTCCTATATTTCTAACCTACAGTAGAACGTATTCACGATCAACGCGGTCAACAGCACAGTGAATTTTCTTGTCAGTTCAATCAAAATGAAACTTCACTAAGACATTTGCTGTGAAAAAGTACAACAATGTGTCAGGACTTGATTTGTCACTACCCAGGAATAAGTACATAGTACGGATAAAACTATTCGTATACCTGTTACAGCGTGTCAAATGTTTATGAATACTGAATAGAATAGTGATACAGATTATTTCAAAAGTGACATCTCACTGGTATTTGGTTTCAAATCAAATTGAAAGTTTTATTTGAAAAATATATCTTTTTTTAACTACCAGCGCTTTGATAAATTAGCCCTTGTGTGCGCATACCACATGTTGCGTGGCGCATTTACTTATGAGTCGAATGATTTCGTTCGTAGTAGCCATTACGCCATAGGTACTATGGCAGCGTGCACGTTTTTTCGACTTTAGATATCAAACACAAAGTCGAATATCTACTTACTATACCAATTAGAAAAATATAGGGACTTACCCGTGGCCCACCTAATTTGTCCACCCGGAAAACCAATACCCAGCTTCCAATACCCAGAAAAAATGAGCTCCGCCCAAGAGCGGAGCTCCATCAAAAACCAGGTGGACAACCTGTAGGTGGATCACGGGTAAAGATCGAAAAAAATATGGTTCTGGTTCACTGGTTGACACGCAGTACAGGCACAATAGCTGCACGACGCTAGCTAAATTTTATCTCATTTTTATGCACACGATTTTTGACTAAATTTATGACGCTTTCCTCATGGACCTTACTCTATATTATGCACAACTAGTTGTGCTTTTAGGAATTTCACTCCTCCGTAAGGTCGACGGCGGGGTTCCTATTTCTATTCAGTTTGCCCTTCGGGCATTTTGAAAATACCTAATGAACCTAACCTAATTTTACTATCTCAAATGAGAATTCTTATTTTTATTGACCCGAAATTCCTAATGGCACAACATATATGTAGAGTAGGCTCATGAGGAAAGCGCTGATATAATACGCGTCGAGCTGCAATTTTATTTTTTCGCGTGTGGACTAGACACCGTAGTACTCTGCTTTATCCCACTCTAGGTAACGAACGCTAATCAAAACCATCGACGGATGAAGTTGGACTTTTGTGGAAGTAAGTATTAGTAAGTAAAAGCGACTTCAGATGGATTAGATTTGTTTTGGAGTTGTCATTATTTTATTTGACGTACCTACCTATTGCAAAGTCATCATAATTATCTAATATTATTTTTTCCTTTTATGCGCTATACGATGAATTATTATAAATATGAATTATGATGACATAAGGACATAACTTAAAAAAGGCAGCTCACAACTCTGGAACAAAATTATCTAACCAAACCCCTAACTAAACCCCTAGGCCAAGAAGCATTCAGACGTAGTCCCTACCCGCTATGCGTAATTATTTCCTTTGTCTGAACCTATACTGCAATGCATTTTGGTGAAAGGATCCGAATGGCTAGCAAGAGTGACTTCGTCTCATCGCTGCAACCAGGCTCATTCTCAAGTTACCTATTTACGAAAGGCGCGCCTGACTCGAAACGACAATTCCTACCTTACGGCGCTAGCTGTTTAGATGCCCCAGACGAAACGCTTATAAGTTATAATGCATAAGAGTATTAATAAAATGTCAGACGATGGTGATGATGATGTCTCTACGTGTGAGCGAATATCAAATATGAATCGCAGGTTCCTACATACTAATAGGTAGCTTTTGAAGATACTAGCAATGACGGCATATGAATTTGCCGCTAGAGGCGCTATTGTAACGTGAGGTATTATACAGAAACGTAAAATTAGTAGTACCTACAAGTTACATATTCCGGCTTTACATAACGAAGTTTTAGTGTTATTAAGATTGTTTCCGATTATTATCGCAGACATACGACAGGTTTATTAAAAGATAAAAGAAGAGCTTTGAAAATTAGGAGCCAAATTAAGCAGGCAAATAAAATGGCAGTTAATTTAGAAGATAAATGGGACTGTGCAACACTGGGTAATAAATAGCTTGCTATTAAATATTAATTGAAAGAAATCCTGAATAATGTGATATACCTTACTCTACAGTGGCGCCAACTAGTGAGTACAAATACGATAGCCCTCATTCTAACAAAGTACAAAAAAATCGACTCCCTGGTATTCAAAAAGGGTTGAAGGTGGCATTGATTCACATATTTGCATTTGCTGGACTCATATATAATACTTATAACTAGCTGAGCTGGCAAATAAAAATTCGAAAGTCAGTTTTTGTCTGAGATGGCGCTGCATACGAAAAATTAAAGTTTTTTAGTGCATTTTTCATATATTTGATTACATATTCGGCTATTCGTGGAAGAGAGAAAGCCAACAAATTAAAAATCATAAAAATCCGTGCAGCCATTCCAAAGTTATCAATAGTTAAATAACACGACTTACTTTTGTACACGTATAGATTTGTAAAATTTCTGGTAAAAGTAAAGTTGATATAAAAACGTAAATATAACGTGAAAAATTACGCTAATAGCTTAGCAAGGTGTTGCAATATTTTTCCACCAGCAGCTAGCGCCTCCCATTTGCATGTGTGTGTAAGACCTAGTATCTGTATAAGTTCGTTAGTGACACCAGCGTTTGTGCAGCTATTCTCCGAATTGGTGCATTGTTACCATTTGAGTGTGGTCTCAAAAAATCGGCCGTATTAAATTGTGTGCGCAAATCAATAAATAATCTATAAATGTATTAAGAATCTTCTAAAAACTACAAAAAACCAACAAAATTGATTATAGCGCCATCTAACGGGACTTTTACAATGAGCTAACGCGAGCATCCGCCTTAAGGTATAATATTGATTCATACTTGGGGCGGGAAGTGCGTTGCATAGGGAATTTTAATATTGTGTATATAAATCACTTACCCGCTTATTTATATCGTGTGAGCGTTACAATATTTGTTTGGATTTGTTTGCCACTTAAGGGTATATCATATGCGAACTGTTACTATAACTGGTGCACTCATAGATATATATTACTTCGTAAAGATAGGCCCAACGCTCATGAGTAATTCGTCCAATGCGGTGGTCCTAAAAGACCACCGTGCTAGTCTGTGACAGAACGCAGTATCGTTCAGGGGCCTTACCATGACGCCCTAATTCCGACTCAGTTCAAGTTTTAGCTGTCACTTTTAGTACCTATGAATCTGACAGCAAGTGAACCTAAACTGAAACGCATTAAGACGTCATGGTAAGGCCCAGAGTGTGTCAGAGAAAAATTGTTCGGACAGGCGTATCTTGACTTTTGATATCATTGGGTGCACTCTAACTTATATTCAAAACTTAATATAAACATCAAAACAAAGGCCTGCTTTTAGGTCCTACACAAACTCAAATCAACCCCGTCAAAGCTTATTCTGGGTACCTATGCATATAGCACGTCGCGCCTATTTGGGAACTCTGCCAAACTTGGCTAATGCTATTTATAAACTCGGGCTTCGCGTCTGTGCCAGTCTGTGAGGTAAGATTAGGATGCATATGACGTCAATTCTATTGTCATCGCGAGTGAAAATGGATTAGTTCGCATTATTATTATCTGTTCTGTCAAGTGTCTGTATTTTAATTATTTAGAGCCTCTGGTGTGTAAAAATGACAGCTAAAACCTGAAGTGAGTCAGAATTGAATCGCGTTAACGCCCCAGACACCAATTTGTCATAATTATCTCAGAACCTATGAAACAATTTACAGACACAATTAGGGATTGAAATGCCTTTAAAGCGCGGATCCGCGGATCCCGCAAATTAAAAATTTGTTGCTCAAACTAGCGATAAAGAGCGTATTATCACCCTAGTTTGATAACATAGTAATAGCATCTAAAAGAAAGTTATGATTTGATTATTATTAGTCATTAAAATAAGACTGAATTAAAAATATAAAACTACAAGACTATTAAACTATGCCAAACATTTAAAGATGAATCTAAAAAAACAGATTACTAATTACTTATACTTAATTAATAGCGAAAAAATAATTTCTGTTGCTTTTAGAAGGTTTATTGCTATTGGGCTGGCGGCGTCGCATTTTTGGTTTGCGATTGTTTCACGGAAATTAAATGAAAGTTTGAAATGTGTGTCTGTAGTGCACTTTGGTTTTTGTGTATTTTAGTGTGTCTAATGCAATAATTAATTGATTTTTATTTTCTTATTAAACGATAACGATATATTATATTATTTTATCCCTTTAATACGAAAATAAAAGTCCATCACGATTAGTTATTGCATTGGACACATTGATACACTAAAAACGATGAACTTGTATAGACCACATTTTAAGCTTTTATTCAATTTCTGTGAAGTGGTCGTGGAGAGCACTAGGAATGCGACGTTGCCAGGTCGGTATGGATAAACGCTCTTAATGTAAGAAATGTATAATAGAAGTTGGTTTTTACACAAAAATTATGTAGTTTATATTTGATTTTATAACATAATTTCAAAATTGCGGGATCCCGCAGGATTGAGTAATCCCGCATATCAATCCCGCGGGATTGAATGAGCTGCGGGATATCTATCCCTAGATACAATTAGCAGATCAGGTGAAACTAAAACCTTGTGAAAACACTTTCCAAACTAGTCTTGGAGCAAAGAAAAAACATAGAATGTACTAGTTGCTTCTCTTTCCGTGCGGATAGTAAAAACCCATCGAGGGAATGGGTGAAAATCTTAGGAATCATTATTTTGATTCCCCTTTCCACCTATACTTCATTTTATTTAGAATGAGAAAGCACAATAACATTATATTACTTCTGGTCAAGTGGTCAACTATTTCTTACCTACCAAATAGATACCTAAGATAAGATAAGATAATTATTTAATAGTACAATTTTGATTCCCCTTTCCACCTATACGCACACAAATTATGCTAAACGTGGCTTTTATTTGTTACCTTGTGCTCTGTCTACCCCGTAAGGCATAAGAGATTTATATATGTAAAACACGGAAGTTTAAAACGTTGTTAGTTCAACAATGTGTCGCTCACAGAATTTGATAGCTCGTAAGCGCATAGTGAAATCATCCACGTATACAGTGTACTGTAGTCAGTTGATTAGAAAATAAACGTTTAGTTAATTAATGAGCCAAGTTCGTCGATATTTCACGCCGCCGCTGCACGACGACAGGCTGTATTTACTGCCTGTACAATGTTTGACAGCGATAATTTACGGCTTAAAACATGTACAGCATGAATTGTTAAGCCTATGTGGAACCTTGTCGTAGTTCTTAGTTATTAAATAGTTATTTATTATTCATACTAGATACTAAATTGACAATAGGAAATGCCAAATTGTGAAATAATTATAGGTACCAGATTTTATTGTTTAGTGGTGTACTCGAAACCATGGACAATGTTTGTGGTCTGAATACTTGTATACCTCTTGAGGTTTGGCCATGTTATTATATATATTAAGAAAAAAATACGATTTTATCATAATCAAGCAAATTTAAAGGTTTATTAGTTTATTACACCAGCTTATACATACAAAAATCTATAAGTACTAAATTTAATTTATCGTTAACTTTCGATAGTGGTGGCACATCATTATTTTTGAATTGCAAAAAACAGGCAACACAGGTAATGTCATTTTAGTTTCTAGCTTGAATAAATGGACTTTAGGAAACCATTTTTATAAATGACACTAACACTCACATTACTATAAAATAACTAGCTGTTTCCCTCGACTTATTTATTATTTTAGTGTGCAAGTGACTTTACAACTAGAATTTAAAAATTGTACGTCCGAAATTGACAATATCTTTATTTTTTTTTCATATTTCTTACTAAGAAACACCACACACCCCCAAATTTTTCCTCCATATTCTCATAATTAAAGGTGGACTGTTACTCCGCTACTGCGACCAACGTAGCGATTGATTGATTGCTCTGACCTAATATAAAACTGGAACGAGGACAATATGGCTTTGCTCGCCTTCGTGTGTTCATCAGTGGTAAGTAAATATTGAATGCTCAAAGATAATAACCTCACGTCCTTCATTATACTTACCTATATGGTTAACAAATATATCGACCCCTTCCTGTGTCTGAGTTCCCTGAACTTTATAGTCAAAACAATTTCAGCTGTGGTTGACATAATGTTTCCTTACATCCGTCCAACTTTTAAAGTATGCAAGTGAATTAAAATTTGAATCAAAATTACGACGAAATAATTTTAACAGGAGTTCAATTAAAACGGAACTATTGGTGAAATTTTATTGCCATAACATTACCGAAAAGATGCCAAAACATCAAGCCGAATAGTAAGAAAATCACCAGCGTTTCATAGAAAATTGGGTAGGCAAATACCGAAACTCAAGCTTTAATCATTCCGTTTGACTTAACTTTATAATCGACGACATAGTTTTTGATGCACAAAATTATTGTATCTTTATAGAAGACTTCATTATACAGCGCTGTTCGTTCAATGTAGATTAACCAACATGTATCCAGTGTTGCCAGCTCCAAAGTATATAACTCGCTAGGCTCAATGTCAAAAGTGGCTAGATACTTTGTAGGCGGTAGGGCCTTGTGCAAGGTACGTCCGGATCGCTACCACCATCTTACTCGCTAATCCTGCCGCAAAGCAGCAGTGCTTGCAGTGCTGTGTTCCGGTGTGGAGAGTAAGACAGCCGGGGAAATTACGGGCACAAGAGGCATTTCATCTAAGTCCTCTAGGTTGGCAACGCATCTGCAATCCCTCCGGGGTTGTGGGTGTCTATGGGCAGTGGTGATCGCTTACCATCAGGTGACCCACTTGCTCGTTTGCCTTCCTATTCACATAAAAAAAAAAAAAAAACTTATGATCTAGCTACAGAAAAATGCATCAATATTTTTGGTACTAATTAATTTTACGTTTTTCAGAATGTTTGAGATAGATACCTAAATGGTTGAAAAATAGCAATCTAAAATAATAGTGCCCAGCAGTGGAACGTATATAGGCTCGAGATGATGAGATGAGTAATCTTAAACTGCCTGAAATTGTAATAAAATAAAAGTAACTAACCCCAAAAGACACCAGAAAAAGTCGCTAGATAATTTTAACGTTATTTTGTCGCCAGGAGCTGCCATTTCTAGCGACAAAGTCGCTTAATTAGCAACACTGCATGTAAAACAGTGTCATCAGTATGCATTCAGTACAATCATGGTGGGTAATGCATTGATAACTAGGAGACCAATGGCCTACACAAAGGGTTACCACGCTTCGGATAACTAAGTCGGGACATGTCCGGACTTTTGGCTGTCTACCTTTCTGTGGATCTCTGCCGCCATCTTATTCGCCGAATTCGTCATGATGGCGAGTATTATGGGGTTAGTAAAATTCTTATGATGGTCCTCCACTACCAGTTCCAAGTGTCAAAGAGCCACCCCCACCGCACCTCACACCTCCCTCGCCTCCCAAACGTCATTTTCGTCTCCTAAAACTTGAAACATGAAGTAGTGTGAACAGAAACAAAATGTATTCTCCATTCCAATTCATCTTACACAAACCAAACCAATTTTGATCTTAATTCTCACAAGATTACTAATTGTAGGTACCTATGCAATTAGCGTCACATCCACCGGGATGTTGAAGAAACGACATTTTATAACAAATAATCTATGATTATCATTTTTAATTTTTATATGAACTTAGAGGACTTATTTCATTCGAAATGCTATAAACGGAGTATGTACCGCGATTACCTTTATTGAGCTCCTATATTTCGACGCAGTTGCATGCATCATGATCACGGGTAGACAAATCGGGGGTCTCAATAAGGTAATAGCGGTTCATATCCCGTTTATAATATTTCGAATGAACTTATTACCGTGAATCATTGAAATCTCTTATTGGAGGACTTATTTGTTTACAAAAGCGTCAAAACTGATTGCAATGGACTATAAATGATAGATTTTAGACGCTTTGTTCTCGTCTCATTAGAACGGTAACTCAGTGCACGCGGACTGGCGCATGCTCTTGCATGTAATGAAGACAAAGCTATGTGAAGCGCACACAGTTAAATGTCTAATTTTGTCCCTTTGTAAACAACGTAGGCTTTGTTGGAAAACCCAGTGTTTTCGTGCAGGCGTTCCATGTGTTGTATGAATGACGCAGATTGAATTGTAGTGCTATTTCTAGAGTACTGAGTGCTGAATAGACAAAGGGTTTAAAAGGATATGTCCTCCTACGTGGAGTATGTTCCATTCATAAAGCTCTAACGGAACTTAATGAAGCTCTAGTTTATGTATATTACATTCAAGAGTACTATCGCTCTTTCTCTTGCGTATCCGATCTATAATTCTATTCTACTAGCTTCTGCCCGCGACTTCGTCTGCGTAGAATTAGCAATTGACATGTTTATGGCTATCCCCCGGGAACTATGCAATTTTCCGGGATAAAAAGTAGCCTATGTTTTAATCCAGGGTACCAGTTATCTTCGTTCCAAATTTTATCCAAATCCGTTCAGTCGTTTTAACGTGAAGATGGAACAAACATACACACTCACTCACTCACATCGTCACATCGTCACATCGTCATAAACTTTCGCATTTATAATATTAATAGGATATCTCTGATTATGATATCCCTTCCACACTGGTCAGGCCCCTATTTGGGCCCTATTTATTTGGTCGGTGTTGCGAACTCTTTACCTTTTTGATACTTTTTATATATTTTTTAATTGTTTTTGCCTTTTTGAACTATTCTTTGTTACATGGCTTGTCAGTCTTGTTGAACAAGTAGTAAAGGATCAAGGTGGAAACACATTGTTAACACGCGACACGACCCGATGCAACGCGACGCGTGTTGAATCGAATCAAATTGTATTATTTTCTATGACCAGAACCACACTATGAACATCCTACGCGACGCCATGCGCATACATTCGTTGCATCGGGTCGCGTCGCGTGTTAATAATGTGTTTCCACCTTCAGTCGTGTTTGCTGGTGTTCTCATTTATCCATTACTTATTACATTTTCCTTAATATTCATACAGTCCACAGTTCGTACGCTTCAGTCGGTGACAAGTTTAGTGACAATTCTATTTACATTACAACCTCTACGAGAGTCTACGCCAGTTGGCTTCATATTGAATACGCATTGCGTTTTGAATCGTCAATGGTCACTTGGTCACCGACAATTATTATCGAGTTGGTGAAATAGGGAAGCAAATAAAAAACATAGAATCTACCATCTGGCGCAACTATTTATGTACCTGTCCAGATTGTAAAAGCCCATCGAGGGAACGGGCAAAAATCTTAAGAATCATGTTCTAGGTGATGCGGCTAGCCAGGTTGATCAGTATTTTGATTCCCTTTACCAACCAGAACGCTTATAATCGTGCTAAACTTGGCCTATACATTTCGTTACTTTAGGCTCTGTCTACATCGTAATAGATATTTTATTGAATCAGGCGTTACTTTGCGGAGGTCCATTTTAATGAACACAAAATATTTACCTTGCTTTGCTACTCCGCTACTTAAGGCGCCGCTTTAAGTAGCGGAGTAGCAAGGTAAATATTTTGTGTTCACCGTAATGGACGTAGAAGTGATTTGTGTATGCATATATTGTATGTGTGTTAAGTTAACATCCATCAACAAAATGACTTTAAAATGATACTGAAATTAAAGTCCGCCACTGAACAAAAGGTATTCTCTGAAAATAGCTCCATCCTAGATTATATTTACAAAAGTAATCAGTTATTCCTACATTAATAAAAATAACTCCCACGGCCACAATTGTCGTAGTCTAAATGATGATGGAACTTCACAATAATAGATTGAGTGTTGCCGCCAACACACAAACCCACAAAGGTCAGTGAAGCTATTTTAGGATCAATCTATTATTAAATATGTATATAATCGATAGTGCCTACTTTCAGTGGCCAGTTATAAACTCTGCTCGATTTTTAACTTCTGTAACAAATGTTTAGTTTTTTTTTTAAACTATACCTACTCGGGCGCAAAGAAACCGGGTCACTTCCGATAGAAAATTGTATGAAAAGTGACCCAGCTTCTTTTCTCCTGCGTATAATGTTGTACCTATTATATTTTGTGGTACGAGTACAGATATTGGATACGTGTGTCGTTAGGCATTAGGCTGAGAGGGGGGAGGATAAACTTCATTAGGTACTGGTTCACAATCATCGTCATGTCATCATCTTCCAGGCTATATACTTCTTACTTCTGTATACAACTTTTTTTCTTGGTATGTTCTGTGTGATCTCGTATTAGTAAAAATTTAAATAAATGTCAAATGGGAATCAAAAAGCATTTCTCAGCCTAGCGACCAGAGTCCCGACATTTTTAAACAAATATGTACTTAAGATCTACGAGAATCACCAGTTTTGTAATTTTGGAGGTTATTTTAGCTTGTTTAAAGTTAGCTATTCATTGAATAATTTGATCTTTGAATAATACATTCGGCAGTTATTCTTACTATTGATTTGTTCTTTATAAAGTACTAGCTTCTGCACGCGACTTCGTTCGCGTAGAATTAGCAATGATTTAACATGTTTATCGTTATCCCGCGGGAACTATGCAATTTTTCGGGATAAAAGTAGCCTATGTTTCAATCTAGGGTACCAGCTATCTTCGTTCCAAATTTTATCCAAATCCGTCCAGTCGTTTTAGCGTGAAGAAGGAACAAACATACACACTCACATCGTCACATCGTCACTCACGTACTTTCGCATTTATAATATTAGTAGGATTAAACTTTACTTTCTAAAGAACAAAATTAAAAGTAAGAATAACTGCCGAATGTATAATATTATTCAAAGATCAAATTGTACAAAAAAATAACTACGCCTTGCCATGTGCCCGTGTGCGTGTCTCAAACTGTTTGGCAAAGTTTGGTCGAGCTTTGTATGCGTGCAAGCGTTCGCACACGCTATGGCGTAGTTTAAAACGGCCTCGCCGTTCACAGGGGCCTTACGTCTTAATGCGATTCAAATAAGACACAGTTCAGTTAGCTGTCATTCTTAGTACGGATCTGACGGCGAGCGAGCATGAATCGTATTAAGACGTTATTATGGTAAATCCCCAGGACTCTTTTATTTGGTCTGAGACTGCAGTTTAAATACAGATCATTTCTACTACGAAACTTACAAGTTCCAAACAATTACTGAAACGTTGCAAATTTTAATGAAGATTAGCATAAAACTTAAAACTAGTGTCTAGAGTAGTCCCATTATGTAAACGACCGCGGTGAATTCACGAGATTCTTATGAATGAGGACTTATTAAGTTTCCACGAGAAAATGAATGAATTTCGTACTCAATTTAAGTTCTTTTTCTTTTCTGTTCTCATGAGTTTTGTGAGTTACAATTTCTTCTCATTTGTGTCCCATTCTCGGCTTTTTAAAGGTTTTCAAAGTTGTTATTGAAATTTGTGTTTCTGGCAACACTCTTCTTTATATTTGCTACTTCGTCCGCGTAGAATTAAACGTAAGAACTGATGTTGATAGTTACATTCTGCAATAATTATTGACTTGAAAGGTAAAATGTTCAAGGTTTACGACATGAAAGGGTGACTTAGGGCCTGTTTCACCACATTGTAAAGTTCCAGTTAAGTATCTTAAGTGTCAGTAGTCTATGATGATCTCTGTATGTTTTGTTAGTAATAAATAGACACGGAATCAAAGATAACTGACATTTAACATAACTGGATTCTTCTTCATTCCATTTTCCATATATAAGCCCACAATCTTGCTAAACGTGGCCTTGTCACCTTAGGCTCTGTCTACTCCGTAACTAGAACTGGAGTGGTGAAACATGCCCGAATTCTGGGATCCCTCCATTTCCCATAATTTCATTTGTACTAATTTCATTTGCCATAATGGTCACTGGCTATAACCTTCATTTGCCCTAATATCACATGCCATAATTTTTGAATGCCATAATACTCAAACGTCATAATGTTCAACATCCCTAATATTAGATACCATAATATCACTTTCCATAATTTCTACTTTCCATAACTTTCAAAATCACTAATATTTCATGCCATAACAATCATTTGCCATAATTAAGGAAAAAACAGATCCAGACTGTTTAAATTTGCTGCTACCGAAACACGGTAGGCTCGTTAGGTTTCTTGCGACCCTCAGAGCTGAAATAGAAGAATCTCTAAGGACTCGGGGGGGCTCGGGGGGCAAAGCCCTCCTCAATAGCCACATGCCTGGTCAATTAATTAGGTTAGGTTAGGTTAGAATGGCGTCAAGGCGCGAAGCGCCAAAACTAGGCGGAATAGGAGCTCCGTCGGCTTCGCCTCAGGGTCATTCAGTTCATATTTTTGTTTGTTTTCTACACATGTCATCACATCTGTTAAACGTAGATAATTAACACACCCCGTAGTAAAAAAATAACATTTTTAATTAATTATTATTATTATTACAAGAATCAAAATTCTGGGTTTTTTATGGCAAATAATTATTATGGCATTTGAATTTTATGGCAAATGATATTAGGACAATTGATAATAGGAAAAACGAAATTTATGGCAAACGTATCGTTATGGCACCTGAAAATTACGGCAAATGAAAATATGGCTAATGATCATTATGGCATATATATCGTTATGGAATATAAAATTATGGCAAATGAAATTCGGGCATGTGAAATTAGTTTATATGAAATTCGGGCAAACAATAGAGAACCCCGAATTCTATCTTTTGTGACAGCTATCTTGTAAAATTGCGTAAGGACATTAACGAGATAATTAAGTATCCTATACTGCCTGTAAATGTATTTGTGTTCCGGCAAGTCTACTCATTAAAAAGAAGTCGTTTTCGTGCCGTTCCGTTCGCACTAATAGTTTATTAATAGGAGCGAGAGGGACGGCGTGATGCGAACTTCGAATTTCGAATTTTAGAGTAGCCCCCCAGGAGCTATGCTTCAAATAACCTTTATTCTGAACGCTAGTATGTAAATGAAGCGTACATTTACATACTTTAACGAGGTGGAATAAAATTCACAAATATAAGGCTGCTCAGAAATCTTTGAAATGGTAATGATTTGATCAAATTACGCTTCCCAAATCACAGTGTTGCCAATTTAGAGACAGTCGCTGGAAATGGCGAATATTAAGTTAAGCGTTGGTGACAAAAAAAAATGTCCTGTCAATCGTTGGAAGGTTAACTCGAAGAAATCCTTTTTAGACATAACTTCGCCTTTGTACGTCTGTTTTGTTCTGTCATTATTTTCATGTGAGAAAGAGTTATACAAATGCAAATACATAAGTAATACATGATTGTTGCATAAAACTTTTGTATTTTTACAGTTACAGTCAGTTGATACGTTCAGGGGCCTTACCATGACGTTTTAATGCAATTAAATTAAGACTCAGTTCAGATTATAGCTGTCATTTTTAGTATAGATCTGACAGCGAGCGAACTTTAACTGAATCGGAATTGTACGTCTTTTATGAACTTGCCATTAAAATAAGAGAATTTAAGAATTTAAGGAATTTAAGGATTTTATTTTAAGAGTATTTTTATTGTATTGTATTGTATTGTAAAATATTTATCTATGTTACCTAAGTATTTAACTTTAGAGTTTCCTTGAGCGCTGACGGGTTCATACCCAAATGGCGCCTTTGCAGAACTTGCTCCCCATTTGGCGACTACCTAGTAACTTTTGCCACTGAATTTAGCGACATGGATCTTTTGAAGTTGGTAACACTGCCAATTTATTCTGCCTTCAAGCGCATAATACTCTTGAACTTATTTTTCGTTCGATTGAAAATTTGTTAAATTTTACATTCACTAGTAAAGCTTTGCGTTTACATTGCGGCGTCGCTGGTTTACGGACTCATGAATGATAGATAAAAAACGGCAATATAACCGTATTACTCGCAATAGTGTGATAAGGGATCGTGCTGGTGTGAAGGAAGATATAGTGACTAGGATAGAAAAAAGTAGGTAGGTATGCTTAGTTGGTTTGGTCACGTAGAGAGGATGGATGAAAGAAGATTAACTAAACAGATTTATATGGGGTGTGAATGGGTGCGTTGGGAAGGGAAGGCCTAGACGGACGTTCCGTGACCAAATTGGGGACGTTTTGAATAAAGGTCAGGTCAAAAGAACCCGAAACCGACGAGCATGTACCTAGAACAGATTGATGAGTGTGGATGAAGCGAAAGAGGTATGTCTGCATCGTAGCAAGTGGAACAAAGTAGTCTCTGCCTACCCTGTGGGAAAGAGGCGTGACGGTATGAATGTATGCACTTGCAATGTTTCACAGAATAATAGCTTCGGAAATTGTTTTGTACAAAGGATCAATACAATTGAGAAAAACAAGTTCGATGAACAGTTCGTTCGGTCTTGCACAGAAGCAGAGGGAAGTTGCGAGTTTAATTAAATACACTGGAATACAATGTTCGTTTGACCGTCGGTGTGGAAAAACTAGGTTAGCTAATGAAAAGAGTGTGTAGCCTTTATTCTCAGACTAGTTGTTGCCCGCTACTTCCACGCACAGTAAAAATTTGTATCCCAGCACGGCTAGCACATGAGCGCGCGAGAGTTGTGTCTAGATAGACTACCCGGTCGACTATCGAACAGGGGCCTTAACATGACGTCTTAATGAAAATGAAAAAAAGAAATGAAAATGAAAATGAGAATGAAAATGAAAATTAAAATTAAAATTAAAATTAAAATGAAAATTAAAATTAAAATTAAAATTAAAATTAAAGTTAAAATTAAAACGAAAATGAAAATATTTATTTCAGATAAAAATTAATTAAGTAATCCAATCCATATATAATGTTAGTAACAATAAGACTTAAAATTTAGGTTGTTAGTAAAACATGAAATGCTCGTTGGATTTAACATGAACGGACATCCAATGAGCAATAATAGGACTAAGTAATTCCGACTCAGTTCAGGTTTTAGCTGTCATTTTTAGTATAGATCTGACAGCGAGCGAACCTAAACTGAATCTCATTAAGACGTCATGGTAAGGCCCAGTAAGAGATAAATACCATTAATTAATTGGGTTTTATTTCAAAATAAAATTGGCGACGAGGATTTTATACTATCAGTGCTGGCAGCTTGATTTTTACCGGCTTCTGACAATTATCGTTATATTTCAACCAATGTACACAAAACGTTGACAAATTATATACCTACTAGCTGTTATTAGCGACTTCGTCTGCAAAGAATTCGTTTATCGCTATCCCGCGGGAGTTTTCCGGGATAAAAGTAGCCATGTGCTATTCCAGACTTTACTCAATCTATGTGCCGAATTTCATCCAGATTCGTTGGTCCTTTCTGGCGTGTTTGAGTAACAAACAAACATCCATCCATCCATCCATCCATCCATCCATATTTTCGCATTTATAATATTAGTTAGATACCCACCTTCCTCGCGAGTTACTCTATCTGTTGGTAAAAACAGCTTGAAAATGTATTCAGTAGTTTTTGAGTTTATCACTAACAGACAGAAGGCGTCATCCTTATTTACGCAGTTGGGTTATATCCTTTTAAACTTTACTTTATATTGTTAAAGTTTTGCTGTGCCATTTATACCATTTGCATTATTCTGCCTGCCAATGAGAATGTCATTCAATTTCATGTAAGTTAACAAAGTCATTAACAAAAGTGAAACGTCGAAAGAGGGTCGACGAAAACAACATTATTTCATTTTGTTATCTAGCTTGTCTAGCAGCAATTGTTTTCTGCAGATCTGATAGTTCTAAAAGAATGGTTGTTTACCAGCTGTGTCGCGCTCGAGTTAGTCTACCTACCTGTCTCTTTCTGGAACCAACAGTAAGAAAAAGAGAGGTGGTCTATCTCGCGCGTCGCGTGACACCGGCCTTGCGCGTACTTGTGCTAGCCTAGCTGTACTTTATAGCAAAAACATTAATTGGATTTGAGGATTGTGGATGTTTTGTTACTATTTTTGCATAAGTATTTCAATTTAAACTGTGAATTCTATTGCTGTTAACGGCATAGCAAACTACAAACTACGCGTTTCATTTCATAACGGGCCATCTTCAGAAAAGACTGATGCGATTCACTATTTCAATGATTACAAAATTAAATGATCACTGTCCACAAGTCACGCTTCCTACGTTCCAAGTAACATCGGGAAGGCGTAACAAATGAAGTACCTACCACTTTTAATAATAGGTAACCTTTAATATAACATTTCACAAATGATCACTCACGCGACAACAATGTACCAAACACAACTTTAACAATATTACGAGATGTACTCACGCCCCGCCGTGAAAATAACTCTTCAGAGATGTCAAGTGTTAATAACATAAACCAATCTAACTCGAGCTCTTGACATTTACTTTCGTATCGTCGATCGCATCGCTTCAATCAGTTCAAAATCAATACGAAGTAACTACTTGGTGTATATTTTTAACACAACAATAGTTATTTGTTATACAAGGGGGGAAAGTTGTATTTTACCTGCGAGTGTTCATTTGAAACGCGAGCTAGCGAATGGACTCTATGATTGACCACGAGCGAAGCGAGTGGTTCAAAAATAGAATCCTGAGCGTAGCGAGTGTTTCAACACACGAGACGTAAAATAACTTCACCCGTGTATAACACAAAAGTTTTCACCTCACTACAGCGAGGTAAATAAGAAAAAGGGTTAGTCAATACAATAATTTTGAAGTATAAAAATATTGGTAAAATCAAAAATAATGCAAAATAGCTTAAGCACAACAAGTCTTTATGGAACTAAGTACTCCCCTTTTGATTTAAGTTTTTATTAATTATTTACTTGGACTGTCAGAACATTTTATCCGTTTTTACAACAAGAATGAAGGTTAGGTAATGTCGAATGCTGATATTTATGAATGAAAATAAAGTTGTAAGACTGTATTTAGTGTTTTTTACTCGATGCAATTCATTAATTGTGATGTTAAAAATTCAGCACGTTTAACGTTTTACGTTTTGTTAGCTGTCAAATATCACTTAGCCTTTATTGGCCTTTTTAAAACTACCAATACTAAAAATAATGATAACGAAGACTTGGCTGTATGGTTCTATACCTTTGCCTTTTCCCTAGAGGAAATAATTGAAAAAACAACATTAAGCCGCCTTCAAATGTCAAAACTCTTTCTTCACATGTGGATAAAAAGCGACGAGGTGAAAACAATCTTGGACGTCTATGAGATTTCCGACAAGTGGGTCGATTTTTGAAAGCCTACCTATCACTCAAAAGTAGCAATAGAAAGTGATATAATTCAGTATAATCAACAGTTCAGTGTATTAACTCAAGTTATTGATTAGCTGACAAAACGAATCGAATGATGTACCTAATTTTGTTTCGATTTTTACCCCACCTTAAACTTGTACTTTCTCCGACCGGACTACATGTATTGCTTAAACATGTTAAAGCAAACTGTATCTGTATAAAAATACAAGTTTAGTGGCGTCTCTTTAAGAACAAGAACAATGAAATGAAGAACTTTAACTTTACCTTGTGTTAAAACTTAAAACATCTCTGCAAACACCCAGTAATCCGCTTAAAGGTTGACTGCAAAAGTTCTTTTAAAAGTTTTAAACTGTGAATCCATCTTTTCACATCTACGTTCGTCATTTCATTTTTATCATATTATAAATTTGTACAAGTATAATAAGTATGTTACAAACATATACTCGTATGTCTTTTACAACCTCCTGAGAGTTGCGAAAGACCAAGACAAAACATACATAAGTAACTTAAATATTAAATATAAGTATAACGCTGCTGTGTTCCGGAATGAAAAGTAAGACAGCCCAATGTGTGTGTGTGTGTGTGTGTATGTCAGTCTCACCGTGAACGTGAATAGTGGTCGTAAACCTGGGGCCTTACCATGACGTCCTAATTCCGACTCGGTTCAAGTTTTAGCTGTCACTTTTAGTATGAATCTGACAGCGAGCGGACCTAAACTGAATCGCATTAAGACGTCATGGTAAGGCCCCTTGTTCCTGACTGGCGCCACGGCACGCTTACTCGTAGGAGGTGGAGGAAAATACATGAGGTTTTCCATCTCAGCCTTCTTGCTCGTTTTCCGGCCTATTATATACATAAAAAGTATGCTCCGTATCCGGAACTTGGCGCCAAAACATCATTAGTACTTTATCGGCGTAAATTTCTTAAGGGAAAATAAAAAGGAAACTTCTCTCGTTACCAGAAATTATAACGAGCCCGTAATTGTAACGGAATTGAGGCAAATGAGGGGGAATGCGGAACTCCTGATTTACGCGGTTTCAAGTGCGTATTCGTTAATTACACAAATGGATGTGGCCGTTTTGCATGACCACATAAGTAATTTTATTCTATCGGCTAATGCAAAGTTTGTGTGAGGAACAATCACTAATTAAATTGCAACAAGTGTAATTACCGCAAGTAGAGAGCAAGTTCATACCTGTAGTTTATCAATCCCGCGCCGTCATCTCCTTATAGTTATTTCAGGATTATAGTTCTGCTTCGCTAATTGGCAATCCCCCCCGGAGCACCAAACTCCGTTCACCTCCTGTTGAATAGACATGAGATATGACTCTCTGACCAGAGAGCCACATATCCTTAAGACCACAACACTCATGTGCACCCTGTGCTTTACTTTAGGTGGTCAGCAGTTTGACCTTTACTGAACTATCAAGTTTTGAGGTGAACTTTACTTTATTCTTTACTAACGGAGCCATGCTTCAGGCAGCAGCTTTGTATGCTAAGTCCTACGCCCAAGCACTAACGGTGAGCCACCAACGATGATTTTTGGCTATACCCTTTGCATCACAACACAACTGATTTACTTTACTTTGATCCCGGTGCCACCACTGGCTTTGTCCCAATTTTTAGGCAACACTTCATTGCCTAGCTTTCAACAAGGGTGTCAACAGGCCCAGAGAAATTTGTCCTCTGGCGTCACTATCGCGGGAGCTAGCACCCAGTAATACGTCACTGAGCATGAGCAGCTCCCAGTGATTTCAACACTTGGGAAGGGATTTACCTAGAATTCTAGGGCAAACTTCTGACCCCACGGTCAGGAGCAACTTTGAACATTTGTTATGGGTTCTTCTTGGACGTGCTTGGCTTATGTAAGATTAACATACAAAGTTTAACGTTCATATTTATTTTACATTTATGGTGCTATCGATGAAGATAGATACGTACGAGTTTCAAGGCACAAGATACATTAGTTAACGTATGGTACTTAGCTCTCAGGAGATTGCAGCCTGTGAATCGCTGATGATTATATTTCACTTTGATATTACTTGAAACAACTACACTTGTGAGAAAACTTTTACATATTCCTTTTAGGCGCTAACTGTGACCACAGACAATTGTCATAGACAAAATATACTAGAGATAAGAAACCGAATCTACTTCTTTAGTGTTGCTACAGATAATAAGTTATAAACTGAATTATTTATATTCAAGTATTTACCTTTCGTGAGTCGAAACTCACGACACTCCCCACGAGGTAGATTAGTGTAGAGTTGCCATTAACTCGCGAGTCCACTCCCTGACCTTCTCCAGGGCTTGGACGGCGGCTTGACGCTTCTTGTTTTGATCAGTCTCCTCACATGACCTTTCATTACTCATGTCATTACTCAAGGCTTTATTGTTAATTCTCACATCCATATTGTTATGTCATATCCAGGTTTTCATCAGTCGCATTCTTGTTTTCATTTGTCATATCTGTGCTATTACTGGTTTCTATCCATGTCGATTCAGATGTTAACTGAGGTATTCTTCTACTTCAACTTCAACCCTGTCATTATTTACAGCAGCTGGTATGCCGATTGAACTTTCCATATCTTCATCATAAGATTTAGTTTGGTCTGAAGGTTCTGTGTCCTGAAGAATTACATTATGTTACCGATCGCAGTTATGTTGTCTAATTCTTGTATGTTATTTGTATCTTTATCGGTGTTTAATTTAGTATCCAGCAATCCTGGAAAATGCAACTGATTCATATCTACATCCAAATTATTTGAATCTGCAGGACCCTCCGCAGCCCGAAGCGAAGTGTCCAGCGTCCTCACCGTGCCAGCCGGCTACTCACTCGGCTTTTGCACTATGGAGTCTGGTCCAGCTAAACATTTAGCTAGGGCGATCTTCTTTGGGGCTTTTTGGTTTAGTAGCAATATCATCTGGGTTGGATTTAGATGCAACATAATTATCTGATGGCCAGGTTATTGTCTTTCTTGAATTTTCCTATTAAAAGGGGGTACCAACCATTTGTTGACACAGTGTACCTTTTGTTACCTGAATAAGTTATTATTGTTATTATTCGTCTAGAAACAGTTTATGAGAATTGTACCAATCAATTACAATCCAATCTGACTATCAGTCCAAAGGAATTGCTGTTACGTTAAACTTAAGGAATTTGGGTACATAATGTACTAAACTACTGCCGATCAGAACTCCAGTAATTCTAACCGTGGAATTTTCAAGTCCGTTTGTTCCTTGATTGGTACAAGTCTTGATTTACCAATTACAAAGCCTTTAGAGTTTCCAGAAACAACATAGACGATTTTGATTAAGTGGTTATTTTTCAAGTACATTATTATTATTATTTATTATTATTATTATTACATATTACTATTATTTATTATTTATTTGTTTATTTATCTTTTAAGAATCTTTCACGGAGGTAAATAATGTAGGACATAAAGCACGATTATGCATGTCAACTTTGTTGCAATGAGGACATTTAACGCTACTAGTCTTGCACTGTCTAGCAAAATGGTCGGTTCTAAAGCATTTGTAACAACGGTTGACAATTCTCCCTTTTCTTTCTTCTAAGGTTTTGTATTCTTTACACTCGTCGTTATAATGCGGTCCTTCACAGAATATACATTGTCTTCCGTTTCTTTTATTCTCAAAATGTCTTCTATCATTTACTGCATCATGTCTTCTCTTGTTAGATATCTCACTAAAGTTTGAATTACTCGAGTTATGGCCTTGAGATGTCTGCTTACTTCTGTTAAATTCCTGATTATTAAATTGATCTCTTGCCTTCATTACATGTCTGTTATTATTATCTAGTTTATTATTCACATGTAGTGTTTCCACTGTGTACTGCGTAGCTTCTTGCTGTGTTTTTTCGAAGGAAATTCTGCTAGCATCTTCTCGTGCCTCTATAACAATAGCCAGTTGTTTTCTTAACTCCGCAATAGTTTTAACCTTAAGTTTCCTCTTTATATCATAAATTACATCTTCCGGGAATTTTTCCATAATTATAAATCTGAGATGATTGTGATTTGTGTCTTCTCCCAATGATTCAAGAACTCTAATGTGTCTCTCTATTTCATTCAAGGTATTTCGACAATCTTCTATCTTCTCGGCTCCTTTTATCTTGTACAAAGTCGAGTAGTGAGCATCTATAATCTGATCTTCTTTGCCATATCTCTCCTTTAGAGTTGATATAGCTATCCCATAATTCTTGTTGGTGGTGTCCAATCCTTCAATAGTTTTCTTGGCCTCACCTTTCAGTGATGCCTTTAAATACATCAGCTTATCAACATCACTTAAGTTTCTCTTGTCGATACTTGAGCAGAATTGGTCCCAGAATTGATGCCATTCCAATATACTTCCACTAAAATTAGGTATATTCAGCTCTGGTAGTTTGCTAAGTCTTTGTTCAGAAGTCACAGTGCGGGTGCTGGTAGTGCCCGATTTGATACTGATGTTGGTGTTTAGTTCTGCTAATACTTCTTCCCCTTTGAATTGTATTGTAGTGAGACTGGATATTGTATCAGCATCAGGTTCATTAGACAGGTTGAAGTATTGTAATAATTCAGTTTCAAACCGTGTTAACACAGATTTTAATTTAGCAGCATGAATCTTAGCCGCATCTAAATTCTGAATATCGCGACATATTTCAGATTGAGCAAGTGTGTCAATACTACTTGCTATGGTAGAAAGCCTATTGAGTAATATATTATCCATTTCGTTCAGATGTTCAGTACAGGATGAGTCCTGTGAATTAATTCCAATAAAATACTTCACTTTTGCCTATCAAAAATTCTTAGAAAATCAATTTTAAAACACGAATATCTGTATTAATTGTTATTAATGTTCGCGACTGTACCTAGTAATGTAATCAGAATTTGAATAAACATTTTAAATAATTTTAATTAATTAAAGCAAAAATTAAATTAACTTGGCGAAGGCTCTGCTGTGCCCCCAATCATCAAATGTCAATAACTCTATGAATGCACTTTTGTCGCCAGTAAATTTTATGCAAAGCAATCAAAAAATTAAAATAATGTTTGTTTATAAATAATACACTTTCATGTGTGGAGACCTTTACCCTTTAAAGTAGGTACATACTTAAAGTGTAGAGCTTTACTCGCGTTGAAATTAAAATTAAATGATCAAATAAATTCAGTAGAATAGAAACGTTATTCATTTGTCTTAAAATAAGCAGATTAAGATTTACATATAAATTGGCATATTTTGGCACAAAATCAGTTGTCAACATAAAGAAAACATACCTTGTATTTCAAGTTATATGAACTAAATTTATCGACTGCACTCAGCCGCAGCTAAAGTTGACACTTGACAGCTGTAAAACGCTCGGGGCGCAGCAACCGTTCAAACTGGCCCGCGATTCCCGCGGTGTGATTCGAACACAGTACTGTGTCCTTAGGACCGGCGTTTCCTTTAGCAAAAATAAGCAACATTACTTACATGTTGACATTATTCCTTTGTGGTAGGTACTCCGTACCTTTGCAATTACGATGAACCTTTCGATCACGGCAAGTATAATATGCTTAACCAACATGTAATAATACAACTCAGTACAAAATTACGTATCACGTATTTCTTCACTTAAAAACAAAACTATGCGAGTATTGACACTCATTTCGGCATTTGATTGCAAAGGTTAGCGTATTTCAAGGAGATAAAACTGAAGTCTTGGTGAAAATAACACTTGAACATGTTTTGAACTAACTTTCTTACGGCTCCATGTGCCTCATATAAAACTTATTATTTCTACGTAAATACCATGAACTGCGTAAAATCTACATAATATGTTATTGATCATCCACTTTGACACCAATTAAATGCATATTTAGACACCATAAGGCAATATTACTTACCAAATGAATTTTCTTTGCGCACTTCAAATTCACAACACAGGAGAAATAACAAATATGGCGTAAATGGCGTAATGGCGTACTTGGAAATAGCTCGCGATTTTTCAAACCACGAAATACGCTCGAACTCACTCAGTATGCACTTAATTCTATATTAATCGCTTTTCTAAAAACAAACCACGACCTATTCGTATATCAATTGTTTTCTTGCTGTTAAAATAACACTTTTGCATAGTTTATTTCGAATTTCATCTTCCATAGCTAGTGGCGTAACTTCCGGTTCGGCCAATTCCGAATCAAAAATTTTAAAAAACTAGATTACCTAGATTACAGACTTTAGGCTTAAAATAAGTATTTCTCACAGTGTAAATATTATGTAGTAAATACGTAAATGCATATTATCGCCTATTCACGAAACATACGACAGATTTATTTCGATGAAATTTTGAAATCAATCTCACAGTGGGCAGCATTTCCGTCATTTTGAATAAGGAATAATTTTGTTTTTTACGGAATGGCTTTTGGTTGTAAGCAAATATGAATTGACCGTTCGTCTTTCATTCATATTGATCACTTGTTTTAATTACTGTATACTTTAAATAAGTCATATATTTATTAGTACGGTTTTCAGAACGAAACTTTACTTTCCCCTTAAATGCAACAGATGACGCCACGGGTAATGAACTTGCTCTTTATCAAACAAAAATTTATAATTTTTCCTCTTTCGTTTGCCGATTCTTGGGTTCTTATTTTGTTTAACAACTTTCCATTAAAACTGAATTTATCCCAGCAACTGTCACCATTTTATGTGGCCGTTTTGCATGACCACATAAGTAATTTTATTCTATCGGCTAATGCAAAGTTTGTGTGAGGAACAATCACTAATTAAATTGCAACAAGTGTAATTACCGCAAGTAGAGAGCAAGTTCATACCTGTAGTTTATCAATCCCGCGCCGTCATCTCCTTATAGTTATTTCAGGATTATAGTTCTGCTTCGCTAATTGGCAATCCCCCCCGGAGCACCAAACTCCGTTCACCTCCTGTTGAATAGACATGAGATATGACTCTCTGACCAGAGAGCCACATATCCTTAAGACCACAACACTCATGTGCACCCTGTGCTTTACTTTAGGTGGTCAGCAGTTTGACCTTTACTGAACTATCAAGTTTTGAGGTGAACTTTACTTTATTCTTTACTAACGGAGCCATGCTTCAGGCAGCAGCTTTGTATGCTAAGTCCTACGCCCAAGCACTAACGGTGAGCCACCAACGATGATTTTTGGCTATACCCTTTGCATCACAACACAACTGATTTACTTTACTTTGATCCCGGTGCCACCACTGGCTTTGTCCCAATTTTTAGGCAACACTTCATTGCCTAGCTTTCAACAAGGGTGTCAACAGGCCCAGAGAAATTTGTCCTCTGGCGTCACTATCGCGGGAGCTAGCACCCAGTAATACGTCACTGAGCATGAGCAGCTCCCAGTGATTTCAACACTTGGGAAGGGATTTACCTAGAATTCTAGGGCAAACTTCTGACCCCACGGTCAGGAGCAACTTTGAACATTTGTTATGGGTTCTTCTTGGACGTGCTTGGCTTATGTAAGATTAACATACAAAGTTTAACGTTCATATTTATTTTACATTTATGGTGCTATCGATGAAGATAGATACGTACGAGTTTCAAGGCACAAGATACATTAGTTAACGTATGGTACTTAGCTCTCAGGAGATTGCAGCCTGTGAATCGCTGATGATTATATTTCACTTTGATATTACTTGAAACAACTACACTTGTGAGAAAACTTTTACATATTCCTTTTAGGCGCTAACTGTGACCACAGACAATTGTCATAGACAAAATATACTAGAGATAAGAAACCGAATCTACTTCTTTAGTGTTGCTACAGATAATAAGTTATAAACTGAATTATTTATATTCAAGTATTTACCTTTCGTGAGTCGAAACTCACGACAATGGATAATTGATGTATAAAAGTGATGCTTGACAGTTTCGGACTAGTTCGTAATCCTTCCTCTTGGAGCGCTCGCCCCGGCGGCAGCGAAACGAACACTCAAAAATGAATAATAATATGCAATACGTACTATGCAATACATTATATGTTAGTGGAGTTCTGGTGACCTAGCCAGGACCGTTTCCGCAGCAGGGAACTCTTCAATGGTTGGTCCGATTAGCTTGAAATTTGGTACACATTATGAAGGACGGATGGCAATCCAAACAGCCACTAAAAAAAGCTTGTTTAAAAAAAAAACAGAAACTTATTATTTTCCATGATAACCGGCATAATGTTAGAAATGTGTAAACACTGATTTAAGAGCGTTTATCCTTACTGAGCTGGCAACGTCGCATTTTTGGTGTTTTTTTACGATTATTTCGCGGAAATTGAATGAAAGTTTCAAATGTGCGTCTGTAATGCACTTCGTTTTTAGTGTATTAATATGTGTCTAATGCAATAATTGATCATTATGGACTTTTATTTTCTTATTAAACGAGATGTATTATTTTATCCCTTTAGCTCTGTAGGAATGCACCCTCTTAAGAAGTAGTTTTGATATTAGTTTCTTTGTTCGCCACAGAGGGCGCTCTATGTTGACTTTCTCTCTGGGCCACCTAACATCTATCGCAATGGCGGTGTATATAGTTTTCCTTTACAATAAAACTATTGTTTTACATCGAATGGTTTATTTTACTCATAACGTACATACATACATACACACCGTCACGCCTCTTTCCCACAGGGGTAGGCAGAGACTACTTTGTTCCACTTGCTACGATCCTGACAACCCACTTTCTTCTCTTTTTTTTCTTTTTCTTTTTACCCATAATCTATGACATAATAGGGTTCAACAGCAACATTTCTTCTTTCCTGTATAAATTACATCAAAATCTGAATATACAGGATGTCATAAATATTTAAATTCCTCGTGTCAGTCGAGCGAGCACCACATGCGTCGTATGAGCAGGAGCAAATTGTACTAGCCTCGCGGTGTCTTGGATGGGAAAACTTTCTCCCGATTTGTCGTCGAATGAGACTGAACAAAACGCCAAAAGTTATGGTTTCGACGCGTTTGCATTACAGTATTCTGGGATCTTAACAATTGTCGAAGCAAAAAAACGTTTATAAATAAAATATAGTTGGAACTGTCTCTTTGTAAAGCAATATTGATTTTTTTGGAAACTATTTGATAGTTTTGTAGTTTTTCATTGGTCGTTTTTTTTTGGGATACTTAACTTTTTATAATAAACGATTTTTTAATGTATAACGAACCTTTATGATAGACAGTTTCATTTTGACACTATTTTTTAACTCTAGACCACGCAAACAAGACTTAAAGTTAAGCTAACAGTGCTCGTTTCGAGCCACTTAACTCAACGTGTGACAAGCGTAAAATGAGCAAATTTTAAATCTTCTTAAAACGTTGAAACTCCCTGGTTCTGAGCATTTTAGGTCACTCAAGATCTTGAGTTCCTCGCCTGTGCGTGTATTCATTAAATTCTTGCAGATTTAATCTATAAATATAAAAAAAATTGTCCCTATTTCCCTTAGTCATCACGCGTGAACGGGTGGACCAATTTCGCTTATGTTTTTTTTTGTTGTACCTCATCACCATCTCATCTCCAGCCTATATACGTCCCACTGCTGGGCACAGGCCTCCTCTCAAAATGAGAGGGCTTGGGCTATAGTTCCCACGCGGGCCCAGTGCGGATTGGGACCTTCACACACACCATTGAATTGCTTCGCAGTTGTGTGCAGGTTGTTGTACCTATTTATTATTATCCAGAGACTAACAATAACTTAGCAAAAATATAGTAATCCTAACATTCATCATCATCATATCAGCCGAAAGACGTCCACTGCTGGACATAGGCCTCCACCAGAGCTCTCCACTCGGACCGGTCCTGTGGCTTCCCCATCCACCGCCTAACCTAACATTATCTTCATTGCCAGGCTATACTTTACAAGACACACATTCATTCTTCTGCTGATTGAATGTTACAATTATTACAATTTAATTACTTACCCCCTTAAGGTGGAAGCACATTGTTATCACGCGACGCGACCCGATGCAACGCGCCGCGTGTTGAGTCGAATCAAATTGTATTATTTTCTATGACCAGAACCACTCTATGAACATCCGACGCGACGCCATGCGCATACATTCGTTGCGTCGGGTCGCGTCGCGTGTTAATAATGTGTTTCCACCTTTATTCATAAACGCTTTGTAGGCTTCTGCTAACTTAACAATCATTTAATATAATAAGTATTAATGTAAACAAACGGATAACTCACGTTTTATTACGTCGGAAAAGGTCCGACAGTTTCGAATCTTTCGAGATTCTTAGTCATGGTGCGACGAGGGACAATGCGCGCCGTTTATTTACATTAATATGTGTGAGCCTCACGGCAGTTTTATAATAACAATCGTTTGTCCTGATCTGTCACTTTGACATTTACCTTTCACAGATAAGGACAAACGATCGCTAAGTTAGCAGAAGCCTATAGAACGTTTATGAATAAGGGGGTTAATGTTCTGTCAATCATGGATAATCCTTGAAACGCACTGTATAACTAAACCTAACTATACTACTATTATGTCACGAAAATATTTCTTTAAAGAAAAGCCTGAAATATCCAGTAGGTATATTCCGTCGTCGTCCAAATGAAGTGATTTAGCCGGCGTCGTATTTCGACCTCTGCCGCGCCTTTAAGCGGAAGCGGAACCACAATTTTTCCCGGGAAGCCGTAAAAATATCCGGGACGAGTTTCCTTGAGATAAGGCCGCGTAGGAAGTGATATGCTGAGCGATGTTATAGTTGACTAGCTGTTGCCCGCGATTTCACGCAAAATTTGTAGCGAAGTTTCTTAACCCACCTTAATCCGGTTCTGTCGCCGTATCCTTTCTTAGCGGATACTTACGTCATAATAATTATCCGCGTGCCAAAACTCCGCGCAATCTGGGGGCCTTACCATGACGTCCTAATTCCGACTCAGTTCAAGTTTTAACTGTCACTTTTAGTATGAATCTCAGAATCTGACAGCGAGCGAACCTAAACTGAATCGCATTAAGTCGTCATGTTAAGGCCCCTGTACAGTGGTTTTGAGCTGTGCGTTGATCGATCAGTCGCGTGCGGTTGCCTTTTATGATACATTAAATAAAATATAAATGAATATAAATATTAGGAACAAATTGACCTAGTCCCAAAGTAATATAACATTATATACCTACGCAGATGCAGATTAGATAATAATTCTTGTGAAACAGAGTAATGATAATTTCATTAAAAAACTACAAATTAAACTGTTTGACTTACGTTTTTAGACCGGGAAGATCGAAAATCGTTATGTTTTAATGTTTATTTGGGCACAAACGGTACAATTTTACTTAAATCTAACAAAGTTATATCAACATTAACCAATAAAGATGCCACCGTTAGTTGATACATAAATTTATGCGGGTCGGTGTTTTCGATATTAACCGAAAAATATTCTACATAATCTACATAATCTAAATGACATTAGGTAAGAAAACTGCTTTACAACCAGTTAAAAGCTCTTAGCCACTAATTATATCTAAAAGAGATGTTTTATATTTAAGCAGAGAAACATTAAATATATCTGCTTTAAAAAAAGACAAATTGTACCTACTTCTTACAGGTTCTACTTATAAAAGAATTACCTGCATAATTAGTTCGAGAAAAGGGGACTCGAAATAAGTAATTAGTTTGACGACTATTAAATCGAGGAACTCTAAAACCTATTTCACCAAGGAGATAAGGGGAATCAATTACACCAGTAAAAAAATCAAAAAAACATTTGTGAATATTTGTAATAAATCATGCTTCAGTCGAGTTTTATACACCTGTACAAAAAATACACATTGTCATTATTATTAACATAGACGAGTAAATTTAAGTAGGTATAAAACGTACTGGACACCGTAATATACTGCAAAACTAACAAGCATTAGAATTACTACTACCCATAGGTAGGTTCGAATCATAATTCAATCTCAATTCAGTATTCGACATAATGTCTTGACTTTTTATTTCACACTTTGAAGAACAACACAAACAAATACATTATAAGTTAATTACATCTAACCTAGCCATACTTAATTCCAACATAAAGTGTAACTATTTATTACTAAAAATAACTTTAAAATTAAAAAGATATTGTAATACAGACACTAAGTACATTCCTAATTGTGTTACTTACCAGTCATAATTACGTTAATTGTTTTCCACAACAATAGAAATAAGGGCTGCTAAAAGAATTTTTATCGCTTTGCTCGCCACTATAAAAATAGCCTTAGCCTCAAAGTAAACACATTATTCTAACTAAAATTAGGAATTCGATATAATCTTTTTCCATACCTATTATACCATAAAATAAAATAAGAATCCTATTATCTATTAAGATCAATTTCTTTGTCCATCTGTTTTCCGTTTGTAAATCAAGACCCTTTTTTCAGGAACAGGAAGGAAATTAATAAGAAAACCTCTTACAGTCGTACAAAATGAAGTTTCTGGGTTAATTGATCAAGTTTAGTTATAACCTTTTAAAAGCCTTATTTTATACAAAAAGAAATTGGGCAATATTTTGTAAGGAATGCCACACGAAAATGAATAAGTACTTCCATACTTAGTGGCAATAATACGTCATTTTGCTATAATATTTGATCACGAACGTATAATTTTATTTTAAAAATAAATGCCGTATGATTCCTAAAACGAAAAAATCAAAAATAAATGTGATTTTTATTTTTTATTTGTAAAGATGACTCTGTACACAAGTCCAGTTCCGACTTACCTTTTTTTCTATGGTAACACTATACCAAGGCGTTTTTTTTGTTTTATTTTTTATTTTTTTCATTTATTTATTTATGAAATATCTTACACAATATTACAGTGTGACACTAAGGCATTGAGTAGGTAAGATAGACAATAAAAGAAAGATAAAACTAAAAACACATAAAAATTTACAATAATAAGAAGAAGAAGAAGAAGAAGAAAAAAGTTTATTTATGACAAAACAAAACATCACAATAAAAAAAACACATAATACAGCAGATAAATAAATAATTTGTCACAAAATGGTCCCAACTCAGCATTTGCTGGCCTTGCAACCAACCAGCGCTGGTCTTCCGTTGGGACCATAGGGTGATACATATAATAACTAGGTAATTAATTAAATACATGACGACACACGTACATCCATCGTCTTTATATAAGAGGGAGCAAATGAGCAGACAGGTCACCTGATGGAAAGCAATCACCACCGCCCAGGGACACCTGCAAGACTAACCGCATAATAAAACCTTATTTACCTTGACCTAATGGCCAACAAATTTAACGAGTAAGTAATTAAATAAGGTGATCAAGTGTCGATTTTTTCCAACCTAAAACCTGGGTTTTACTCACTGCCTTACTGGTAAGGCAAAATAATGTTACGCAAAGCTTTTTGTTACTTCCACTCATTATTTACCCTAAAAGCTTTATAATAAATTTAGAAAAGGCCACAGAAACAGCGAAATATGAAAAACGAAATGACTGTCATTATATATAATGATAATCACCTTATTTATCCGCAGCCAGGATTACATCGAAATTGTGATTTCGTAAACCTCAGGAACATTTTTCACAATTACTCTTTTCAGTTTCAGCATCCCATTACCCCTAATATGCGAATATTACTGAATAACCCCAGATTCTTACAAAAAGTTATAATTCTAATATGTTTCAGGCTGGTATGGGAGTAAAGGAAAAACATAGAATGTACCAGTTGCTTCTCTTCCCGCGCAGATGGTAAAAGCCCATCGAGGGAATGGGCGGAAATCTTAGAAATCATTATTATAGGCGATGCAGTTGCTAACTATCACTATTTTGATTCCCTTTTTCCACCTATACACCCACAATTACGCTAAACATGGCCTCTAGGTCTTGTTACCCTAGGCTCTGTATACCACTTAAGAGATAAAGACGTGATTTATGTATGTATGTATGTATTGCTATCGGTGATCCTTCCGACTGGTCATTTTGACAGAAGGTGGCTATACAAGGTGTCCAAGATTTTTTGTGTGCGTAAGAGAAACCAATATAATACACCCCCTTGCGAAAAAACGGGCACCTATGGTTTTTCAGATTTTTAGGCATTAAAGCTTAGAAAGTAAGCTTTTATGCACATAAAATTCAAAAACCATGGGTGCCCGTTTTTTTTGCAAGGGGGTATAGTTCACAAAATATCCCGACACTTAGAAATGAGCACAGCTATTTTTAAATAGAAATAAATGCGTATCCATTTTGGCAATAAAATCAAAGCATCAATGAAAACCAAAATACGATACAATTACAACTGAAAATGAAAATCCCATTCATTAAAGACCCCAATGGCTCGGCGCGGTGGTTTTCCTTAAACTTTAATTTAAAACCAGGGCCGTATTAAACGCATCAACAAATATTTATAATTAAAATCAACCCTTATTGGACTAACGATGGGAACCAAAGGGTCGCCTCGTGGGTTGGTTTAATTTGAATAATAATATATGCAAACTACTTTCATCCCTGTATTGGCAGGTCAATTATCGTATCTGCCTGAGTGAAAGAATATTTAGTTTGGTAATTAGCTACCCGTTTTCTAGCCGATCAATGAAAATGTCAAAGTTCAAAAAGTATACACACATTATACACATTTTACCAAGCTGTAAATAGTAATTTAATTCACGTTTTTTTTAAGCTAAAGACTTGCACAACAACATTTTACTGCGGCTAATGAACTACATAATCTCTTTAGAATTTTTACTAGACAATTGGGATTGTTCATTTTTTTACAACATACCCTGATTTGAAAACCATTTTGAAGTATGGGGCTTGCGATCTGTTTTATCTTACTGGCGTTCAAAAATACTCAAGGATTACGGATATTTTGCAAAAAAATTGTTTGACCTTTATTCGACTTTACCGAGCGGCTGTTGGTAGTTCTATATATGTGCCAAAAAATAAATCGGCAAATATCTAGTTTGTCTATTAAATTTATATGTCAACTAGTTATCAGTGTCACCCAATGTCAGTAAAGTAAATATTGTTTTGTTGAAAACTTAAAATTGTCGGTCGATTTAAAACGAAATAATGGAAGTTACAGAAAATACTTCGTTCCAACCTGAAATAATGACTCTAAAAACAGCTCCAAAACAATAGTTCGCACGCATCCGAGCAGATTTAAGAGAAAAGTGGTGTCGCGAAGTAAATGTCGAATACTTCAAAGTTTATAAGTACACAATATTGTTGCGAGGATCATTTCGATGTAAGTAGGTACCAAAACACAATGCCACATACTTCCACATTCATAAATTTTCAACTCATTATAACCATGATCAGGATTTAACGCAACATACAATATGTTTGTAGGTAAACCAAAGGTAAACAGTATATTTGACATTGAGATGACAGTCACAACAGTTATGACAATTTTTTTTTTTAATTTCCAAAGGATTGTGATAAAATTGCCTATTTCAGCCGCCGCATATAATTTACGAAAAGTCGTATCTGATTTTTTTAACCAATTATATTAAATAAATTAAGCCATGAAATGACAAAATATTCAAATTGGTTTCTTAAAGTGCACCATATTTTCTAAAAAATATATAAAAAGGGGGGGTTAAAGAAAATGAACTATCCCAATTAACGACACGCAAATAAAGTGACATTAAAACAATTTTATTTTGCGGCTGCCAAACTATTGCACTGTACTATTTGCTAGGTAAGAAATAGTTGACCAGAGGTAATGTTATTGTGGTTTCTAATTCTAAAAAAATCTAAGTATACAACGATCGTATCTGTTACATGAAACGAGTCCTAGTATCCTTTGTTTTTGTGGCCGCCCGGCGTTAACGATCGCATTAGGTGAATACTGTAGTCTTTAATGCCTATTCTAAGCCAAGGGACCTAACCTCAGGACCTAACCAAACAAAGCTAGGTCACAGCCGTTATAAATTAAGATTTAAGTAACAAAAAGCCGAGAGGATCATAAGTGTGTTTTGTTGTTTGCTTTTTAAATGACCGTTTTTGTTAGTTTCATCTAATTATTGGGTGTTAGAAGTTTCAAACATTGTTAATATGTAGCCTTGATTGTGTATGTTGGCGGTAGCAAATGGACGTTTTATCTATGTTATCTGAAATCTGAGTGTGTATTAGTAGATTAGTATTAGTTTTTCTGAATGTTAGTGTACCTAATTTTTATTCGAAACATTATAAACGGGATATGAACCGCGATTACCTTTATTGAGCTCCCGATATTTCGACGCAGTTGCATGCATCATGATCACAAGTAGACGGGTATAATATTTCGAATGAACTTAACCGTGAATCATTGAAACCTCTAATTTTTATTTTGGCTTTCAATTAAGATTATTTGTTTCTGTATATAAGTAAAGCAAACCAGAAAGTGGTTCACCAGGGGCCTTACCATAACGTCTTAATGCGTTTCTGTTTAGATTCGCTCGCTGCTGACAGCGAATTCATACTAAAAGTGACAGCTAAAACTTGAACTGAGTCGGAATTAGGACGTCATGGTAAGGACCCTGATGTTAAATAAGCAACATCACGCAGATACCTGTAATACTAGTGAATTGCACAGTATGCTTAGTGTAAGTTTTCGATAGCGAAATACGCCTCGATAACGTTTGCGTTAAACTGTCAAATACTATGGGAACAGTTTGTTGTCGCTTCGTTCCGCAAGTGGCGCTGCCAAATTTTCCATAGTAATTGAGACGTTTACGTGAACGCGTTCGAGACGTTTTTTCGTGTGAAAACTTACACTAGAGGCTCTGATTGCCAAAGTGAAAGCATTAGTGTAATTTCACCGGCTATACTATTAATAGAGATGCACGCTGTATTGTGGCTTTCACTACTTGTAATTATAAACTCACTCCTTCTCAGTTCCTAGTCTAATGCTCCTCTCTACTCAAAGTTTATCTGGTAGAGATCCCTTATAGAGGGATTAGTTCGCCTTTGTGCATATAGTCTCACTCACATATAGTACTCACATCCTTGCTCTCCGTGCTTGGGAATTATTTGAAATACTCAAATAATAATTTATTAGGGCCGAAGTATGGTTGTATCGACGGATTTTACCAGTAAACGTGTACATGGGCAGAAAATAATACCCAGAAAAAGCTTAGAAAGGCTTAGTTGAGGTTTGATCTGTCTATTAGTTAACAGACTGATTAAGCTTATTTGACAGTTGTTAAAAAGTATGATTCATAAACGCTTGCTAGCAGTCTGTTAGCTAATGAGCTGCTGGTGGATGGATTAGACGCGTTATGTTGTCACCTTGACAAATCATAGACCAAAAATGGCCTTTTAGTAAATTAAAAAAAAAAAATTGACAGCAGTGGCACCGAATTAGTGGTAAACCAGCGAATTAACACGACAGACTAGGCAGTGTGGATCTAGTTTTCTTTACCTTTCCCGGAGGAAATAAAAACTTTAAAAAAAAACTGTCTTGCGTATGGTTTTGCTCTTGCCAAAATCAGCTGTTCACATGTGTGGCGGCCATTTTGTGAGTTAGCAGAGAGATAAAGTAGGGTCTACGGTCCGCTAACTTTCGGAAGACTTAACAGACCCTTGAAGGAATGATTAGCGCTGATTGACGTTTATGAATCATGTTTTTTTGCATCGGTCCTATAGCGAACGTATAGCGAGCCTCTAACTTTTTATGAATAAAGCTGTTAGACACTAAAACTTCTCAAATCAGGCGCTGGAGTGGATATAAATTAATTGAGAGATCAAAGGATTCCGTTTTCAAAGGGTTTTTGAGTAATGCTACAACCTTTGGACCCTCAAGAATCTGGTACCGATCACATTTAAATTAATTATAACTGAATTTCTGTTTGACAAATTTAAAAACATCTTAATTTAAAAAGTATCTGGCTCCTTCGGTATCCAAAAAGAGCCGCTTAAGCCTGTTCATTTTCGAACAGCATACTTTTTCGGTGATCTTTTTTAATAGTCTTCAAAAAAAGATGGATACATAAATAAATAAATAAATATCTTGGGACAATTGACACCAATTGATCTAGTCCCAAACTAAGCAAAGCTTGTGATATGGGCACTAGACAACGGATAAACATACTTATATAGATAAATACATACTTAAATACATATTAAACATCCAAGACTCGAGAACAAACATTCGTATTTTTCATACAAATATCTGCCCCGACCGGGGATCGAACCCGGGACCTCGAGCTTCATAGTCAGGTTCTCTAACCACTAGGCCATTCGGTCGTCAAAATCCATCTTTATCCGTTACGGGGTAGACAGGGCCTAAGGTAACAAGACCAAAAGGCCACGATCAGCATGATTGTAGTATATAGTTTATTTACGGTTGCATACAGAGTGACAGACACTGACAACTAAGCGATGCGATTCAGTCTGAGGATTCAGTTTAAGTTCGCTCGCTGTCAGATTCATACTAAAAGTGACAGGTAAAACTTGAACTGAGTCGGAATTAGGGCGTCATGGTAAGGCCCCAGTTCCTTTTTCCTTTTGAGGTACGCTAGAAAATAATCTCAACAGGTCGACCTTTATCTAATTCAACTGTATGTTTTGTAAACTTTATAGTTTTGAAATGAAATGAAACGTTTTATTGCCAGACTTACGTCCATATTATAACAGAACGACGTCGACGTTGACGTCGGTGTCAAAGCCAGGGCACTAAAGTGTAAAATGGTATCAAGTTACCAAGTTATGACTACTCGTAACTTAAGTGTCGAAACTTAGTTGCCGCCACAGAGGTTTTTGAAAAGCTACTCCTTTTAACATTCGATGGTATGAAGGACCCAGTTGTCGAAATTATTTGATCCGTATCGTTATTGAGTGCTTTTATAAGAAACTAGCTGTTGCCAGCGACTTCGTCTGCAAAGAATTCGTTTATCGCTATCCCGCGGGAACTACGCAATTTTCCGGGATAAAAAGTAGCCTATGTGCTATTCCAGACTTTTCTCTATCTATGTGCCGAATTTCATCCAGATCCGTTGGGCCGTTCTGGCGTGATTGAGTAACAAACAAACATCCATCCGTCCATCCATCCATACTTTCGCATTTAGCATATTAGTTAGATGATGAATTGAATCTTTTTAGTTGGAGTTGGAACATGCACGAGTTTTTTTTATTTAATTATTTATGAAAAAACATTATACCTAGGTACTATCATTACAGGCAACCCAATGCAATAGTGTACCAACTCAATTCAATTTTGTCTGCTTAATTTACTTAAAAAATATCAAAAATAATTTATACATTACTATAACATAAAAAGTTACTTATACGTGCCACACGTTGCATGCCAAAAGCCTTAACCAAAATAATTATAACTCGAATTAATGTCTATTCGTTTATTTTGTCCAAATAGTATTTTGAAATGTTAAAATGGCCGTATAAGCAAAAACAAATTATTTATTAACAATTCATGTACTTATATTATATTACATGCTTTAAGTCAAGTAATATGACAGCTACACCCTATGGGTAAAATTGTACCTTTGCAATTTGATGCTAATAAATAGATAAATATTAAAAAAAAGTCTTCATACTATATTATTAAAAACGAATTCGTACTCCAAAAGTGTAAAATGAACCTTTATTGGATCACATTAACACAATTAATTAGGTAGGTATAACAACTAAGGGCTTTACTGGTCTTTCCCAAACTATCTTTCTCGCTTACTCTGTAATCATATTGTAGCGAATACATAGATTAAGTACATTATGTCGACGTGCTTCGCAGTATAATTCAATATGGTTAAACTTGAGACAGTTTGTCTGACAATAACAAGACTGTACTGTAAAGTCAGAGATCGAATTCGGGATCAAAAATATAACCTAAAATTAGACAATTTCATTGCAATCGTACAATTAAACACACACACAGACACATCTTATGTACACAGTTTTTGACAATAAATGGTATCTATCTATCTATCTAAATAACAAAAAAAAAACAACTTTAAAGTTGGTGATCGAATTCGAGATCAAAAATGTAAACTAAAATGGTTTTCTATTGCCATTTAATATTTATGTTGTCTCATTTTTTGTTTAGATAAAGACTTGGTTAATATGTATGTATGTAAGTTTCGTGTCTCGGCTGCCATTTTCTTTCTAACCCGCTTCTGTTATAGTTATGGCTCAATCATTTGCTAGCGCATGCAATAAAGCTATAGACTTCCAAGCAAATCCAAACCGTGACAAACCAAGTAATGATTTTCATCAAAATGTTTCTGATTTTTTTTTTGATACATAACATCTGCGATCGGTTTTTAACCATGAGAAAATCTGTTGCATGAAGTATGGCATTTGGAACGAGGAGTCTATCGACAACTCTCTTCCTCATTGGTTATGTTTCACTGTTGTAAGCGATCATTTTAATTTAAACTGTGATTTTAATTCAATTTTTTGTTTTTTTTTACTTTTAACTATAAATGAGCATTGTCTATAAATCTTTTTTTTAAGTGGCTCAGGCGTCACTAATGCAACGACACTGACGCGGCGTCAGGACGATAGTGCGCGTAGTATGTTTATACCATAGATATAGCGTTTGGGACGCTTATCTGCGTTCTTCAGGCAGTTTATAAAAGGCACGACGTGCAAACTCAACCGTATCGATTTGTATTGTAAGGGCCAAAGGGGCTCCATTGAATTATTATTATTATCACTACTGGCCACTCGCAACACTAGAGGATTGCAGATGCGTTGTCAGCGTAGAGGGCTAAAAATGGGCACTTGCCCGTAGATCCCGACTGTTCGCCTCCCTAGTTTTCAACGGAGCTCCGCCCACGGGTGGAGCTCCTTTCCCTGGGTATTTTTCCCTCTGGGCAACTGAAGATACGGGTGGGACAAAATAGTAGAACCACGGGCATAAGAATAAATAATAACAGAGTAGAACGAAATCTCTTTTGACCGCGTCCAAAACGCCGCCATTATATACCTACTAGCTGTTGCCAGCGACTTCGTCTGCAAAGAATTCGTTTATCGCTATCCCGCGGGAACTACGCAATTTTTCGGGATAAAAGGTAGCCTATGTGCTATTCCAGACATTTCTCTATCTCTTCTTCTTCTTCTTCTTTCCTAGCCCTCTTCAACCAATGAATTGGTGTAGGCCTCCTTCAATTTCCTCCATTTCTTCCTGTTCTGGGCAGTGAGGGTCCAGTTTCCGCCCGCCACTTTCCGGATATCATCCTTCCACCGCATTTGTGGCCTTCCGCGTGGTCTCTTCTGGTTCCATGGCCTCCAATCCAGTAGGCGCTTTGCACCAAGAGCCATGCTTTCTGGCAATGTGGCCGGCCCATTCCCATTTGAGTCTTGCCACCCTAAGGCCGATGTCCGAGACTTTACTCTGTTTTCTGAGCCACTTGTTTGTCTTTCGGTCCCTCAGACTTCGGTCTTTTCTCTATATATGTGCCGAATTTCATCCAGATCCGTTGGGCCGTTCTGGCGTGATTGAGTAACAAACAAACATACATCCATCCATCCATCCATACTTTCGCATTTATAATATTAGTTAGATCAGATTAGATTAGATTAGATGTCTCCCTTCACGTCGTTACAGCCCTCTGTCATCCAGGCGTGTTGCTAGGGTTGCTTACTGTTAAATATACTTAAGTCTAAAGCACGCACTGCTGGCGGCAGGAGTGAGTAAGACGGCGGTGGCAATCCGGGCGGGCCTTGCACAAGGTCCTGCCGCCCATTATAATGGTTTCAAAGCTGAGAGCATATACACTTTAAACTGTAAACGGGGAGACGTGCCGCGACTTGAGTTCAAGGGATCACTTTTTCCATAACTGTTTGTGCTGTCCCAATTTGCATAGAGCACTCGCGGAGATGCATTTGGAGGGCACTACCTATACTTGTAATAGAGTTTTATCTAGCCTTGCTGTTTTGTCTTTAAATATTCCATAGATATTGTACTTGGAAATAATAAGACCTGTGATACTGAAATTTAGAAAATTAAAGTATTTTTTTAAAATAGGAAAAAAATGTGCAGGAAACTATTCACAACCTTTGGAAAAAACATAATTATTTACTGGTAAAGTGATTAATCTCAATGTGTCTTGCTCATAAAATGATTAGGATTCTCGAGTAGGTACATTTTTTGGATAAACTAAGTGAATATCAAATTTCTAAACGACACTAAAAATTAGAACACATAGAAAAATCCGAAAAGTAAAGCTATGGCCGGAAATCGAACCTGGGTCCTCGTCATTCCGTGACGCATGCTATACCCCCACACCACCCATAGCAGGTCTCCAGCCTCAGGAGTAGGTCTCCGAATTTCTCTATCTGTTACCAACTGTCACGACACGTGACCTTGTTACTATGCGAATATTTGTCGCTAAGCGTCATCTGTTTGAATGATTTGTCTGTACGACACAATTACAAACTCCCGTGGAACATGTACATACTGCTCACCAGGGACGAGAGAAGGCGCTGTTTTTCAAATGATAGGAAATATCAAGTTAATCAAGAAATTTACTTCTTGATTTTTAATGTTTACTTTTTACGTTTTACCGTTAGAAAAATAATTTCTAAACGACACTGAAAATTAGAACACATAGAAAAATCCGAAAAGTAAAGCTATGGCCGGGAATCGAACCCGGGTCCTCGTCATTCCGTGACCTTGTTACTATGCGAATATTTGTCGCTAAGCGTCATCTGTTTGAATGATTTGTCTGTACGACACAATTACAAACTCCCGTGGAACATGTACATACTGCTCACCAGGGACGAGAGAAGGCGCTGTTTTTCAAATGATAGGAAATATCAAGTTAATCAAGAAATTTACTTCTTGATTTTTAATGTTTACTTTTTACGTTTTACCGTTAGAAAAATAATTTCTAAACGACACTGAAAATTAGAACACATAGAAAAATCCGAAAAGTAAAGCTATGGCCGGGAATCGAACCCGGGTCCTCGTCATTCCGTGACGCGTGAAGTGAATATCTAAAAGTATCAAGCTCTGAAAGATCTAAAAATTCAACACTTTTTCGGCTCTGTTTTAACCACGCACCTCTGTCTCTCTGTTCTGTATTGTCTACTTGAGTAAATGATTATACCTAAACGTCGGCTATAGATGTCGATAGTTTGCATGTCATAAACCTCCAAACCTTTTTTCGTCAAAGTTCAATTTGTCTAAGGACCGATTTTTCAATCGTTAGGACCTCTTCGGAGAATACGAGCTCTACGGATATCTGCCATCTGCCAGATAAAAGCATATCTGACGATCGAAAAATCAGCACTAGGTCTGTCTGTTCAGCATGTTGCCGTACAGTGGTTACGTCTAATAGAAGCGAAAATGTCAAATTAAGCCGGTACTATCTAATAGGCATAAATTCGCACCAATTAAGTTTGCATTTCCGTAGCTTCGGGCGTTTTTCCGCGCCGTTGCCTCTTGTTGACATCTTAAGAGCGTTTACTGCGGCGCTACTAGTTATCTAACTTCAAAGAGGTACACTTATTTAAGGTGAATTGTATCTTCACACGATAGTCTGTCAGCCAAGTTCACAAAGAAATTTGAGACACGCCGGCTTTGGGTTTGATTACACGGAAGATTTCGAGCCACTTTCACAAATACTTCAATTGCTTAATTTTTTATTGTGTTATTGTTGCTCGCGACTCCTACACATATTTCGACATTTTCCAACCCCGTGGGAAAATCGGGATGAAAAGTAGCTTGTGTTATTCCAGATAACCAGCTATCTTCATACCAGATTTCATCTAAATACATCCTCCAGCCGTTTTAGCGTGAAAGAGTAACAAACACACAAACTTTCACGTTTATAATATCAGTAAGATTCGCTACTCAAATGTGTAATTTGTCAAGTTTTTCCTTTTCAAATTCCTCTGCATGATTGATGTAAAGTTAATCACTTTCTTAACTACGACCTACTTGTGATTCATAGCTGAGTGGCGGCCATTTTAGCTTGCTGGGATAGGCATGCATTTGTATTTCTACTCGTGTTTTTGTATGCGTATTCTATGATCTAATCATCATCTAATAGACTGCTCTTATTATTCTCAGTACTAGTTCTGTCCCAACGACATACTGGACTGTATTGTAGTAAAACTCAAAGATTAAATTTGGTGGGTAAAAGCTAAAACTAAAGTAGGTAAGTAAAAAATAAACAATTGAAGAATGCTATGCATGTCAGGAGTTGTAATCTAAGAAGCTTATAAAAAACTTGATATCCAATTAGATCCCATTTGTTTTATTAACGAAACCGTTTGCGAACTTGGCATTTTTTCTCATTTATCTTTTTAATGGGATATATTAAACACGATACTGAACCGTAGAGCGACGCAACTAGGAATATAAACTTTCTTTCATGTTAGTTATTTTAATACGCTGCAGTGATAACGAGTTTCCGGACTATTCAAAGGATAAGTTTGCCGAGACAGAAAATTGTCGTACGCGATACACATAAACGAGGCAGAAATTGAAAATGCATTAGTTTCTGCAAAAGAACGTGTAATTTTCCAATCACAAAAGGAAAGACTTATAAATCAATATTTTCTAGCTTGCCGCTGATATTATAAAAGCGAATAAAATATCCAAACTCGACATAAACTCGGGGCGTTTTAGAATTTCAGTTGGTTTTTAATCCATTTTTAATTTGGTATGAACAATGTACATTAGCGAGCAGAATAGTGGGTTTCGGTGAACGCGTGTACGGTGGAGGCGTTTTACACCAACACTGAACTTAAATTATTTTTATTCACCTTTTCCTTTCTCTTTCTTATCATTATCGCATATTTTGTTTCGCTTTGATCAGTAGAGACTTTATACATCTCTACTATAGACCAATGTAATTTAAGAGACGGACTTAACTTAGGGACCTTTTACATCCCTTTTATAAAATGTATTAATTGTATTATAGGTAAGTTAAGTAGAATTTAAGTACTATTGTAAATCTATTTTATTTTGAAAAAATTACTTTCTGCCAAGTTTCTTGCGGCGCATTCTTCTTGGCAATGATGGTCTTTCCGAATGCGCTGGTAGATTAAAAAAAAGACATGTAAAAGAGCCTTTGGCGGCCTATTTGCAAAATAAACTTTTGACTTTTAATGGATGCTCGCTTAGCATCAGGTGAATTTAAAAAAAAAACTCTGTGAGTTTTTAGTATTCTATTTTGTGTCGCATTGCTGAGCAATGGCTTCTCCCCTTTTACTCCGCTCCTGCTCGTAGTACGTAAATGTTTTTGCCATCTTGGTAGGCGTCAATGTCATCCCGCCGTCTCTGATTCGGTCAGCCTATTTCGATTTACCTTTGCACTTTTGCGTACAAAGCACATACACAGACTTGCGTACGCTCATACACACACACACACACGGTATAAACACAATAAGTGTTAAGGACTATATTACTGTTAGCCTTAGTTTTTCTTAATGTTCTAAATTCGGTATCTACCTTGCTGCAGACGCCTGACGGTCGGAGACCTGGTGGCCTGACACACAGGATATACAGTCAACTGGGGTGACTTTGATTTACGGGATGACTAGTTTTAATGTCAAAAACCATTATTTTTTATTTGCGTTTACTGCTTCCAATCAATGTCTTCGTCGATCGCCTTTGCGTCTACATGCCAAACATTCACCGGATATGGATGATATCGATTTTATAGCAATTTTAAAACGATCAAAGTATATAGCCCCAAAATTACCAAAGTCACCCCGGTTGACGGTACCTAGTTCGGGCACCAGTCTCCCCCACTCGAGTGTTACATTGAAACTGCTCGTGATTAATCTTAAGTTGATATGTATATTAATCTTAAGTTGATATGTATATTAATCTTAAGTTGTTACGCGCCCGTCTCCTAGCCGTTTGTGCACCCGAGTCGGGCCACTGGCTAAACGCTTTGCCGTCGAGGAACATTGGCACAGTCCTGGACCCAAGTACTCTGAGGATAGCGATTTCCCTCAGACTGGGGGCCAGGATTTGTGTTCCTCACACTTGCGTTTGCGGCAAAGCGGTGGATCAACTGGGACGACATGGCCTTTCATGTGTCAGGAGCGCCGGCCGTATGTACCGTCACGGCACCATTAACGACCTGGTACGTCGGTCGCTTGCTACCGCGTCAGTGCCTTCCATTTTGGAGCCAGCTGGCATGGCAAGGGACGATGGCAAGCGGCCAGACGGTGTCACTTTGGTGCCGTGGAAGCTCGGATGGGCCCTGGTGTGGGATGCTACATGCGTAGATACATTCGCTCAGTCCCACATCCAGGCAACCACCTTACATGCCGGCGCTGCAGCTGATCAGGCCCAAATCCTCAAGCGTCGCAAATACTCCACTCTACTAAAAGATTACGAGTTTGCGGCGCTTGCGGTTGAGACCTTGGGGCCTTGGTCAGCCGACACGAAAACCTTTATAAAGGCCCTGTCGTCCCGGTTGGTCGGCGCCTCAGGGGACCCAAGAGCTGGCGTGTATTTATCCCAGCGGATCGCACTTGCGGTCCAAAGGGGTAATGCCGCTAGCATCCTGGGAACCCTGCCACAGCCAGAAGGGCTGGACGGGGTGTTCTTTTTATAACTTATAGCTTTTTAAGTTTAGTTTTTAATTTAATCTTAGTTTAATTTGTTTTTTGTAAATATTTATTGGTTGAAATAAGATTGTAAATAAACATTATGTAGTCAGTTGGGTTGACTAAAAAAAACTGAAGTTGATATGTATATTAATCTTAAGTTGATATGTATATTAATCTTAAGTTGAACTAAATGTTGACGCATATCTTATTTGTATATTGGAACGAATAACGATTGACAGAAGGTTATGTATTTTTACCAAGGTGCATGAGTACTGAAAAAAAAGTCTTCTAAAATGTAGACAGACTAGACTTAAGCACAGTTTAGACTTTCAAGAAAACATTACTTTGCGGTACTGGGTCGATTACTTCTATCCCTTTCGCATCACGACTAGCATTTAAACCGAAACCGAAAACCGATCTATTCTTACTTATCATGACTCTATTTGCTAAAAACATACATAAGTACTTAATTTAGCCAACCAAACGTTGCCAACCAAGAAGGGCAAAACCCCAAGTATTCAAATGATTGACACTTCTATTTTATTTTTGGGTGCTTCGGCCTTATTCAGGTACAAGCAAAACGTTTATCCAAATGTCGTTGCCACCTGCCGAATTCATTAAATAATACCCTTATCTTCAAAAACCTGTTATTATCCGGAATATCCAGATTACATGTGCTCGAGATATTTTCAATTTATATGATAATTTTACGTGTGCTCTTACCACGAACCCCGTGGTGCCACAGATTAAAATGAAGTCTTTTCTCAATCCATAAAATGTCACAGACAGCAAAATTATTTGCAAGGAAGGTTTTACTCTGTGGTTTCTGTTTTTGTTGGAGAAAGGTATGAGTTGGTTAATATAGACGGTAAACTTTGCAGATGGACTTTACGTGGCTCAGAGAAGTGGATAAGTAACTAAAGATAACCTATTCAAGGCGGGAGTCTGGCGGTGTGTTTTTCTTATATAAGCTCTCGATGGTTTCCGCACTGGGCGTGTTGATGAAGTCATCATACTACTGTCAATGACGCTAGGAGAATATGAATGAGTATGAGATTGACGTATGCTTTTTTTTTTTTTTTTTTTTTTATATAAGAGGGGGCAAACGAGCAGACGGGTCACCTGATGGAAAGTAATCACCATCGCCCATGGACACCTGCAAGACTTGGGGAATCACAGGTGCGTTGCCGACCCTTTCAAGAACAGGAAGGCTCGCTTTTTAAAGATCCCTAAATTGTACCGCTCAGGGAATGTTGCAGCAGGAAGCCGGTTCCAGATCTTCGTCGTACGAGGAAGGAAATTGCGTTTAAAACGCACGGTACTTGACTGCCAACCATCAAGATGTTGAGGATGGAAGGACAGACGGTTCCGCGAAGTGCGGTAGTGGAATTTAGCCGCAGGCAACAATCCGAAAAGTTCATCGGAGCACTCCCCATGATATATTCGGTACAATATGCAGAGGGATGCTACATCCCTCCGCACAGCCACAGAATCGAGCCGACTAGAGAGTGCCTGGTTATCGACAAATCGAGCAGCTCTGCGTTGAATGCGGTCAAATGGAAGGATTTGGTACTTGGGTGCCCCAGCCCAGAGATGAGAACAGTACTCCATATGCGGCCTAACCTGCGCCTTATAGAGTTGTAGGCGATGGGCTGGCGAGAAGTACTGTCCCGCTCTATTGAGCACCCCCAATTTTTTTGAAGCTAATTTAGCTTTGCCTTCCAAATGACCACGGAACTGAACATCACTCGAAATGTCGACACCCAGGACCCCGATAGACAACTTGGCATCAAGGGGAGTGCCTTCAAAACAAGGCGAAACAATAAAGGGATCCTTTTTAGTGGAGAACGCGCATACTTGTGTCTTTTGGGGATTAAACTGAACCAGGTTGAGTCTACCCCAATCCGAGACATGCTTCAGCATGATCTCTATTTGAGACACAAGTATGTTCCGGCTTTCAGTGACGTGCTCCCTGGGAATGTTAGCGCTACCGGTATAAAGCGCATCCCCAGTACTGTCATCTGCATAGCAATGAATATTGGTGTCACCCAACATGTCATTGATATGCAGAAGAAATAGCGTGGGGGACAGCACACAACCTTGTGGGACGCCAGAATTCACAGGCTTTAAGTCGGAACATGAGCCGTCAACTACAACTTTGATGCTCCGATCTGAAAGAAAACTGGCCACCCAAGAGCACAACTTCCCAGGTACTCCATACGCAGGAAGCTTGGAGAGCAGAGCCCTGTGCCAAACCCGATCAAAGGCTTTCGCTATGTCCAAACTAACTGCCAAGGCTTCCCCTTTACTCTCAATTGCCATAGCCCATCGGTGCGTAAGATAAACTAAAAGATCACCAGCTGAGCGACCACGGCGAAAACCGTATTGGCGGTCACTAATCAGCTGGTGTTCCTCTAGATACCCTAAGAGCTGGCTGTTGATAATGGACTCCATTACCTTGGAGAGCAAAGACGTGATAGCAATCGGTCTGTAGTTGGACGGGTCCGAGCGATCGCCCTTTTTAGGGATCGGATGCACAAGGGCTGTCTTCCACGCGCACGGGACAACGCCAGTAGAGTAGGAAAGCCGGAAAAGACGCGTAAGGACCGGAGCCAACTCAGGAGCACATTTCTTGAGTACAATTGGCGGGATTCCATCTGGTCCACTCGACTTATGGATGTCTAGAGCAAGGAGGGTTTTGCGAACGGTCTTATGCAAGAACCGAATGTTCTCCATAGCGTGAGCACACCGCGGGATGGTAGGCGGTGTATTACCCCCGTCATCCAAAGTCGAGTTAGATGCAAAGAGAGAGCCTAGGAGATCGGCCTTTTCCTTTGCCGAATGGGCCGTGGAACCGCCATTCGCGCTCAATGGTGGAAAGGACGGCTGGCAGAAATTTCCGAGGATAGCCTTGGCGAGAGACCAGAATGCACGAGTTCCCGAAGGAAGACGCATTAGCTTTTTGCCAATCCTGCCAATAAACGCAGATTTCGCTTCAGCGATAGTTCCCTTAAAAGATCTAGAGGCAGCATTAAGCTTCTTTTTGTATGCGCTAGTGTTGGGATCCTGAGACGCCACCGCGTTAGCCCATATCCGGTAACATTCCTGCTTCTGGCGGGAGGCCATTTTGCAGGAACGGCCATACCATGGTTGGGATCTACCACCGATGCGTACCAAGGTATTCGGGATATACAATTCCATCCCCTCTAGGATTACATCGGTGATAGAGTCGGTGCTAACACTAGCGTCCGGATCAGACACCGAGAAGCAGACTTGCGCCCAAGGGTAGGATGCAAAGAAGGCACGCATCCCGTCCCAGTCCGCTGATTTATAATGCCAGACACGGCGGCTTGTTTGGAATTGCGAACGAGTCGGTCTTGTGAGAGGCACAGTGCTATGGACCAGGCAGTGGTCAGACGAGCCTAGTGGTGCATCAACAGAGACTTGGTATGTGTCTGGGTGAGAGGTCAGCATGAGGTCCAGTAACGAAGGGACCTGGTCGACGATGTCCGGGACCCTCGTAGGCGAGGCAACAAGTTGGGTCAGACCGTAGGCCAAAGCGAAATCATGCACAGATCTCCCCGCATGGTCAGTTATACGCGACCCCAGCCAATTGGCATGGTGGGCATTAAAATCGCCCAAAATGATAATTTCGGCGGAGGGGATCTGTTGAAGGAGGGAATCTGCCACCGATTGGAGGTGCTCGATGAGTCGGTTAGTTTCGGCATCTCCACTATGGGACCTGTAGAGGCACGCGTAGATGCGAGGATGGTCGTCACAGTCTACGCGTAGCCAGATAACGGACAGGTCCCCTATCTCAAGGCTGCTGAGGCGACGGACTCGCATATCCTCCCTGACATAGGCGCAGACCCCAGCGCGGGGCACAAAAGAGTGCTCCACGTTGTAGCCCGGGTAGCGCAGGTACGTGATGTCAGAAGGGGGGGATATCTGAGTCTCTGTTAAAAATAACAGGGCCGGCTTCATTGTCTCGAGGTGATAATGGACAGCATTCAGTTTTGAGTGGATTCCCCTTATGTTGCAGAAGTCCACACTGAGGGTTGGGGGGGATGCCGGTGGTGCCCGTCTTTTTCTGCCCCTGCAACCAGCATCGAGCGGGATTTTGCCCACCCCAAAATACGAAGGGCAGCCTGAGCGCGTACGGTCAGGGGGGGATTCTCCTCCACCAGAGGTGGCGGTACCCCCTTGGGGTACAATTATTCGAAATTCCGCTGCCATACTGATATAAGGGAGGGGGGACGGGGGAGAAGGCCTCCGGCGCTCACACTTACCGAACGAAACACAACAGCAACGACTACTGCTATTTCACGCCGATATTTTGTGTGAAGGTGGTATTACACCGGGCGAGCCGGCCCAATTCGTGCTGCAAAGCAGCATGGCTCTACCACTCGATAGTGTCACTCATTTGGCACCACCCAGGGGTCACGTGTAGGGTCTCGTGGGTAAACCTACGGACGCGAGTGACTCTAACCCCCAAAACCCCCCAAATGCTAACGAAATGTCACATGATCTAGCGTAGCGTACCAATTTTCATTGTTTTCTGTAACAACATACACAATGCTCGAGACGCAACGAATGTACGAATTTATGTATGTATATAACTCTACATTGCACAAAAATCACAACAATTATACAGGTAACAAGGTAAACAGATGCACCAAGGCGAACTTATACTTTAAAGGGATCTCTTCCAGTTAACCTTCGAACGATTGACAGGACAACATAAACCAGAGCATAGAGTAACGTATGGGTAAAAAGAAACATTTCGTTTCACGACTTAGATTTCACCCTGAATACATAATTCCTCCTGATTAACACAACATTTTGCGGAAGCTGTTGATGTCCTTCTCGGACAGTTTTTAGGGGTCGGGTCTGTCTGATGGTAATTGATTTTACAAATACCCAATTCGTAATTGAATCGTCAAAAAAAGTGCAGTTTCATCCCTTACGCGAAAAGAAAGTTCAGTTTTCCCTTTGTGTCTGATGACATTTTTACTTGGTTTCTTAAAAGACATTTTCTTTCATGAATAGTTTGGATAATTTGAATTAAACTGCTTCGCTGGTGTAATCAGTTTTCTTCACGATATTTATTTTTTCATCACTGAAAAAGTCATGGTAGGTGTCAAACGAAATTTCACATTTAAGTATCTAGAGAACTCAGGGGTGCGAGACCGGGTTCGAATCTACGATACCTCACTTGGAAGCGAATGGGCTTTGATCAATGGATCAAACTACTAGGCTTATAAGCCGATAGGTTTAAATGAATGTATGTATAACTCTTTATTGACAAAATAAAATATGTAAATGTGTTGTAAATTGAATATTCTACTTACCGCGATTCACCTTGTTTCTAAGAAAATGTTCCCAACATTTTCAAGCTATGAATGATTTTTACAGCTCGGTTAACATTGCGTTTCAGTTCAACCCTGTACACATCAAATTCCAGCAGATGAAACTGAAAAATACTCCTTATCTCGTTACAGGGTTACAGCCTGAAAGGGGCCTTGTTGTGGTTTCCTGTTACGGCAACTGTATTCAGCCGTAAGATTAAGTTCATTGTTAAAAATACAAACTGCATTGTGGCATCATGCATCTGCAGAATTTCATTCATGAATCAAGTTCGCCTTTGTCACCTCCACCTTCACCTTCTGACAACATTGTATTTTTTTATTATGATAAAGAACACTTGGTAAATCAATTATCTAGAAGTGCCTGCACTTGGTCTGCACTTATAATGATATCATAGATTGACTTAAGATTTATTAATTTATAAGTACTGTAGTGCTAACGGTACTCTCCAATCCTTTTCTAATCGCGGTTTGGTGATACACGCACTGAGTCTCTTCTTCTTCTTCTTTTTCAGCCCTTTTACGTGCACTGCAGGACATAGGCCTCCTCTAATGCACGCCATTCTCTTCTATTTCGAGCTGTTCTCCACAATTTCCCTGCTATACTGGCGATGTCGTCACTCCAACGAGCAGGTCTGCCTCTATTCCTGAAGCCAGTTCTCGGTCTCCAGTCTAACACACACTGAGTGCTTATGGTCAAATGCCATGGCCGCAACGAAAGTCCCAGAAGCGGGATTACGGACGATCCCAGCATCCACCGCAGAATACAAAGAGGACCGTGATAAATAGTTGATCTTATTCTTCGCACTAACCCGGGGTTACTTTTATGACGTTCTTATTCTATAAGTATTAATAACTAACATTAAAGTAAACTAAGTGTCGTCAAGTTTTTAAATGTGTTTTTTTGCGAACTTGTAATGAGAGTTTTCTACATTGTGTTAGTTTTCATAATGTCTACTATAGTACAATTCGGCGCCAACAACCCAACAATTGGGTTCTCTATTCGTAAGCAATTTTCGCTACAAAACAGCAAAAACATCGTGGAATAGTCACCCATTCAGCTGCATAAGCAATGGACAGAGAAATCGGTTCTCACCGTATCCGTTCGTATCTTTTCCGATCCGATGCGATACGAGCTGTTTGGTGAAAGTTATGCTTAACTGAATGAAACTAAAGGTACAAAAATCTAACCCCATACTTATATCACTTTGGGAAAATAATTTCCCCTCAACGAACAAAACCTACTGAAGCATTTGCCTTCTATACTCGGGAGCAAAAAATCCGGGTCATTTTTCATACCACTTTCTACGGGAAGTGACCCATTTTTCTTGCTCCCGAGTATAGATACTTATACATACAACATTTTTAAAAGATACACAAGTAAATGCTTATCTAACCGGATTTAGAAATTAAACGCTTCGATACATTTTAGTCAATACACCTTCACAAAACAATGACCTTGCGGAACCAACTAAAGTTTGCGTAAAATACGCAGTGGCGTAAAAATGTTTACGCCACAGCGCTTCCCTGAAAACAAGTGAAAGCCATGCGTGAATAAGGTGACTGACGCGTCTCGGAAAATACTCTCATTGTGCCAGTAGTTACCAATCTAACTTGGCCCTTCTCCCCCCTGAACGCATAAGACTAAGTTACTAACTGATAGAATGTCACGGGTCGGATAACGCTGGACGCGCTAATATATTGTTTTTGCTAAGAGATAAACTGTTATACCTTTTTTTTCCATAGGAACGGAGTCGGATAAACTCACTGCGAATGTTAAAGCGGTCCCGGTTTGTGTGAATAAATCTTGTTTTTCTCGAACAGTGCTTCAGTTAAGTCAGCCATTGGAACATACGAACTCGTCCCAGAGAATTCGTGAAAGTTTTAAAATGTCTTCGCACATTTCGTGTTCTTTCTTTAATTGGATATGGCTTCACGCAAATTATGTAAGTTACGGTTGCTTTGATATAATTTAATGGATTCAACAGTGCTCTTTCTGATAACTTTTAATTAATGTATAAAATATTTAAATATGATGAAAAGTTTGTATAAAAGTTTAGATTGAAAAACTTAAAATACAAAATTTTTTGCTTAATATCTATATCTCACTAGACAAACGACCTTTAAAGAAAGGTGCCTTTAAAATGAAATCCCTAACCAAATGATAAATGCCGCATAATAAAATTGTAGTCGCCTTATCTTCTAATGGTAGTAATGAAAATAAAACTTTTCACACCACCTGCTCGACAATGGCTAATTATATATCATGTAAACCTTACTCAAAGTAACTCATTATAGCCCTTGGCTTTAGCCGGGTAGTAATATTGTACTGAATTTCATTATAACCCGCCGGTTAGTAATGTGAATCTCACTTCTCATAGTTCTTATTGTTATACTCTTAAAGTCTAACTTCGTAAAAATCGCACGGCACCGAAAATCGAGATGGCCATGCCACGGCAAGCGGCCGCGTTCGATTTTCAAACGAATGAAACTTTCAAATAAAACAAAAGCCGCGAGTGTTTGCTGACGCTTTAATATTGTTACGTATTAGAACTGTTAAGATTCCAAATAAAAATATTACAACCGGACCAATGTCTCAAATATTTTTTTTTACTTTTAATTTTGTTTTACTTACTGTTGTTTAAATGAAATTATTTTCTAGTTGCCTTGGTTTTTATTGTCTCGCAGAAGGTGAGAAAAGTAGAGTATACTCCTCGGGGATAAAACTGTTTATGTCTTGGGAGCGCTTAAATTCTTCGCTCCTCTCAGGACTCAATCATAATTCCCTCGCTACGCTCAGGAATTAACTCATAACACCCTCGCTGCGCTCGGGAGTTAAATCTGGAGTCCTTCGCTGTGCTCAGGATTCAATGTCGCACCCGTGACATAATACAGTGCTTTATCCCCTCGGTGTACAATCTACTATTATGAATCCAGATATTAATGTTTAACAAGTCACATTATGAATACGACCAGATTGGCAGGATCTGCAGCAGAATCCGCCGCCAGAGCCAGACTCTGCAAATATGCCACACTAACGTCAGACTACAAATTCCTTTTGCTGTGGAAACTGCAGGCCCTTGGAGTGAAGAGGCGGAGGGGCTCTTGAGGGAGCTTGGCCACCGTCTGCGCGACCGCGGAGCTGGGGCCTTACCATGACGTCCTAATTCCGACTCAGTTCAAGTTTTAGCTGTCACTTTTAGTATGAATCTGACAGCGAGCGAACCTAAAATGAATCGCATTAAGACGCCATGGTAGGGCCCCTGATCCCCGCTCTGGGTCGTACCTGGTTCAGCAAATTTCCCTGGCCATACAGGGTGGTAATGCTGCCAGTGTTATGGGAACATTTGCTTTGGTGTCACCCAAAGCAGTTATTTTTGATGTAGTATTTATTTAAGCTTGTTTTTGTTTTTTAAGTAATTTAGATTTAGTATTAAATATTTATGGTGTAATTTTTACTGTTTATGATATAAATTGTATCCATTTTTTTCTATTAAAAAATATCAATTCTAGGTCCGCCTTGGCTTTGGTATATAAAGCGTATTACAGACATTTTCTGAAATAGTTTCCTATTTTTACACAGACGTGGGCATTTTACTTTCTCCGGAATTAAAATTCATACCTAGTTTAGCCAAAAATAAATAATACAGCTAACTTAACTACTAAATAGGGACATAATATTTCGGAACACAAAAAAAGTGTATTTAACTAGTTTTTTTTCTTTGGTCAAGCATTATGTACCTATGCGTTTTGCTAACTTTTTTTGTGTTCCGCTAAATATGTCCGTGAATGTAGTATAAAGTACTTAACTAAAAACTTCACCTACAAAAAACAAAGATCGCACGTATTTAGTACCTAAAAAGACCCCGATTGAACAAACAGTTCCAAAAGCTACCATTTTTAAAGTCTCACAGCCCTTTCTTTGAGGGGTAACGTTTTACAAATCTTTTTAAAATTATCTTCTCAGTCTCGGAGGGGCTAAGCAATCAATGTTCCGATCTCTGCTCTAACACTCGATGTGTAGGTACCCGGTACTTTGACGTCCCCGTTGCTCTAACTAGGCTCCTGAATTATTCAAGACGCCGCCCTGTAACCGTATAATGAAAAGAATTCGACGCTTACACTACGTTGTAATGAAGACGAGTTGAAAAATGTTGAAATGCTTTTGAATGTGTAAAACTTTTGAGTTAAACCCAAGAAAAGTTCATGATCCTTTAATTTCATTCCTTAACAATCAGAATAAAATGTTAATTTTGTAAATAGGCCGCCAAAATCTCCTTAACGCGTATTTTTTGAAACTACTAACGCTTTCAGAAAAACCCTTATTGCCAATAAGAATGCGCCGCAAGAATTTTGACAGTACTTAAGTTTTTTTTTTATTAATAAACAATATTAGGTATACAGCGTAGGTTCTACCTTTTGTTTTAACGAAATGTTTACTCCGAGCGTCACCTCTTTTATCAATTCAATAGGTACTTGTTGAGAGGATAATTACGAAGAAACTTCGTAGAAACGCTGCATATTGACCTGATGAATAATTGTTAAATTTTAACGCTTTCCTCGTTTCTCAGGCGTCGCGAAGTATAAATGAAACAAGTTGGTTAACTTTGTAATTATTTCCTTCCATTTATCAATGTAAAAGTGTCTGGAACGTTCTTTGCATTTGAGCAACGTAGTGTTTTTCCATTATTGCTTTTAGTAAAATGCATACAAAGTAGGGTGGCAGTAGTAATGGTCGGCACGTGTACGTCGGTCTAATGATTTTTAGTATCGCTCTGAAGCTGTCTCGGAGGAAAAAGTAAAATCTAGTACTAGTTTTAAGCTCGATGAACTTAGTGTCAAAATATATGGAACTGTCAAACTTAAGTTCAAGGACTTGACCAATTTTTTGTTATCCTTATTTAAAGTCTTAAGTTTTTGATATTAGTTTCAATGTCATGTAGTTTTTGTTATTTTGAGGTGCCTATCTACGGAACTCTAAAAATTACAATAGATGCATGGAAGACGCCGTGTGGGCAGGTTTCCCACTAGGTGGATCGACAACATCGTAAAAGTTGCGGGAAACCGGTGGATGCAGGTGGCGAGTTGTCGTTATTTATAAAACACAACATTAAAATAAAATTAGTTTTATAAAATAAAACCACATGCTTTTACTTATGACAGCAGAAGAAGTATAATTTATTCATAAAAAAAGGATATGGCAAATTAGTGGCCAGTAACAATTTACTCTTTTTTTTTGTGTAGCCTATTTGGTGTCCCACTGCTGGGCAAAGGCCCCCCGTTTCTCTTTCCACCCGTCTCTGTCTGTTGCAAGACTTCCCCAGTCCGGCTCACGCCATCTCCTTTTTGGTCTGCCTCTGCTCCGGTGCCCGTCGCATGGAACCCAGTCAGTGTTCATTTTTGCCCAGCGTTCCGGATGCATTCGGCAGACATGTCCCGCCCAGTCCCACTTGAGTTTTGCGGTTTTCACCGCTACATAGACAATTCGAGTCATGGAGTGCAGATCGGTGTTTCTGATTCTATCAGTTATTCGAACACCTAGGATGCTGCGCTCCATGGCTCGTTGGCAAACCTTGAGTTTGGACTTTTGGGCCTCAGTTAAAGACCAGGTCTGGGCGCCGTAGGTTAGGATAGGCAGAATACACATTCAGCAGGCGTCAGGTTAATAAAACAAAAAAGTTTTTATGTTACTAATAGTCGTTCATTGTGGCGTTCTAAGGAGGCCTTTGTTCAACAGTGGATGTTTTCTGGCTGAAGATGATGATGAACTGAGTTGAGACATTTGCGTGAACGCGGTCGAGGTTTTATTGTTTGGAAACTAACACTAGAGATTTAATTTCTAAGCGACTCTGAAAATTAGAACACAGAAAAATCCGAAAAGTAAAGCTATGGCCGGGAATCGAACCCGGGCTCTCGTCATTCCGTGACGCGTGCTATACCCCTACACCACCCATAGCAGGTAAGTAAGCCTTCAGGTGAGTAGGCTTTTGTAAGAAAAAAATTCTTGATTCATTTGATATTTCCTAACACTAGAGACTATAATGGCTGATAGGTTAGCAACAGGGTAATTGTTTCTAGATGAAATGCACAAAATAGTACTTTAAATTATATAATTTTAAGTGATTGTTTTTTAATACTATTTAATATCATAAAAATATCAATTTCCAAACAATATAAATTATTTGTTACATACAAACGGAAATGTCATTAAACATAGAGATGTATATCTTAAATGTCATGCCTGGGCGAATTTGAAATTACTGACGAACCACGTATATATTGCATACTTCTAGTTCCTATGGCGTCTAGATAGAGTCAACTTTTGCCTAATTCTTTGGCTGAGATATCGTGGTAAATGTTAATTTTAGTGAACTGAACTGAACCGGATGCGACCGGAAAACGGGCAATTCCGTTTGTTGCAGTTACATCGTTTCGATATAAGGTTTAACCGGAATACTTACAATCACTCCCAGAAACATCAATTAATCATCTTGTTCTGACCTGGGGTTACCACAATCGCTTAATACGTGTGTGCCAAGCTGTATTCAGCATAAGGGACAGAGCTATATGGCTGATAGAACTTGGTATTAAGCGATTGTGATAACCCCCCCTGAGCTCTGAATAAGTTAATCTATATTACTCGTAGTGTCTTTGACTGCAAGGCCGGCCACATAGGTTTCCGTACGGAATGACGTCAATTCGTATCCTTGTCCCGTTCCGTTATATAGCGATGTCCCGTTCGGTGACGTGATTCCGTACAGAAACCATATAAATATTCAGTATGTATGTGGCTGGCCTAATAATCAAAGTTTTTTTGTTTGAAAAATTTGGTTCCGTTTGCCCACAATTCACGTCTGATATTCAGCAAAACTGTAGCCAAAGATTAACAAAAACTTTACTCATTTTTGACAGAGCCTTGGATAAAAATATAAAATTCATGTTTATTGAGATTTTCGGCCATCCCTTCCACAATCTACTTTATGAGTAAATAACAGCGAGCAACATTTATTTAGCAAAAATAAGTTGGTTTAACGTACCTAATTAATTATTATTTGTGACGAAACAAAAGCCACTGAACAGACCGTTACCTAACTTGATGCTCGAAATAGAGTACCATTTCAGCATCAGAATGTCAGACGAAACGGAAAAATGGCGCGAGACAGCGGAAATTGAAATACCTATTAATAAACACTGCTCTTCTGCATTTACGTAAGTAGAGGTTTGTACGTCACAGAGTTAATTGGCATTTGATCACGTAAAATAATGTTTTTTTAATGTCCACAACGTTTTGGGCACATGACAGCAGCCGTAATCATGGTCACAGTTTGAACTACCCGCACTTGATCTCAATTTTGTCATCATCATATTAACCATAGGTCCACTGTTTGATATAGGCCTCCCCCATAGACCTCCAGTTGCCTCGGTTGGAAGCGGCTTGCATCCACCGTGACGCGACTTTAACCAGGCCTTATACTCCGAAATTCGATTTTCGAAGTTCGTTTCGTGCTGTTCCGCTCCCACTAATAGTTATTAATTTGAGAGTGAGAGGGACGGTGTGACACGAACTTAGAAAATCGAATTTCGGAGTAGCCCCCCAGGTCATCCGTCCACCTCGTTGGTGGACGTCCTACGCTGCGCTTACCGATTAATTTGGGACCGTCATCCTATTTGATACTGTACTTTAATTGTTAATTAACATTCAAAACTTTATGAACGTAAATATGACCAGTATGAAAAGGCTTAAGCTTTTATTAACATCATGCGCATTTTCACACATCTTTCCCATAGAGGTAGGCAGATTATTTGTTCCACTTGCTACGATCCTGACGGGTACGTATTACAATACATAAAGTTTAAAATGTATAATGGGTTAAAATACATATTGGTTCAAAATATATAATACGATTTTCTCAGAAAATTGCAAATTAACAAAATTGTTAAAACTAAACCTAACCTAACCTAAACCAATCTATAGATTACAATATTAAAAAAATACATCTAGCTAGTAGTTTCACAGAAAATGGCATTATATATTTTGAACCATTATGCATTTTAACCCATTATACATTTTAAACTTTATACATTCTGATCCGCGCCCGATCCTGACATACCTCTCGCTTCATCCACATTCATCAATCTCTTCATACATGTTCGTCGGTTTAAGCTCGTGCAACACACCCATTTAAACCCGCCATTATAAATCTGGTTAGTTCTTTCATCCAGCCTCAACGTGATCAAATCAACTAAACATCCTTTTTTATATCCTAGTCACTATAATCTTCTTTCACGCCAATACGATCCGTGATAGCTATTAATAAAACAGAAGTATTTGTAAAGCCTAAATGAATCAATCAAGCAACCCGACTTACCGCTTAAGTGTAAATGCAAGAACTGAGTGACGAGCGGTCAGCGGAGCGTTTGCCGGAGCGGCCAGAGTAGCGGGCAGCGGCAAAGCGCTCTTTATTGTGTGCATTAGAACACTCACAATACATTTGTTTGTGTTTGACCTGAACGGCGTTTATCCCGCCCCGCTGTGCGCTCCGCTCGGGCGTCAGACCGTACACTAACTCAGAGGGGGTGTAATAAAAGTTAATCATCTTCAAGACGGTAAGAGGTTTGTTATTATTTAATTAAAGCGGAGTGTTAGGCGACAAATTGATTTCAAAACAACGTAATTTGTTTCAGATTTACGCCCAGTCAGTCTTTCGGAATGGAACGAGCCGATGTTAATGGATTTTCAGACGGCCCCGTTTGAATTTCTGAATCTCTGAAGTGAAAACTATATTTGTTTCGAAGAGACTGTGGAAACGGTTTTTGTTATGAGACATTTAGTTGTTTTAGCAACTGGAATTGTAGTTTGAGTTGAATTTTTAGAAATATTTAGTAAAATTTGTAGTAGGTTTCATGTAGTCTTATACATACACAAACACAGCGAAAAAAAAATACAGATTTACGTTCTATTTACACCAGATTTGGCAGGAAATAATTAATTAGGAAATAAATGATTGTAAAGTACAAACGATAATGAACTTTATGGTGATTTAATCCTAGTAGTAGATTGGTAAAAAAGAGTTTATTACCCGATAATGAGGCAATGAAACAGAAAGTCAAGATAATTTAAGAAACTTCATCAATCAGCATTACTTTATGATTAAGGATTGCGAAAATGCTTAGCTGTTTTTGTTAGAGTTCTAAAGACTTTATGAAGGGAAAAGTTTTTATGCTCCTCGTAAAATATATAGAAGTGTCTTAGGCAAATTTATTCGGCGGCCATTTGATGAAGTTACTCTATTTTCAGCCTTTACTTCATAATATATATGAAGTTCATATCGGGTCAAAAGATGGCGTAGCCAACGGTTGTTGAATTATTCAATAGTCCAAGAGTCAGTCAGACTAAGACCTATGTATTTTTTTCAATTGTTTGACCAGCCTATTTGAGTTGATTGAGTCCTATGACCTAGAAAGTTAAAAATTTGCATTAAAGTCATATTTATCACAGGGAGTTTAAAAATTAAGATGGCGGCACTTACTTCATTACGTATTACTTTTATGCAACTAATACTAATCTCATCAATTATATTGTTCACATCGGCTTGTTATGTAAATTATCCGACAACTACCACTACAGAGAAAGCTGTTGGAGTTCAGAAAAAAGGTTGTGACATTTGGTGCAAGTTGAGAAGGATAGTTCTGTACATCGTACAGCAGCTCTTAGCCAACGATTGATAAAAAAGTAAAATAAATTCTTGTAAGGATTAAAAGATTGTTTGTATAACTTCTGAAGTAGAACCACTTAACAACATACTTCGTAACAATATTTGTTAGTAAATGATAAATGTTATGATTTATTACTGTTTCCTTTCTTCTCGATATCCTGAACTCAACCGTAAAAATAACGATGTATTACGTTATTTTCGTTTACATAAATCATGGATGGAGAGACGAATATAAAAATACAATGATGACGGTAGATATAAATCACCTGGTGGCTAGGGTAGCATAACATGACAGCTCTGTCTGGGAACGTTATAGCGTAAGAGCTGCTGGCAAATGTCAGTTATAATAATTATTTGGTAAAATCGAAATTAAAATCAGAAAACGTGATTTGATATTTATATCGTCAGTAATTGAATGTTATCTATTAATTAAATAGTTGAGTAGAAATGTTGGAAAACGCTGCCTGTAGTAAAGTACTTTATAAAATGATACCTGAGTATCTAATTTTATGACTAGCCTAAATCAAGTAAGACACGTTAACCAGATAACAACTTCGTATTTTTAAAATGTTGAACAGCTATTATTTTTTGCAATTTCAGTCATTATATGGTGTGTATTATAACTAGTGTCGTTATTTTATTTGTTTTTGTTTGTGTACTTGCCATTGTTGCTAAAGTTACATGAAATAATTTGTGCGTTTAAATAAAGATCTTTTTTAATAACTCTATTTTGTCTAACCTTTGTGAATCACTGTAACAAAAATATCAAATTTAAGTTACCAATCACGATATCTACCTATTTTCCTTATCATTATTTACGATGAATTGGTAACTAGTTCGTTTTAATTAAGCGGCACAGGAAAGCGGGTAGGCCGACAAAGGGGACCGAGAGAGGTGCGAGCGGGTAGTGCGCCTGCCGCCCCCTCTCTCAGCCTCCGTGGTCGTCCTACCCCGCACCCCTATACCGCGCGGGCGAGGACTCAGCTAAGCGGTCGGTCTATAGGGGAATACACTCAACGAACATGAACGGTCGAAGGGAAAGGCAGAGCTGGCCTTTACTCAGCAGTAAGAAAAATATTCATCAAGCATGTACAGGGTGTATCAGACACCCCCTAACAATAATCCACAGGGGTATATAACCATAGCTATAGAAGCTAAAAAAATATTTAAAAAAATTGGAGTAAAAAAAATTTTTATACTTTCGATAGGAATGGTAGTATTAACTGTAATCATTCCTATTGAAAATATTAAAAAAAAAATACTCCAATTTTTTTATATTTTTTTTAGCTTCTATAGCTATGGTTATATACACCAGTGAATTATTGTTAGGGGGTGTCTGATACACCCTGTATAAATGTGGGACTAAATTAATAAAAGAAACCAATTTAGTCACCGTTAAATTATATTTTGTTCAAGTCACAATCAAATCTTACTCCTAACTTAATCCTGAATCATTCATACGTCACCTCATTCTTCAAATCGAATATTCACTCTCTCACTCTTATATATCATCCGTCTCATTCACATCACACCCTCTTGATTACGTTCCATTCCACATACCTAAAATAACCCGCTACTATCTCCTGGCCTATTTTACTTTGCCCTAGGCAACAATGTGGTGTACTTTGGGCTATTTATCTTACACAATTTATTGCTCTGTAGTTGGAACCCGGGTAAGATACAGAATAGAGACGCTTTCTCGCTTGAGCTTTTACACTGACGAGCGAAAAGAATGGTCCACTTTCCATGGAATTTATCGATTGCCGGTTTACACAACTATCCAATTTGCAGCGACAATGGAAGGATTTGCTGTCCTAGGTTATTTTTATGCATCAAGGAAGGTAAACGGGCAAGTGAGTCACCTTATGGTAGGCAATTACCATAAGGTGACTTAGTGACACTTGTGTGCCATTACCAGTAGATGCCTGCTGGTGATGGTGGCTACAGGGTTGTAAGCGCGTATACATGCCATATTTATCTCTAGTTGGTGGTAAGGGCAATCAAAATATATTATGGTGATGGGTGATAGGTGTATGGGATGAACCCATCACCATTATATAAACTTTATAATGACTCCTAAGATATTTGCTCATTCCCTCGATGGGCTTTTAAGATCTGCTTGGGAAGAAAAGCGTTGGTACATTCTTGTTTTTTGCTCCAAGACCAGCATGGAAAACTCTTATTATAATAAAACAGCCTGTGGAAGGCCTTGATAGCCAACATTAAATACAACATAACCATTACAACAGAGCTCTTGATCATCCAACAACAACAAAAGTTTTGAAGATGAAACAATTCCAAAGAAACTGTACTTCATAAGTACAACTAAGCAAAAATCTGCGCGTATCTGTAACCAAAGTTGTAATATAGACCTTCAATTATTTGTAAAAAGGTTCACCGTTAAGTGGGGGAGAGCACAATTATTTACGCCACTTCAAGTTCGCATTAGTAGCAAATAAGGGCAAACTTGTTATAACACTTCTAACGCGTCGCAGGAAAATAGGTCTTTTTTATATTCAGTGGCATGAAAGCGTCAAAAAGTTTTAATGTTTATGCTATTGAATGCTCTTACTTCCAATTGGCACTGAACCATTTGAACGAATTCGGTAAGTTCGTCGATTTTGTTTGATCAGATTTTGGAAATTTTGGCTTAACTATTTCTGCTCAATAAGGAATACTAGCATGTCCCCAATTTTACGCAATAATTTTCGCCACCTAACGATTTTGTTACCTCTAAGCATGCGTGTATGAAAACAACAAAACTAACCTGGATACACATTTTTTTCGTACGAGAATCAGTTTGTTGTTTCTAAGTATCCCCTAGGCTCCAGTATTTCGGTCCCACAGGTACGAAAATTACAAGGATCCAAATAGTAGAGCCTGGTGGATACCACCGTGCTGTTAATTCAGCACGTCTAGCACGACAGCGCACAAGAGTCGCGTCGCGCGCGAGATAGATTGCCCGTCTTTATCTACCTGTTCGTTCTAGAAAGAGACGGGTAATCTATCTCGCGCGCGACGCGACTCTTGTGCGCTGTCGTGCTAGCCGGGCTGAGTAGATGTAAGTAACCCAAAATGTCGAGTCCTTTTTAATTATCCGTGCTTGAATCACGTTAACTTGCAATCATCTACTTTATTACTGTCACAGACAGTGCGTCCACAGACGGGGTATGTGTATGCTAACAACGCTTAATTGATAGTACTGGCCGTGAAAATCCTACTAATATTATAAATGCGAAAGTTTGTGACGATGTGACGATGTGACGATGTGATGATGTGACGATATGAGTGAGTGAGTGTGTATGTTTGTTCCTTCTTCACGCTAAAACGACTGGACGGATTTGGATAAAATTTGGAACGGAAATAGCTGGTACCCTAGATTAAAACATAGGCTCCTTTTTATTCCGGAAAATACCATAGTTCCAGGGGGATAGCCATAAACATGTCAATTGCTAATTCTACGCAGACGAAGTCGCGGGCAGAAACTAGTGTTAAATAAAAATAGAAAAAAGTCCCTAGCCCAAAGCAAAGTTAGGTTCGTTCCCCATTAAGCATACCCGTGACCTTTAAATGCCGTATTCATCACAACTTTCTAAACGTTGCCAACTAAAGAAAGCGGTAATTACATAAACAGTAACTTTAGTTACGCCAACTCAACACCTGTGTTACTTCTACTTTGTTTCTTATCCTCCGAACGACTACGCCTTATCGGGTAACAATACCACATTGTTATCCAAAACCCTTTGGTGTATAAAACATGCGTTTTGTTTCCCCAACAACACATTTCAGGGCGAGCTGGTTTTCCAAACTCGGAGCTCAGTCTGTGCCCGTGCTTGAACGATGCTCTGAAAACCGAGTGACAATTTAACTTTCAACGAAATGGAAAGTAAGTTTTACAATTAACGAAGTTTAATACGAAATGTTTCTAATGATGCTCTTAACGCTACGATGCAGTAATGGCGAGATTGCAAAAGAATTCTCACAAACCAGGAAGCATGGAAGCAACAAAGGAAACCTTTTAAGTTTAAATGTCACTCTTGATTAATTCTTTTGTAGTAGATAGGTTATGGCAAAGTTTTACAGAGGTTTTGGGAAGTCCATTTGCGTTATGCGCGTGAAGTTTTTTCGGTCTAATCTTTTTAAATGGCAATTCGCGTAGTCCATCACCATTCCATTGCGTATTAAATGAGTGTTCATTTTGAACCTTCTTAGTAAGTAGTTAATGCCGCAACCGTGTTTTGTGACGCAGATAATTCTGCAAAGCAGTGCAATGGTGTGTGAAACTGAATCCGCACAGGGCCTGCGTGGAAGATGTGATAATGACGAGTGTTTTGTGTATAATCATTATAAACTAGGCTTTGGCGAACTAGTGGACTGTATTCGAATGAAAACAAATTATGATGATGAGAACAGATTTTTAATGAAAAAGGAATAGCTAAATACATGAAATGGGGTGACCTCGTGGCAGCAGCACCTCTTACCGTGGTTCATATCGAACTCAAGTCTAGTTATAAAAATGAGATGCTGCTGTCACGAGGTTTACAACGGCCAGCTATAAAAAGTGTTTATCCTCCACATAGACCGTCTAAAGCTGATCTCATAATCAAAGATGTTTTAGACGCTTTAATAATTTCTAAAAACCGTTTCAGAAATAGTCTTCGCGTTATTATTATTAACGATGACAGCAAAAGCTTACAAGTTTTTGTCATCAGCTTTTGATGCGGAACCATCTTTATCTATACTATACGCTCACGATAAGAACAGTGACAAGGCCACTCAGGACTGCCTTGTAGAAATGTACCCGAGAAATCTCTACAAGTATCCGCTTCACGTTGATAGAAATGATGTCCCTTGCATAATACATTGTGTTCTGAAGAAATTCAGAATAATGTCGAACGATGGAGTGATAAACATAAGAAACTACTATAAGAGAGTGGCTGCGATACACCGATACGATCCAAGGATACTAATCTCTGACGTTGGAGAGACGTGCGCGCAGAACATCAATGGGATGAATTTGGACCACGACGTTTGTAAGAAGGCGAAGGTGTTCAACGACTGCACGCAGCTATATGCTATCTCGTTCACGACTGGAGATGATGACTGAATACGAGTGATTTTTGTACATTTATACTTTTTTTTAATAAAATGTCAGTGTAACTTTTATTTTGTTTTGAAGATGGTAACACTTATAACATTTTTAGTAAAATGACATGTTTTAACATTGACTACACAAATTAAAGCTAGTTTTTAATCCTTTCCGTATTCGCATTAATTAAAAAAAGGTTTATGGAATTACACAAACGAACAACTCACGTATCAAAGTCAAGCAATCAAAGGACTACGAACTAGACCGAAACATGTCGAGCGTTACTCGACTTTTATACGTGAGTTATCCGTTTGAGTAATTATGTTTGAGTCTCACGGTAGTTTCATCTTGAAAAGGTTTATGGAGTTTATGGAGATGACAAATTTATTTATTTATTTATTTATTTTATTTTTTACGGAACAATTCACACAAATTGACCTAGTCCCAAATCAGATAGAAACCGCTCAAAATGCCAAAGGAGGAAACGGATTGCTACAAATTTGATCCTTAGACGTATGTTACTGGTGTCAATGTCGACATCATTGCATAATTAATCACAAGTTAATTATGTGAAGAAAAAATATTTTTACCGCATGCAGTTTATCTACAATAGAGGTACAATGCAAATACAACATGCTGCGAAGCGAAACTCTTAGAATAATTAGCATTTTAAACTAGAAATTTCGAATTATCTTTTTTTCATCATCATCATCATCTGCAGCCAATGAATCGATTGTTTGCATCGTTGTTAGTCAGTTTAAAGCATTTAATGCAAGTATCTAATGCAAGGATAATTACCTTTGCACGGTAATGGTACCTAATCATTATTTATGTATGAAACAAAAAAATACTTAAATAATTTATGTTTTTAATTGATTGTTAGGTTATTAATTACATAGGTACCCTGAAAATATCCGCACCTAATTTCCTAGCGCCTTACATATTTCGCACAGGCTTGGCTATCTATTACGAGTAGCAAGCTAAATGTTTTTTGTTCATTGAAATGGACCTCCATGAAACGCCTGATTCAATACGTCACCTTGTTCCAGCGTTACTCTTCTTCCTTCTGCTGCTGGCCTGCTCCCACGCACGTATCTCAGTCATGTACGCGCATGACAAACTAAGCGACATCGTGGCCGAAGCTTGCCTCAACGAAATGTATCCGAAGACTAAAAGACTGGAACTCCAAGAGTCCGACGAGCAGTGCATCATATTCTGCGTACTCAAGAAATTCGGCATCATAAGCGCCAATGGCGTTTTTAATTTGGAAGTCTATAAGTATGCTTTAACACAAATATATCTTCTTTATGTGCCTCTTCATCACTGAAGGTTGGCAGTCAGACTCTAACAGCCTTATTCATAAAAAGTTAGAGGCTCGCTATAGTATCGCTATAGGACCGATGCAAAAAAACATGATTCATAAACGTCTGTTAGCGCTAATCAGTCCATCAAGGCTCTGTTAAGTCTTCCGAAAGTTAGCGGACCGTAGACCCTGCTTTATCTCTCTGCTAACTCACAAAATGGCTGCCACAAATGTGAATAGCTGATTTTGGCAGAAGAAAACCATACGCAAGACAGTTTTTTTTTGTTTTAAGTTTTTATCCCCTCCGGGAAAGTTAAAGGAAACTAGATCCACACTGCCTCGTCTGTCGTGTTAATTCGCTGGTTTCCCGCTAATTTGCTGCCACTGCTGTCAATTTCTTTTTTATTAATTCATTAAAAGGCCATTTTTGGTCTATGATTTGTCAAGGTGGCCAACATAACGCGTCTAATCCATCCATCAACAACTCATTAGCTAACAGACTGCTAGCAAGCGTTTATGAATCAAAGAAGTATGATGTACAACTGTCAAATAAGCTTAATCAGTCTGTTAACCAATAGACTGATCAAACCTCAATTAAGGGTTATTTATGAATAAGGCTGTTAAACTTTTACGGTTTTTATACCGGATACAAATATATCGAATAGGTTTAATCGTGGCTCTGTAGCCAGACAGAGTATACTCTAACTTAAATTAAAAAATCAAGAAGTAAAATTCTTGATTCGTTTCATATTACCTATCATTTGAAAAACAGCGCCTTCTCTCGTCCCTGGTGAGCAGTAGATGTTCCACGGGAGACTGTAATTGTGTCGTACAGACACATCATTCAAACAGAGGACGCTTGGCGACAGAAATTCGCATAATAACAAGGTCACGTGACAGCTAGTAACGGACAGAAAAATTCGAAGGCTTACTCACCTGCTATGGGTGGTGTAATGGTATGGCATGCTCCACGGAATGACGAGGATCCGGGTTCGATTCCCAGCCATAGCTTTACTTTCGGATTTTTCTGTGTTCTAATTTTCAGTGTCGTTTAGAAATTAAGAGTAAACTCTATCTCATACGAAATACTCTTTCTTATACCAAAACGTTTTTTAATTCCGGAATATCTTAAGTGATGGACGGCACAAGCCTAATTTAATTGCTTTATGCTTTGTATATTATATTATAACCTAGCCTAAGCTAGCTAGTTAAGAGAATCTTATTACGTAGCTTAAGGTTCCGGGTTTGATCCCCGGTCTAGTACCCATAGTACAAGGTTTGTTTCGTTTAGTAAACCTAAATCAATTAGTTGTTGATTGGAACAAAATTTTAAGAGAATTTCGTTTGCAGCATTACCTCCCCTCCCCACCCGTTCTCAAACTAAGCTAATGGTAACTTAACATTTCCTTATCTTTATCTGTCACTTTGATATTTGCTATAAGTACATTTTTTTTAAACAGGTAAATATAAGCGATAGGGGAACCCCCATTTGGGAATCAAATTTGTTTTCTGTAACAAAATGTATGTCTACGCGTGGGCTTTTAATGCTGACATGAGACATTAATAATGCGTCGTGCTCCAAAAGATTAGGTTAAATAATTAAATAATAAAGGAATTTGCGTCAAAATAACACCCACGTCCGGCAACTTAAATATTATGTAGTAACAAAATGGCTATGAAAATATTACACTCTCGAGTGTGTGATGGATGTAGATAAAAGTTTACACCTTCGAAGGAAGTAGAAGTAAAAAATTAAATATTTGATGGTCTGTGCTATGATAAACCCATAAATCTTCTGTGGTCAGACTTGAGGAGGACATAGACAAGAATTTTAAATACCCCAAAAAAAAATTCAATTTTTTTTTTTTTTAATATATATTTTTTTTTATACCTGCTATGGGTGGTGTAGGGGTATAGCACGCGTCACGGAATGACGAGGACCCGGGTTCGATTCCCGGCCATAGCTTTACTTTTCGGATTTTTCTATGTGTTCTAATTTTCAGTGTCGTTTAGAAATTAAATTTCTAACGGTAAAACCGTAAAAGTAAACATAAAAATTAAGAAATAAAAATTTCTTGATTCATTTGATATTTCCTATCATTTGAAAAACAGCGCCATCTCTCGTCCCTGGTGAGCAGTAGATGTTCCACGGGAGTTTGTAATTGTGTCGTACAGACACAAATCATTCAAATAGATGACGCTTCGCGACAAATAATCGCATAGTAACAAGGTCACGTGACAGTTAGTAATAGATAGAAAAATTCGAACGCTTACTCACCTGCTATGGGTGGTGTAGGGGTATAGCACGCGTCACGAAATGACGAGGACCCGGGTTCGATTCCCGGCCATAGCTTTACTTTTACCTGCTATGGGTGGTGTAGGGGTATAGCACGCGTCACGGAATGACGAGGACCCGGGTTCGATTCCCGGCCATAGCTTTACTTTTCGGATTTTTCTATGTGTTCTAATTTTCAGTGTCGTTTAGAAATTTAAATACTATAGTAATTGGTAACCTTTGGAGCCCGTTGGAGCCCCATGCCCCATTTCTATCGTCATGTTTTACCGTTTAACAGAAAATAAGTGAATGCGATTGTGATTCGAGTGTTGACAACAACCTTTCGTTTATGATATGCTGTAGGTAAAGAACTTGGATGTCCGGTAGCTGCGGTCTTAAATTCGACGTCTTTCGGCTGATATGATGATGTGATGAAATGAAATTCACCAGCTTGAAACATTTAATTTATTTTAGAAAGCGAGTGCAAGTAGCCAACCAGTTGGAACGTGTGAATATGGTGCGGGACTTCGGCAGTACGTGCGTGGAGAATGCTGAGGCCACACAGAATAAGCAAGACGTCTGCAGGAAGGCTAAGGTGTTTAACGACTGCACCCATTTGTACAGGATTCTGTTGAGGAAATAAACAGCATGAGATTTGTGATTCATTTTGATCTTTTCTCAACTTTCATTTACCATTTATTGTAAGCGATAGAGTTATGTTCGGTTAAAGCGGATTTCTGTAATAAAATTCCTTCTTTAAGACCCTCATGGAATTTAAACTGCCAAACATGAAATATTCCTCTTTATTTTGATTCCTAGTTATCCCGCGAGAATTTCCATGTCATGTTTGAAATCTTTAATATTTATAGTTACGGAGATAGGGCCACTTTGAAATGAAAATATAAATCCTTTTCATTCCATACCCCGTTGGGAATACCGAAAAATCTTTTTTAATACTCGTATATGTTTTATAAGAAATATCAGTTACCAGTCAGTATTACTCAGTAACGTAACTCTTTATGATTTATATAACTATAAGAGTAATTAATGCAATTATTATGCTTAATTTAATTAATAATTTGAAATTCCTCATAACATTTCACTGGCAGAGCGTAAAGCCTAAATACCGAAAATTCGTCCTCAAGATATCTTAAAAGGAACTCTCTGTACTGAAAAACACAGTTGACTGAACGGCGATACATCAAAAGAGATAATCACAACCAATTCAACATCACGTCTAGTAAAATCATCGAATCGTGTACTTAATGGAATTTGGAAGGCTTTTATTATTATTTATTTATTTATTTATTCATCAAAACATTTTACACAGCATTACAGTAAAGACCAAAGCACTGGAAAACTTAATTTTAAAAGTATACTACCTATTAAATACAGTCATCAAATAATTTTACTTAAGTTACGGTATCGGTGATTTCTTAACGCTCTCACTGGTTCCTGATAACCTTCACCTGTGTGGATCTATGCTGCTAACGTGACCTGCTAGCTTAATACGTAACTGCTCGCGATCACCATCGTCTTCATTTTGACAGTTCATGTATGGGCTGACAATTGGCATCGGAATCAGCTAGCTGTCACATTCATACAAGAACTGTCAAAATGAACACGATGGCGATTGCGAGCGAGATACGTAATAAGCCTGCAGCTCAGTCCCACATTAGATTGATAGTCTTGGCTTCCTCGTCGGCAATGCGTGTTTTGGAGCGCAGTATAGTATTAGCGCACAATATATATAATAAGTTGCTATCATCATCACTATGATGAGTATAATGCAAAGTTGCTTTCCGCAGTCTGTCTGTCTGTCCCTATGTATGCTTATATCATTAAATCTACGTAAAGGATTTTTATGCGGTTTTTAGGGTTCCGTACCTCAAAAGGAAAAAACGGAACCCTTATAGGATCACTTTGTTGTCCGTCCGTCCGTCTGCAAGACCCTTTTCTCAAGAACGCGTAGAGGTATCAAGCTGAAATTTATATCAAATGCCCCTTGGAGCTGTGAAAAAATCAAACTTCTAAGCCGACGCAATCAAAAGATACAGCAGTTTATGCCGCAAATTTCCGCAACTCTCAAGGGAATCAAAACCTACAGGGTACTTCCCGTTAACGCAGAATCTTGAAATTTGGTATAAAGGTAGGTCTTATAGCACAGAATCTAACTAATATTATAAATCCGAAAGTATGGATGGATGGATGGATGGATGGATGGATGTTTGTTTGTTTGTTACTCAATCACGCCAGAACGGCCCAACGGATCTGGGTGAAATTGGGCACATAGATAGAGAAAAGTCTGGAATAGCACATAGGTAACTTTATATCCCGGAAAATCGCGTAGTTCCCACGGGATAGCGATAAACGAATTCTTTGCAGACGAAGTCGCTGGCAACAGCTAGTAAGGAATAATTGCGAAAACCGTAAATATGTATGTATGTCTGTATATATCAGTGACCAATATAAAGTGACGCAGTGTGCTGCGTACATTTTGCTTTGGAGCAGGGTTCTGCTTACACCGGTTAATAGATATTTTATAGATAATGATACGGAACCCTCGGTGCGCGAGTCCGACTCGCACTTGGTCGGTTTTTTTAATAGTGATTCAAGAGGAAGGTTTACAGTATAAATCTACGCAGACGAAGTCGCGGGCAAGCTAGTCAATAATAATAACAGAATTAAATTTCAAAACAACTTTATTACCGTCATTTTAACCACTGAGGAGCTGTGATATAACGAACATGGCGATCTTCTGAATCCAGCACCAAATTGAGCAAGACTTCTTGGCTGGTTCTTCTTCTTCTTCTTCTTCCTTGCCCGTTGTTGCCACTGTTGTGGCAGCCGCTTCCTCTTGGCAAGAAACAAAAGACACGAGCAGAACAGTCAACACTCCCAGCAGAAGAAGCTTGGATACGGTCTGCTTCCTCATTGTGTTCAATTGTTTTATTCTTTGCTGTTTCCGACGTTCCAAATATTTTTGAAACGTGCTCTCTTGCTAGAAATAGAATTGGTAATGAACGGAGCCTCACGCTCTATAATAACCACAATTTCGATGTTTATCTGGACAGCGGAAATAAATATGGAAAATATAAAACGTAATGTGCTTTGTGATGGTAATTTGGGTGCAATTCGAATGGTTTGATATGAAACTGATGTCGTTATTAATTTTAGATTTCCGTTTGTTGTGACTGGTATAGTTTAAGATTTACAAGTAAATCTTTTGATGAAAAGAAAGCAAACAGACAGATCGCAAGACGATAGTGGTCTCCTATGTTCATATGCGTAACAATAACAAGAGTAGTTGCAGAGGTATTGTTCCAGATAGTTTAAGAGGGTGCTCCTACTGTGCTGGCAACGTTGCATTTTTGGTGATTTTTTACGATTATTTCACAGAAATTGAATGAAAGTTTCAAATGTGCGTCTGTAGTAAAAAAAACACCAAAAATGCGACGTTGCCAGCCCAGTAGGGATAAACGCTCTTAAGATGGATCTTGAGGATTTCTAGCCTTTAACGCTGTAACAGAGTAGTTCCCAAAGTGGTCCAGGTGGACCCCCAGGGGTCCACGGAAGACTCGACGGGGGTCTACGTTGGGCGTGACCAAAAATGGGGGTCCACAATCGCAATGCATGAAAATTTATTTGGTCGATAGTGAAGAACTAAAATGTTGGCCTACCTACAACACAAGGAAATATACTATATTTATTTTTACCACTCCGAATGGGACGTTTTCTGAATAAAATTTGTGCGAATTGATTGGTTCTTGTGCTGTGAGTCCTGTTAGATTTCAAGAAAGTAAAGTAGGATGAAGTCACTTGCAGCACAAAAATTAAATTTATTTGAAAATTTGTTTAGTCGACTTTATTTTCAAATAATTAAATCAAACCCTATCAAGCAATCAATTCTAACCTATTTTTTCGAAAACTGTTAATTTATCGTTGAAACTCAGCAACAACGCAAGTTTCCATAAATAGAGCTAATCTTATTTTTTTTTTCGAGATTTAGTTTAGAAATTAGTGGTAATGTAGCTAGCTGCAGGGGGTCCACCGGATCCAGCAAAATTTTGAAAGTGGTCTATGGAACAAAAGAGTTTGGGAACCTCTGCTGTAACATAATGACCATAGCGTAAAGAGTACTATTATTGTAGCTGCTTATCTTCCTGCGCCGATTGTAATAGCCCGACAAGGGGTTTGTATAGACAATGCGGCTAGCAATCTATCACTGTTTTGATTCCCTTTTCCAACTATACGCCCAAAATCTCGCTAAACGTGGCCTTTAAGTCTTGTTGCCCTGTGCTCTGTCTACCCTATAAGGGATAAAGACGTGATTAGTATGTATTTATGTCTCTAAAAGCCGTGGTTTCCTAGTGGTTTGACCTGCGGCCTCTCAAGCAGAGCGTCGTGGATTCAAATCTCGGGCTCGCACCTCTGAGTTTTTCGGAATTTATGTGCGAAAATTACATTTGTAATTTGCCATGAGCTTTTCAGTGAAGGAAAACATCGTGAGGAATCCTGCACACATCTGCGAAGAAATTCAATGGTGTGTGTTAATTTCCCAATACGCACTGGGCGCGCGTGGGAACTATAACCCAAACCCTCCAATACACGGAGGAGGCCTATGCCATGAGGCACGCCGAATTACGCGACAATTTAATAAATAAACGACAATAACAACAACAACAACATGTACTTACTGAAATTATAGCGAGTTCGGAATATAAAGGCTTATAAATAAATAAATAAATAAAAATAAATAAGTGACGTTTTCATTTATTTCATTTATTTATTCACTGATTAAGTCGTGATTAAGTCATAAAAAATGTTAGTGTTTGGTCGGTGTATGACTCGTTATTTCAAAAAGCTCGTTTTTGTACTCATTACTTTATGCACACCGTGAGGCGCAGTGTATACCGGCCTCACTTCGCTGTTTGAAAATTAAATTACTATCGACAAATTGGCGGCGCCTCTGGCGGTGTTTGTTGTTACTTAAAACTGACGGCGGCAACTTTGTACAAGGTTACCAACAAGTTATTTGTGTTTGGAAACTTTTAAGACTAGAGTATAACTTTGGTCTAGACTGAGATCGAGTGTACTTAGATAACTTCTGCCATTCTAGCAGTAGTGTAAACACGGCGCTTTTAGCTTTCACGTAACTAGAAAATGAGTTAAAGTTCGCAAGGAAGTTTTAGTTACAATAAGAACGATCAATGCAGGCAGACCAAAAAGATGGCGGACCATTTCGATGAATATCGAATAGGGTGGCAGGAGCACGCTCTTGACAAGGTGGAGTAACTGAAAGAAGAGGCCTTTGCCCAGTATTAGGACGCTCTAACAGGCTTATACCACTGGGCCAAACGCACATAATAATAATAATAATAATATAATAAAGATATTTATTGCCACAAACACAAAAAACAAGACATGATACAAGTTATCCAAAAGATGCACACAAAAATAATTTTGAAAGACAGAAAAAAAAAGAAAGAACAACAATATAATATACATACATAACACAAAACAATGCACAACATAAATGTGGCAAAGGGCTCAGGCTCAGCATGAGCTGCCAGTTCAGATTAAATACAAACTAGCAGCGCTGGTTTTCAGCCTGCGCCCTTCCCACAGCGTGACAGACACATTCAAATAAAAAAAGGGTCGGGTAGGGCCAACATCTACAAATAATTGTTAATTATGAGTCCCTTCGAACTCGATTAATTGTAATAGTAACAATAATAAAAACATAAGTTAAAGCGACGTAATTATAACGTACACTTCTAAAATCGAACGCGACTCTAGCTTCTTTCGTATTTCAAAATAAGCTCTTAGAGGATCCTGATATCCTGGTACTTAAAATCTCCCCCCGACTTACGCCAGACGCGAGTTAAAATTTTTTTACCCATCCCAAAAAGTGAGTTTTCACTTCAAAAACGATATCTTAGACAAAAGATTTAATAGATTCACGGTTAATAACATAAAACATTATCAACGGCATATAATACCGCGATTACCTTTGACGAGCTCCCGTTATTTGGCCACAGTTGCTTGCATCAAGATTATGATGTCTGCCTGTGATCTTAATGCATGCAACTACTTTGATTATTATATCGGTTGCTCCGCAGGGGTAATTACGGTCTATGTCGACGACGTGATTGGTGTTGACGACGTGGTTGGCTTAGTTGGTAGTGACCCTGCCTGCAAAGCAAGCGTCCCGGGTTCAAATCCTGGTAAGGGCATATATTTGTGTGATGAGCACGAATATTTGTTCCTTAGTTATGGATGTTTCCATCGATTTAAGTATGTATTTCTCTACATGAGTATGTACTTATATCGTTGCCTAGTACCCATAATACAAGCCTTACTAGCGCTTACTTTGGGACTAGGTCAATTTGTGTGAATTGTTCCCTAAATTTTATTTATTTATAATATTTATTTATTTATTTATGTCGAGTCGATAATGTCTTATGATAATCATAGGTGTCAAAATGAAAGTCGTCTTCCTCAGCCTCTCCGCGCCTTGTGCGGCTGTGTGTGTGCGTAATTTAACTAGTTTGCATGGCGAAGTGTGGTAGCACTTGTGTGCGTGCAACTATACACGGTAGCAAGAAAATCGGATCACTTCCCGTAGAAAGTTGTATGAAAAGTGACCGGGTTTTTTTGCTCCTCAGTATGTATGCATAATATGCACAGCGAAGCGTAGATTGAACCGGCCTCTTTGCCCTTGGCAAATTCCGTCTTACTTTTTATTGTGTGGGACTGTAGATCGGTATCTAAATGCATCCAAAATAGAATAACAACGTGTATTAGCATAAAAACTGTAGCAAATAATTGCGTCGGTTGTTTACAAAGGTTAATGGATACAAATCGACTTTTGGTAAACAGCCTACTGGTGTTTAATGTTGTTTTTATTATTGCCACCCACGCCGCGTTCAATTTACATAATCACCGAGCTATGGTCACAGTTTAAATCCAGTGAACCAACCCATCCACCACCAACAACGTGCCGAATTTCCGTTTTCACACCGCAGCCGTCCTTTTTTACTCTCTATCGCCCGTTCAAATACGTAACCCCTTATTCATAAACGCTCTGTAGGCTACTGTTAACTTAGTAATCGTTTGTCCTTGTCTGTGAAAGGTAAATGTCACAGTGACAGATAAGGTCAAACGATTGCTAAGTTAGCAGAAGCCTACAGAGCGTTTATGAATAAGGGGGTAACTCTCGACATATCGGCGGCCATTATTGTCGAACCCTTATCTTAAAGCTACATGTCATTACGAATAGGTAAGGGGTCATCCATAAAGTACGTCACACATTTAGGGGGGGGGGGGTCTGGAAATTTGTGACTCGCGAACAAAATGATTGCAGTCTTCATAGTAAACCTTGTGACAAGGGGGGGAGGGGGGCTCTAGAAATCATGAAATTGGTGTGATGTACTTTATGGACGGCCCCTAAGGTACACTTCGACTCACACTTTCTTCTGCCCACCTGGTAGAGTTACCTTTTTAGAGTAAAGGAAAAAGAAGACAAAGAAATTATGAAATGGGTCAGTGTAGTCAGTACATCATAATTCTAAATAGGTAGATACTAACACGAGAAAATTCAGTAACCCAGAAAACAGTTTCTTTAACACATCGCTTTTTTTGCATCGCATTTGCTTGTCGCTTTTTAACAAATCGCTGAGCGATTTGTTTGTAGATTGGTTACTGGCTGTATACTTTGCTACTAGTTCGATAACAGAAGAATCTGAGGGACAATTTTGAGGCTTTCCATGCAATTTTTTTTGACGCTTATTTCATTACCTTTACTCTTGCGCAAGGAACGTGGTAAGGTTTTTCAATTAAACTTCGACAATAGCTTTTTACTTTGAGATCCGACTTGAAAATATTCAAAGTTGAAAGTATTTTTTAAGTAAAAAAAAAAGTTACAATTATGTTATGCAGACAGTTTTCTACGGTAAGTATGTATAGTGCCTACTTCTTTGGCACGCTCTGCATTTTTTTCTTAACTACTTGATGGATTTTAACAAAAGCAGTGAACAAATATTTCTTGATTTGTGATTTCGACTTTTTCCTGCTGTAATTATCTTCAATTTTTTTTTTGGTTACTGTTGTTTTTTACTCAAAGGATGGATTGACAGCCCAGAGGCCTTACCATGACGTCTTAATGCAATTCAGTATAGGTTCGCTCGCTGTCAGATTCATACTAAAAGTGACAGCTAAAACTTGAACTGAGTCGGAATTAGGACGTCGTGGTAAGCCCCAGCCTTTGGTTAGTAGAAGTTCTAATTCGCACCATTTCGAGAGCCGTAACCTAACCATAACTTCTAAGCCAAACAACTAATAAAATCAAACTTCGCGTTCAAGCCAAATGAACATTTAATTTGGTTCCAATTTAAATACCAATTAGCCAACTAGTTCAACTGATTAAAATGTCTTCTTGCACTGTCATCTCTTATTACCAGGCCCCTATTTCAAACTTGACAATTGTCGGCAACATGTGACAATTCGAAATGCAAGGCGCAGTCCATATGAAGCCAACTGGCGTATATTCTGGTCGAGTTTGCAATGTAAACTGAATTGTCACTTGTCATCGACAGTTGTCGCGTTAATGGCGAAATAGGGTCAGAGGTCGGCAATCATCATAGCAATACTTAACCTTACCCTGGAGACAGCTGCTTGGAACAAGGTCTACTCGTACGAAGCCTCTCATTTGCCCGAATTTCATATGCCATAATGTAATGTTTGCCATAATGATCATTTGCCATAACTTTTTTTTCTCTTTAACTGTTAATTGTTCAGGATTTTTATGAAACAAACCTAACCTAAAGAGTTCTACAGGATCGCCATTTCAAAGCTCCTGAAAAAATTACGGTTTCAGAGAAAAAAAGAGTTATGGCAGATCATTATGGCAAACAATACATTTATGACATATGAAATTCGGGCAAACGATAGAGAACCCTGGCATAAAATTGACAGAAAGTCTATGAAACAAATTTCAAAAGCGTCGGTTACAGCTAATGTTGTTGTCAAAGTAACTTTGTGCAACTCATACTAATGTATAGTCGACCATGTCCTTTAGCACCTTAAGGTTCAATGTCAATTGGACGGCTTAAAACATCAAAGCCTATTTTTCACTCACAAGTCAATGTGACAATCAGCTTTATTGTTTTTTTTTTTTGATGGAGGAACTGTCAGAAAAAATGATAAAGCACTTTCTTGGTCGACTGTACAAGATTACTATATCGGACCAGTATTTTTTGTAGATTATTTCCTTTTGTAAATTATGTGACAAAACTGATTAAATTCCATGATTTTGTGTTCGTCTCAAGCTATTTGGGTAGTGCCATTTAAGTTGGCGACTCAATTATAAGCGGTGGATCAATTAAGTTCAGCTTTAAGTTAACGAAACTTACAACTTATAACAACTATAAACGGTTCAAAGCAAAAGTAGAAAGTTAAATTGGACGCGAAGCAATATCGAAGTGAGATACGCGAAATGAGAAATGAACTATTTTGTTGGTAACTCATACAATTTCATCTCATTCCCCTAGCTTTACCACTACGTATTAGGGCTCTATCTACCCCGTAAGGAATTAAAACGTGATTTATGTATGTATTGTTTAGCCACATTGCCTCTCAAAATCTTTTCCAGTATTGTAAAGTATTTAAGCGTAAAAAACCACGCTATTATCATCTAACTAATATTATAAATGCGAAAGTATGGATGGATGGATGGATGGATGTTTGTTTGTTACTCAATCACGCCAGAACGGCCCAACGGATCTGGATGAAATTTGGCAAATAGATAGAGAAAAGTCTGGAATAGCATATAGGCTACTTTTTATCCCGGAAAATTGCGTAGTTCCCGCGGGATAGCGATAAACTAATTCTTTGCAGACGAAGTCGCTGGCAACAGCTAGTAAAAAATACATCTTAAAAATCCACTTTATATTTCGTGGTCGGGTTCAACAATTAAGGTTTACTTAGTTTATTTAAGCTCCAACGATAATTTACATAAAAACCCAGTTAAGGGTATAATCATGGCATTAATTTAATGCTCTTAATTTAGAAGCCATTAAAGTAAGAGTCCACGTTTCGTTCTTTATCAACGCTTAGATACAAGGAGAAAATATCCATCTCAGCTCTGTAGGATGGTAATGCATCTGCAATACTTTAGTGTCGCCGGTGTCCATGGCTTGAAATTTGACATGCAAGTATGCACGAAGGGATTTATGAAAAAACATGATGTGTCGACGCATCGTCAGCTAGCGACCTCCCGCGGCGGTTTACGGAACTACTTTAACTTCACTTTCGCCCACCGGGGCGCTGTTATTTTGTATAAAAGTAGGATCTCAAGCCAGAGCGGCACTGCACTGTTTCGTCTCAATTACTACTTCATGTAACTACTCACGTGACTGTCAAAAATTAATATTTTTTATTTAAATAAAATCATTTTTAAAAGTTATAATAAAAAAAACGCTTATTGAAGAAGAACCTGAAGCCATCAATGCCCCAACAACATGGAATAAAAGAGATGTAGCTGTGATTTGTGTATTTGTATACATACATACATACATACATATCGTCACGCCTCTTTCCCATTTGTATTTGTATACATATAAAAATATACAAAAAAAATACAAAATAATTTATTTCACAAAAAAACATTTAAGTACACACAGCAAAGCTATTCGGTAAGCAGGTTTAAAGCGGCGCGTGCATGCAAAGGTGCTTACCGAATAGCTTTGCTGTGTCTATCTACAATAATTATCTGATTATCCATCAGAGACCAAACTAGGCTGAGCCTGTATCTTGGCCGTCTGCGAGTGCCGTTGACAAAGTTAAATTAAATACAACAACAATCAACCATGCACAACGACAACCATGCCATGCATGGGATAATCATGCTAAACGTAGGTCTTCTTAACTTAGGCTCTGTCTACCCCGTAAGGGATAAAGACGTGATTTATGTATGTTTGTGTATGTATGTATAAACAATAAAGACTTCATATTTAGCAGAGATGTTCGTTGAGGATCACGTAGGTGCTTTAGGAAGGGGTTATTCGAATTACCCACGGGACAAAAGGACGGAATATTTTGTGTGTCCCGATAAAGGCAACGTCAAAGAAGCACAAACTTATTGCTGAATAATTAGTTGTCGCCCGCAACTTCGCCTGCGGAGAACTCATTTATCGCACGCCTGAGGAAACTGTGTTATGCAATTTTCCGGGATAAATTACTATACTTACTATGTCCTGGTCTCACATTATCTCTATACCAAATTTGATCACGATCGATTGAGTAGTTTACACGTGAAAGCGTTACAAACAATCAAACAAACACACATGGAATTGGGCTGGTCACGTCTGCCGAATGCACCCAATCTTTGGATGCCGCGGGATGGCCATCGAAGCAGAAGCAGACCAAAGAGGAGATGGCGGGACGACTTGGATGCGTATCGAAAAAGGTGGCAGGAGCATGCTCTTGACACAAGAGGAGTGGCAGAAAGAAGGGGAGGCCTTTGCCCAGCAGTGGGCATTCGCATTTATTATATGTATAAAGTTAGGAACGACTTTCCTCGACCCCTTACCAAAATGTCTCGATTCGGTTGCCATTTCAGTCACAACATACTTGTGGAAACGTTTAAGCGATAATTCTGGCACTTCCACGACATTATCGTTTAACGCTATATTATGCTACATTCCAAGCAAGACGGCACAAACATAACAGCCACGCTCCCAAACGTGTCTAGACTATCTAGCATGCTCAAGTCCAAAATACGAGCGCTTATTTTGCTCCCAGGCCAAAATATAAACGCTTTGCGAATGTTTTTTTTTATTATTCTTTTATGTAACTGGCCGCGTACATCTGGCTTCCTAAAAGGAATAAAACTCGGCGTATTGTTACGATGCAATTGTTTTGCCGCAATGGACTGGGAAACGGCCGACATAGGAAGAAAATGAGAGCAGGTACAATGGTTTTCTTTATGTTAATTACGAATATGTAACTTTACTTCATCGTAGCAGTTAACTGCATGACATTTACGCGGTAAACCATAGCGGCCTTCATACTAGACTTTGGGTCTGTATCGCGACCACTAAAATACAAGAATAAGAATAATAAACAAAATAGAAATAGTTGTAAAGTAGTGTGTTGTGTGTGTGCACGTACGGAGCATTTCTCGGTGTAGAAAACGATCGCTATTTCTCGAAGAAAATTTTGCATTGTACCTACCTAATACATTTTTATACAGTCGGCCAAGAAATTCTTTTACTGCACAAAGGTTCCATGACAATTCGTACGGCTTAAAATGTAAAAGACTATTTTACAAGAATTTATTTATGTATGTACCTTACCTATGTATGTAAGTATGTTTGTCCTTTGTTATCTTCAATCGATTGAGCTGAAATTTATATCATCGGCAGCAAAATCGGATGACAATACAATAATCTGGTAGTGGAGTTCTGGTGACCCAGCCAGGATCATCTCCGCAGCAGGGAACTCTTCAACGGTTGGTCCGATTGACTTGCAATTCGGTACACATGTGTAAGACGGATGACAAAACAACTGCAGTCGCCAAAAAAACTTGTATTAAAAATTATTTTTTGACAGAAACTTTTGCACTTTGAAATCCTAATAATAATCGGATGTATTCTTTGTGCTATAGGAACTGCCTTAAAAAAATAAGAGTACTTACTTAGCTCACCAGCACGTTAGCTCTTAGAATACCATTCGGTTTGTCTTGGTGTCTCCATCACTCAGCCGATTCAAGTATCAAACCCATAAGAGTGAGTGAGACAGCAAGTCAAACCCGAATGCCAATCAAATAGCTCACGGACAGTACAATACAATACAATACAATACAAATACTCTTTATTGAACAACGTAATCAATACAAAACAATACAGAAACAAAGATCAAAGTATACAATAGGCGGTCTTATCGCTTAATAGCGATCTCTACCGGACAACCATACAGACCAGACAGTACTTGTTTGACTGCATCTCATAATGCAACACCTTATCGTAACGGATCCCAAAGAGTTCCGGCAAAAAAACAAACCAAACATCCAGAAGGCAAACAGAGATAAGGAAAAACCAATGGCCCACATCTGGCGCTAGACAAAAGAGAGAATTAACACAATTCGCATTGTTCCATTTTTGGTCTATTATATAGTGGGTTCAGCACTGCCACTTCGAGACTGCATTTAAATCGGAGACGTCAGAGCCTTAAGTGGATTTGAGACATTTATTGCGTTACAACTTCTAAAAGGCGGAAACTTGTTCGTTACTTTAAGTGAATTCGCGTGGAGTTTAGTGCTTTCACAGAGTAAGGAGTAGGTTGTCATAAATATTATGTTCGTTACCAAGACGTCAAAAATATCTATACACCTTCATGACATACATATATTTGTCATACTGGCTGTATCGATATTTATGCCCGCGACTGTACACCACCACAGAATTTAGATTATTGTTTATGTTGACCTGTAGGCTTATTGTCTAACTCGCTCGCAGTCGCCATCGTGTTCATTTTGACAGTTTTTGTATGAATGTGACAGCTAGCTGATTACGATGCCAATTGTCAGCCCGTACACGAACTGTCAAAATGAACACGATGGCGAATGCGAGCGAGTTAGACAATAAGCGTAGGTACTGTAGACACTCATCTAAGATATTCAGTATTACTTAGGTATTACTCTACAGATTTTTGCATACGTTTACATACGTATAAGTGTTTATACTAACAGTACAATAGGAAAAAAATCGGTTCACAACTTATAACTCCCTGTACATCACCTGAATATGTCGAATGGAGATCATGGTGTTTCTTAATTAAAAAAAATGATGTTTCAGAATAATGTTTATCACTGGGATGATGTTGTGCCTGCTGTCTGGGTTAGCGTTCTCGAGTCAAACACGTCGTGGAGCTGGCACGCTGGTGGACTTCAGCGACCCTAAGGTACGTGGACTAAGAAATAAGTAAAAGCCACTCAAAGATGGGCAATCTCTTCATCAACTGAAGTACGCGGTACGTATGTGAGACGGAAATACTTAATGCTCCCTCCGTAGATGAAAATCAAGGTGAAAAGTATTTAAGCATTTAATAGAGAGGATGGCCACACACACAACAAGACGTCCTGGGAGGCATGTTTTAATATGGATCCTAAACTTATGCGTTTTGTATCGAACAAATGACACTTATTCGAAATATTATAAGCGGGATGTGAACCTTGATTACCTTTATTGAGCACCCGATATTTCGACGCAGCGCGAAAATACTAACCGTGCATGATTGAAAACTCTTAAATGATACTTATCTCGTCGTCGTCGCTTACTTCACTTTTTCAGTTTGTATACTTAACTATTCTCACTTCTTTGCATATAGATTTTATTTAAAACTTTTTACAATACATTTATCAGTAACTTCGTTTCCAACCACATTTTTATTTGACAAATTCAATGCACACAATGCAACGAATGCGAATTAATCAGTTCGCTCGTCGCTTTTCCACGAAGCTCTTAGTTCTTTCGTCGAGTGGGTTGGATTAACTTATCCCGGCGTTTTCTTTTCACCTGACAGTTGTACTGACTACTATCTATTTCATTTGGCGCACTCGAGTCTTTCGTAAATCCTTCAAAATGTATTTTTTAATTTTCATAGCGCGGTAGATACTGATCACATTTTTTAATGCACAAATAAATCGAATAAGTGTTCGTAATTTCGTATAAGTACCTAAATGATTTTATCGAATTAGACTGATGATTTGCCATAAACTAAGCTTGGAAAAGCGACTACTAACGAGGTGTCGGTCAATTAATTGTCGTGCTAAAGGATTGGTCATGTTTAGCATGATTGACGTATAGGTAGAAAATGCAATCACAATAGTGATGGGTTGTTAGCCGCATCGCCTATAACTTGATTCCTAAAATTTTCGCCAATTCCCTCGTTTTGCTTACCTTCTACGCGGGAAAAGAAGCAACTGGTACATTCTATGTTTTTTCTTTGCTCACAGACCAGCATGGAAAACAAGGCAAGAAAAATAAATTATCATTGTTGCTAAAGTACTTTATTATTATCGTCCAGGTCCAAGGGCACTTGGATGCCCTAGTCCGGATGGCACAGTCCTGCGTCATCAAGGTCCGAGCGACCCCCAAAGACGTCAGGGCCTACTTCACCAACTCGGCGCCACTGACGCGGTCGGGTCAATGTTTCGCGGCTTGCATGCTGGAACAGAGTGACGTTATTAACCATGGGAAGGTAGGTTTAAATCAGGCACAGTTCTGCGTCATCAAGGTCCGAGCGACCCCCAAAGACGTCAGGGTCTACTTCACCAACTCGGCGCTACTGACGCGGTTGGGTCCGTGTTTCGCGGCTTGCATGCTGGAACAGAGTGACGTTGTTAACCATAGGAAGGTAGGTTTAAATCAGGCACACTCCTGCCTCATCAAAGTCCGAGCGACCTCCAAAGACGTCAGGGCCTACACTTCACTAACTCGACGCATCTGACGCCTACTTGACCAACTCGGCGCCACTGACGCGGTCGGGCCAATGCTTCGCGGCTTGCATGCTTAGGAAGGTAAGCGGGTGGTAGGACCTTGTGTAAGGTCCACACTTGTGGCTACAAGTGACATTAGACATGACGCTTCGAAGCGTTGCGGAGTCACCATATGCTTTTCATTTAGTATAGGTAGATAACGTTGTTTTCCGTAGGTTTAGTCAATCCCATGCAAATTCATTCCATTCTATAAGCGTTATCGACAGTTAAAAGTGACTGAGTAAGCCCGCACACACCTGCGAAGCAATTCAATGTTGTATGTAAAGCCATAAGAACATAGTAGAACGGAAACTCCCGCTCCGGCCGGACTCAAGGTCACGATATTAGAGTACCCACTAAGCGGCTACTCAGTCAGGCTGTCATGACCGGCGCCGCCGCACGCGCGTTTGGCTGTTTGCGCGTTCCGTACCTTCATCTTGGAAACGCACCTAATGATTTATAAATCTTATATTTTGTAAAACTAGAATAAAATAATGATATCAAAGTAAATAAAAACCTATATTTTAGCGATATTATCTTTAGACGTAAGTAATATTTAACAGTTAAGCAACCCTAGCAACACGCCTGTACGACAGAGGGGTGTAACGACGTGAGGGGGGAAGTAGGTATATAAATGGCGGCGTTTTGGACGCGGTCAAAAGATTCCGTTCTACTCTGTTATTATTTATTCTTATGGTAAAGGAACTGTAAACCAAGCCCTCTAACCCTAAGAGGAAGCGTGTCCAGTGCGACGTATGTAGGCTGGAAATGATGATGATGAATTCCCCTGTACGTTTATTCCAGGTCAACCGCGAACTTCTCGTTCACCTAGCCAGCCTAGTGAACGGAAAGAACTCCCGCGTGGTCCGCAAGCTAAACAGTGTCTCCCGAATGTGCTTGGACAGTATTGAGGGCATGTCTGATCGTTGCCAGCTCGCCTCGACCTACAACGATTGCCTTAACGAGAACATGGTCGAGTTTGCCTTTCCACTGGACATCGCCGAGGAAGCCGTGAGGAAGATGCCTTTCCACCTAATACAGCCTAAGTAAGTTGGTTAAAGATGAGTTTTCTAGACAGTTACGCTGGTATCAATATCATCGCTAAGCAAGTCAAAGTCAAAGTCAAAGTCAAAGTCAAAGTCAATGTGATTTAATCGTAAACATAGGTACAACTGGATCAAGTACAAGTACAAGTAAGTAAGTAGTAGTAGTGTCTGGTACAAGTGTTGAAGCTTCCATAACTTCAAGAGATGCTGAAGCATAATGTTATTGATGCTCGCCTCTAACTGCATACCTACCAGTAAGGTTCAAAAGTTCCTGGCCGTATATATTTAAAAGAAGAAAACAAGAAACAAATGAATGTCATTTTATTTGTCATTTATTCAGCTATTGTGTGGATAATTTCGTGGTTTGTAACTTTCGTTTTCATAAAATTTTCTTTGATTTAAATATAAAAAGCGGTGTAATTTGTACAATGTTCAAATTGGAGTATCGATCAGTGATAAAATTTCTGACAAAGGAAGGCATAAGTCCAACTATAATCAAAGAAAGGTTAGATAACGTGTATGGGAATTCCTCCCCTTCGTTTTCGACTGTTAAGGATTGGTGTAAGCAGTTTCGTTTAGGGCGTGAGTCCATCGATGACGAACCCCGACCAGGCCGCCCTGTTGAGGTTCTTACGCAAGATAACGTCGATTTAGTCGAACAAGAGGTAGTGAAGGACAGAAGACTAAAGACGAAGGAAATAGCGTCAAGAACGGGACTTACGAAAATAACAGTCCTTAGGATTCTACACGACCATCTAAACATGAATAAGGTTAGTGCAAGATGGGTCCCGAAACTTCTCTCGAGTGCTCAGCGAGCTGAACGAGTGGCGTGCTCCAAGGAACTTTTAGAGGAGTTCAAGTCATGTGAGAGTGAATTTATCCAGTCCATTGTTACCGGAGACGAAACTATGGTCTTATACTATGATCCTCTTTCGAAAAGAGAGTCGATGGAGTGGCGTCGTTCTGGGGAAGCACCCCCTCGAAAGGCAAAGGTGTGCCAATCTACCAAAAAGATAATGGCCACAATATTTTGGGATTGCGAAGGGATATTGCTTATAGATATCAAAGAACGCAATCAGACAGTAAACGGCAGTTACTATGCTTGCCTTATAGACCAGTTGCGAGAAGCAATAAAGCTTAAACGTCGAGGAAAACTCAGCAGGGGTGTCCGTCTTCTTCATGACAATGCGCCTGTCCACACGGCTGCAGTTGTAAAGGCGGCTATATCTAAATGTGGATTTAAAACAATCCGTCACCCACCTTACAGCCCTGATCTAGCCCCAAGCGACTATTTTTTATTTTCTAAACTTAAATCGGACTTAAGGGGGAGAAAATTTTCGTCCGATGATGAGGTCGCTGCTGCAGTTTTCGAGCATTTCGAAGACAAAACTTCCGAATATTATTTTAAAGGCATAGAAATATTAATCAAACGATCTGAAAAATGTATAACAATAGGAGGAGACTACATTGAAAAATAAAAATATTTTTTTTAACCTAAACGTTAATTTTCATTATTAGGCCGGAAACTTTTGAACCTTACCACTATATAACGTGTATCAATGAGAATAATTATTATGACATATATTCTCTTCCAGCTTGACGTTAGTAGTTGGAGTTCTTTTTCAATCATAATCTGAGCGTTTCCAATTCTTCTAGGTATAAGTATCTTAACAAAAATTTGATCGAGTTGCCATTTCTGCTTGATATTTCTTAGAATGCCGAGAGGAAAAAGCCAATCCATCTTATACTAAGTTGGTTACTTTTAGGATTTTGGAAATTAATCCATTTGGATATTAATCTGCTGTCAGCGACACAAATTCATAGAAACAGATGACGATGGCAACTCTTATGGCTTTGTATCGATTCAAACTTTCGCGTTTTTAACACATTGTTATATACTTTTTGTTTTTTTTTACGTGATTAAGTCCCGTTTTATTATATAATAATCTTATGGCTTTACCATAATATTTAAGATAGGTACTTACTGGGTCACAAGCTAAATCTCCCGATGTTTGGTCTAAACCTAATCGTCTTCTTTCTTGTCCTATGCATCTCTTCTTATTCTTTAATTAATATATTTACCTTTAACAGATATAACGTTTATGATATTACTAGCTGTTGCCAGCGACTTCGTCTGCAAAGAATTTGTTTATCGCTATCCCGCGGGAACTACGCAATTTTCCGGGATAAAAAGTAGCCTATGTGCTATTCCAGACTTTTCTCTATCTATGTGCCGAATTTCATCCAGATCCGTTGGGCCGTTCTGGCGTGATTGAGTCACAAACAAACATTCATCCATCCATCCATCCATCCATCCATACTCCATACTTACACATTTATAATATACAAACATATATATATGATTATAAAGTGAAAGTATGGATGGATGGATGGATGGATGATATGATATATGATATGATGATGATGATGATGATGATATGATGATATTACTATCACAATAAATATAAGTTTAAGAAAATCTGGAGATCATAGCAAAATTCGATCTTTACACGTATTCTTCTTTAACAAAAGACCACTAAAATATTAAATTCAAAGGATAAACATAATGCACAAAAGGTAAATATTATTATACGTCTAAATCTGGTAAACACTTCAAACAATAGGATTCACAGTATCGTGACCTTTGATATAAAATAATATTAAGTTTCAGAAGATTCTAATACGTCTGGCAACTTATTAATATACAGATATCATACAAATTTTCAAGAAAGGTGAACGAGGACGAACAAGTTCAAAACTTGAACTTGTATTGTAATTTAGTCGCCTACAAATTTATTATTAAAGCAAAACGTAATCTGAAGTTTCTTTTTTTGTTTTTTTTTTCTATTGAAGCAGTGAAGCTTTTTGGTAGAATATTATGCAAATTAGAAAAAAAGCAGCCTTTGGAATGAGTTGGCAATTTAAAAGACAGTACAGTTAAGTTCAATTAAAAGTTCGAAGTCTAGAGGACACTTGATAGAAAAATCAAAAATTACTCCCTGTTTAAACGAAAGATATTTTTTAATTACGGTGATAATAATATCTATCATTCATAAATTTGCATAGCAATTTGTATGATATTGTTTATGAGGTCGTCCACTGATGCATTTAAGCTATAATATGCACGTGTACTTTAATATTTTTATATCTTGTGTTATTACCAGCGGTGTATTACATTATCTAAATGCTCATCTGTGTTTATTAAAGCTTGTACCTTTTTCCTTAAGTACTTTTATGTATTTAAATTTGTGTTGTTTGTTGCAGCTTACCTCAAGAACTTCGGCAATCATCGTTTTAATTTAAGTTAATTTTATATTTTTATACAATAAATATTACTTATCATTTTTTTTACTGTTTTTTGTAGATTAACTATACATAAGTACATACATAAATCACGTCTTTATCCCATACCTTTATCCAATGGACTGCTATAGGCCGATGATGATGATAATGATGATATTATAATTTCATCGAGTGTAACTAAACGCCGTCCAATATTCTAGACGAGTAAGTAACATTTATTTGCTCAAGGCGGGTGGTAGGGCCTTGTGCAAGGTCCGTCCGGATCGCTACCACCATCTTACTCGCTAATCCTGCCGCTAAGTAGCAGTGCTTGCCCTGCTACGTTCCGGTGTGGAGAGTAAGACAGCCGGGGAAATTACGGGCACAAGAGGCATTTCATCTAAGTCCTCTAGGTTGGCAACGCATCTGCAATCCCTCCGGGTTGCTGATGTCTATGGGCAGTGGTGATCGTTTACCATCAGGTGACCCACTTGCTCGTTTGCCTTCCTATTCACATAAAAAAGGCGCAAAATCATTATTAAACATTCTAAATGAAAGACTAAGGGCCTGTCTCACCAGTCCTTAAAGAACTGTCAGTTATCTATGATTCCGTCTCTATTTATTACTACGAAACAGACAGAGACGTCAATAGATAACTGACAGTTAAGGAGTGGTGAAACAGGCCCTAAATGACACATTTAAACGCAGACAACTTAGCAAGGCTAAATACCTAAGTATATCTTATATTTCTAATCCTAAAGTAGGTAACTCTTTTTTTGTTTTCGTAAACAAAAAAATCTCGGTAAACATTCTAGTAATGAAATGACAGGATAACACCCAGAAATACACCCACCATTTTCCGAGAAGCATAAATAATAAATGAATGTAAATTCCCACCGAAATGAGGACAGCCAACAAATACGATCACCCTCAAAAGAGGAAAACGTATCTTGCAACTTTCTTCAGCAAATTTATCTCTAGTGTGTATTTTAACACGATCAACTTCCTCTCGTTGATATTTTCATTTCTATTGAGATGAATTGTTGTTAAATACATAGACGTTCAAGACGTTTTTCATGTCAAAAACATATACTAGAGGCTCTGTTTGTTGTCGTTTCGTTCCGCTAATGACGCCACCAAATTACCCATAATAATAGAGACGTTAACGCAAACGCGTTCGAGACGTTTTTGTTTGAAAACTTACACTAGAGGCTCAACTTAAGTCTACACTTCATTTAGTTTAGAATGAGAAACCACAATAACATTGTATTGCGTCTGGTCAACTATTTCTTACCTAGCAAATAGTACAGGGCAATAGTTTGGCAGCCGCAAAATAAAATTGTTTTAATCTCACTTTATTTGCGTGTCGTCAATTGTTACTCTAGTACAATTGTAAAGAGATTACAGTTCACGAGCCGCAATTATAATGTTGTTGTGGTTTCTCATTCTAAATTAAATGAAGTATAGCGACGTTCATTTCAGACACCTATTAAGCGGTCCAAATCCAAATACCTTATTTTTCCTCGTTCCTTCATCAATTTACCAAACAAAGCCTGAGTAAATTGTGCTCATGTTTAGACGTACAATATACTTCATGTGTGCTTCGTCTGTTCTTTAGTAAACAACCGGATGACCTTTGTATGTGTAATCTATAAAAGCTACTTTCATAATACATAATATCGCTTTGATATAATTTTGTGCTCAACTAAAATAAAGACTAGGATACGATACGATATGTATACGATAATCACGCCGACAAAAGTATCAAAAAAGTAATAAAATGTTGATAAAAAATCAAGATGACTTACCTTATTTCCGGAATCAAAGAACCGTTTCTTTGAAGAGAAAATTTTTGCTAGCGTCAAGTAAAGTCAGAAACGCTGATAAAATAGAACGTAATTTTGAACATTTTTCAACATAAGATTAAAATCATACACCGAGCGAAGCCCTTGGCCGTGTTTTTTAAATTGAATTAAGTAATATGAAGGCTTCAAATTCTTAATATCCCTTTAATTACGTCTGGAGTTAACTTCGAGACACTAAGGATCGCCTTTCATAGCAACTCTTCATTTTATGTGCCTTATACATCAGCCTAAAGCTATTTACACACGAACTTGATTAAATAACATATGATCTGTCGACATTGTTTGACAATTCGTTCGTGCCGTGACTCTTTAAGCCGCACAAGGAAAAACATAAGCTCATATTTTCTTGTACAACTCCAACAAATAAGTACAATATAATAACACGAAAGGGAAAAGGGAACTCAGCTGAGCGAACTGAATGCAAAAGTGTCGTTTAGTGAACTACTACTACCTACGGTTGCTTTGCGTAGGTACATACATTCATATTGTATGCTATTAAATAGTTGCATGAGACTCCACAAAAACTAATAGAAAGCAAGCGGGTGGTAGGGCCTTGTGCAAGGTCCGTGCGGATCGCTACCACCATCTTACTCGCTAATCCTGCCGCTAAGCAGCAAGCAGCTCTCCGGTGTGGAGAGTAAGACAGCCGGGGAAATTACGGGCACAAGGGGCATTTCATCTAAGTCCTCTAGGTTGGCAACGCATCTGCAATCCCTCCGGGGTTGCGGGTGTCTATGGGCAGTGGTGATCGCTTACCATCAGGTGACTCACTTGCTCGTTTGCCTTCCTATTAACATAAAAAAAGAAAGAATGAGGAGAGGAGAGGAAGTCATAGGTGTTATCGGTGTTATGAGAAATTTATAAGATTATTTATTATTTTATAAGAGAGCATGCCGCTTTGCACATTGGTTTAAGAAGTATTTGGAAAATTATTGAATTATAATTAGATACATAAATTTCTTCCTTGTAATAAATTACTTGTGGTTTAAGTGGTTTTTTTTCCGTCTACATTACTAAAACTCAGCTTGTATGGACAATGCCATTTTAAAAACTATCAGAGTAAACCTAATTTTATGAAACTCCGTTTTATGGTTGTTTAGAAATTAATATTTTGCAGTGACGCCACTAAAGTGATATTCTATTAGTGACTATTCTGCTGGACCTACGTCAATGATATATTAATATTTAATCATAAGGTAAATGTCAAAGACACAATTACACGAGAAACCTCTTATAATTCGAGTGTTTTGTACTTAACGTCAAAAGCTCCCTTACAATTAACTATGACGACTTGACATCTTAAAATTTTGTTGTTTGTGTAGGATAAGATGACGGAAAAATATCGTTTTCTCTTCTTAGATACTTGGTTAACCTTTACAAAGGTCAAATGTAATTTTAAAAGTGACAAACCAATTTATGAAATTGCTGTTGATTCGAGGCACATGATTAGATTAGATTCGTTTATTTGACATTTGCACTTCTCAATTTAGTATCCGAGATATTGTAAGAGTAGACTTTAGAGGCTCAGTTCTTACTGTATGTATCTATTTGACACTTTAAACGCGTTCGACGTATTTTTTGAACGAAAACTTACCCTACTGCATCAGGTCAGCGTGGAAAAAAATTGTGGCTGTGTAGTTGATAGCACTCTCTTTTTACTTCTACTCTGTATCATGGCATAACTGCCTTAAATACACAACACACCAAACACAAGGCGTAATCTGGTCACTAACCGACACAGAATATAAAAGAAAAAATGCTAGTGCCTAATAAGAAATGGCCTGGCGACTAGACTATATAAACATTAAGTATACAAACCAGGGATGTCACAAACGTGAAATTTTGGTCGGGATAAAGATATATGAATAAACTATAACGGTTTCAGTTATACGGTTAGGTAGGTACGGAAAGGAAATGATTTTAGATTATCAGATAGCGTTTTGGAAAAAGGTCGGGATAGGGGTGCGTGTCGGGTTACCTCCACGTGTGGCCAAGAGCTGCGGTTCGTTTCTGGATCCGTCCGGGGGGAAGATCAGTGCTTGGTCCGGTGCACCCTGGGCAACGGCTAATGATTTCCTGGCAGTATCTGAGGGATATCATTGACCGTTGGCTAAGAGCCCGACAGGTGGGGAGGGGGGTCTTAGACCGTGTTAACCGTACAACGTTGCCGACATTTTGTCACAAGATTTTATCATTAAAATTTTTACCCTGACATTGGCAAAGTTGTCGTCGCTACAACGACTTGTAACGCCACAATTAAAGAAGAAGAAGAAAAAGGTCAGGTCAAGAGTACCCGAAACCTAAAAAACGACGCTATCTGATACATACATACAATACCGTCACGCCTCTTTCCCACAGGGGTAGGCATAATGACCGTGACCATTTATTTTTTGACTCAAAACGGGACATTGATTTATTTAGGTCAATTAACAGGTAGTCAATGAAAACGTTTTTCAAAAAAAGTCAGTTAGCTTAAAAGTTACGAAATAAAAAATATATATTTACCAGAGGAACCATTTTGCTTTAATATTGCTGGTGATAATAGTGACCTTGACAGTACCAAATTTAACGATTTCGGACATTTTTGTTCCGGATATCCGATAATTTCGGTTCAGATTACAGAGCTTCATGGCATCCCTGATCCATTTCATACGGGGAATTATATCTGTACGGACCGCGTGGGTGGTATTTCTTCCAATTCGTATTATGTTATTTTCTGAGACACAGACACAGATGTGAAAGGCCGTTGTGTCTTAGATTAGGATTTATCATGATAGAGCTATGTTGAGAATAAATGAGTGTAATAATATTGGTGGTCGTTTATTGGTCGATTAAACGCTGAATTAATTGTTAGTTGTAATTGGTTTTTATTGCTTAATTTATGTCTCTATAGTCTGTCTGTTTTATAGTCCTAGAGCTGATGGATATTTCTGGTGTAGGCTTTTAGAGTCAGAGTAAAACCCTGTACAGTCATAATAGGTACAAAAACATTTTTTGCGTTGAAATGTCATTAAAGCTAGTTGGATTTTGAATAAATAAGCACCTTAAATTCATCGCTGGGAAGTAATGAAACAAACAGAGCTACACCTAGAGCGAGTAACCCTCGGGCTTGTTATGGCTTTCTTTATTGTTCCGATATAAAATATGCTACTAAATCGATGCTGTGACTAGTTTAGACAAATATCTTTAACTAGCTTCTGCCCGCGACTTCGTCCGCGTAGAATTAGCAATTGATATGTTTTTCGCTATCCCGCGGGAACTATACAATTTTCCGGGCTAAAAGGTAGCCTATGTTTTAATCTAGGGTACCAGCTATATTCGTTCCAAATTTTATCCAAATCCGTCCAGTCGTTTTAGCGTGAAGAAGGAACAAACATACACACTCACTCACATCGTCACATCGTCACATTGTCACTCACAAACTTTCGCATTTATAATATTAGTAGGATAAATTTGACAATAAGTTAGTAATAATGCAAAATACCTACTACTTTTGGTATAATGGAAAGCTTGATTTTGTCTGTTCGTTTTGCTTCAGTTACGAACGTAAATGTACTATTTACAAAGTAGGGACGCGACTACGTACTGATCAGATTTATTCGCGACTGCTGAAAAACGAGGGTTCCGTTAACGGTAGAAAGGCAATCAAAATGATACACTGGCATGTAATTAACAGATAGAATCTTTATTACGGAAATATAAAATGTGCTCGAGGCAAACAAAGCAATACATAATAAGTAATACATAGTATACATAGTAACATTTAGCTCTGTTTCCAATTGAATACCTAGGTATACAAAGTATCTTTACAGCAGTTTTAGGATTTCTATATCGAGTTCGAGTATTCCAGGTGATAGAAAGAGATGTAAATATAAGGCTGGAACGCGAATACGAAACTTTGGTGGTTTCTCGGATGATCAAAGCAATTTTCTTTAAATTCATTAATAAAGAACACCTTCAAAACGCTTGATTCGCCTGAATCTATTAATTTGAATACTTGAACGTTTTTTTTTTGTTTTAAACCAATTAATTTTATCAAATTATTTCCTCTTTTATCGGAAACAAAATATCATGAGTTCGCTGTAAAAATATGATTTTATACTTTCGGGAAGAATCTTGAATTTTAACCCTTGTACTTTAAACGATAAGGTCTATTAAAAATTAAAAGTCATCGTATTTTTCGTAACCCCTAAAAATTGAATGATCGGGGTGAATGTTCAGAAAGTAAATTTGATTTACAAAAAGGTAGGAAAACGGCCTTCATTTTAAAAGCTGAAACCTGTTCATAGTACTACTATTATGTTTCACTACATTTGTTATTCGAGTAAGTTACAGTAAAATAATTACTTAAATTACAGCATACAACAAAATAATATTGGACAACAATCCTGTCATTACATTTTTTTTATGTCAAAAATAACAAGACAATAAAAGCCTCAGTTTAAATCCATTATATTTACAAATTAAAATTATCAACAAAGACGACAAAATCCTTTATTTACACAATTCGTATCTTTTAAGAACAGAGACTTGCAATGTTTACAATAGTTTATCTGTACCTCATAACAATGTTTTATATATAGTAAATAGATCAATTAAAACTAGAATAAGCGCTACTCGTAAAAAAAAACTTTTTCAAAATATATCTTCATATTTTTAATCCAAATGGTCTAACAAGATTAAATAGTCGTAGATAGCATAAGATAAAATTACTCGCTTACTATTTTTATTTTTGCACAAGAAACTGCAAGTTGGTGGGTAGGTGTACAATAAAATTCATTACTCAATAATTATCCGTAAAGGTCTTAATTTTTAGAGTTCCGTACCCAAAGGGTAAAAACGGGACCCTATTACTAAGACTTCGCTGTCCGTCCGGCCGTCCGTCTGTCACCAGGCTGTATCTCAAGAACCGTAATAGCTAGACAGTTGAAATTTTCACAGATTGTGTATTTCTGTTATCGCTATAACAACAAATACTAAAAATAAATTGAAGTTAAACTGTTCTTCAGAAATTAAATTTGTTAACATTGGTCAAAATTGGTTCGTCATTCAGTTATTTTGCCCCATGTCTGAATTTACCCCAACAAAACTCTATAGTACAGTTTAGTATTTACGTTGTAGTTTTTGTTTATTTTGCGCTACTCTTTTGTCATTTATTAGGTTTTCGCCAATTATTACATTATTTTAAATAATTTAGGTGTACATGTCACCCCCAACACCATACCTACTTGCATAAACAAAAGAAGACAAACATAGATTGAGAAAATCACAACAGCATAATCACAGATAGGCTTTCAGAAGTGCAAAAAGACTAGTAAGCTATGACATAGTATGCAATATCAAACATAGGCTGTTTATCTAACGTGGCTTAAATTTATAATTTAAAGTTCCACTTCTTATCGCAAAATTACTGTTCTATTTCCAGTCTGAATAGACTAGAATTTGACTTTGATTACCAAAAGTAAAATTTTGCCCAAGAATTTTATACACTATTTGCCCATAGAAGTGGAATAGCTAATATAATAATTTTAGTGATTTGTACATGTCAGCAATTCGGCACCCTACCACGCCGAGTCAAATTCAATCGTAATAAAATTATAATTGTGGAGACAGTATACTGATGTGGTTATTGTCGTATAATTCTTAAACGAAATAAATTTATTGGTATGACATTTTTGCAGCTACTGAATGAATACAAACTTTAATTTAATTAATTACAACTTGATTGGACTTGATACAGCGTGCCTAGTAATGAAGTCTTAAGCTATATAGGGCTCTAAACGGGTATTAATTTCATCCTACATTTTGTCCTTTTGCTGGTTTCTACTGTCTAATCTGTGGCAGTGTCTGTCTCCATTTGAATTTTGTTGATGGGTTTAAAGGTTTAGTTTCTGGAACGAGGTTAATTCGAATCCATCTCCTAACGCCATCGCCACTTCCCGCAATATCGAGCGTTTAACAAGATTCTAACTCGTGCCCGTTTTGATTCTGTTGTAGGCTTGTACAGTAACAGCTACTCAATTGTTTAACTTTTTTATATTTGGTGGGCATTTATTAAAAAATATGTTATTTCGAAAATATACACAAATGTTCACAAAGATTATATTAAATATTTCAGTAATTCGAAGAGGATTATGACTACTTAAAAATGCTAAAGAAAGCAAAACAAGCAAAAATATTAATTTTTCAAAAAAAAATCGTAAAACTCTATAAAACTGATGACGAGAGCGTCATGGCAAGTGAAAAAGAAATAGTTATTAGTAAATTTTATGTGGGTCCTCTGATCTGTATTTTAAAATATTGAAAACAATACTAATCTACAGAATGATTAATTTTTTTTTCAAAGATTACGGCTGGGAAATAGCTTTGACTATATGTAGCTACAGATACAGCTACAATGGGATGGGGTACCTAATATGATACACGGATTTAAATCTAAACTTAAAAAATACCACTCATCCTGAAATATATATGTATAACATTTTGGCCACACACCGCACCAACACCACGAAATACCTTTGTTTTGTCCCATGTCTGAAATTACCCCGACGCCATTTTTGCCCCTTAATAACCCCCCTGTTTTCCATAGTTATTGATAAAACCCTTTCTACTCACTCAAGAAAAAAACACTTAATTCCAAATTAACGCCCAAGTTGAATTGCCCGGGCCAACTTTAAAAAGTAGTTTGATGATTAATTAACTCATTTTTATTCGCGTTCATCTACATGACAAAGCCTCAACTCCTATGAACAAAATCAATTTCATAGCAACTTCAAACTAAAGTCTCAATTGTATATATGCCACCCCGTCTTACGTTATTTTTTGTTGGTTATTTCTCACCTCTGTTAGGAGTGAAAAGGTTTGGCAGAATCCGAAGCACCACGAGCTCGAAAACACGCATCCATAGCCGACGCCGGTAAAAAAATGGGACACCACAACAGGCTAATTAATTAAGGATTCTCCCCAATTTTAGGTGTTACAACCCCACATGACTTTACAGCTGGGTCGGTCGGGATACTTGATCTTGAGAGCGCCGATGATCTTAAGATACTGTTGCGTGTTCGCGCGCTCTGCGCGGGTGTGGCGCGCCGGCGCCTGCGCCGCCGCGTGGCAGAGGAAGCCGCCATCGAGTACCACTAGCCGGTACTCTTGCAGGCATAATTCCAGCATCTGAGGGTACATATGACTTTGAGGAGGGCTTGAGAGGAAGTCTGGTGGCCAACGGGAGGCCGTTACTCCATATAAACTTATTCCCCTGTTTCCTCCCTGAATAGTCACAATAGCAGTAATATTTTGAGTACTTTTTTGCCCTGATTGTTTCTGCCATCAGAACTTGTCAAAGAAAACCAACGTAATTATTATTAGACAATCAATTTAAACTTAAATTCATAGATGAAACAAAATGGACCTAAACTTTATGGTTATTTAAAAATGTTTTAGCAAAACACCGGGTGTGATTGCTAGTCTAGAAGAATGAATTTATCGAACGCCGGTTTCATTATCTGTGTCATTTGTTTTCCCCCAAAAACTCCAAGGCCTTTTTATATGCCTCAGGAAGATTTCAGAGTCACAAAACTTAACACATTAAACCATTACTTATAGGTATACTTATCTCCCAAGCGGCTCTTGATTTTATGTGCCAGGTACACGCTGATAAATATCCTACGCAATGTATCTGTCAAGGCAATTTGCATAATATAATAACGCATAATGCTCGCACTCCCACGCGTCGAAAAGCCCATAGAATTTGCTAAATGCGTTGTCTCTAATCCCAAATAATCCAGCAGTATTTACTTGACGAATTAATTCCGCAAAATCCATGCGAGTTCTCGACACCCCATTATCGGTTTCCCTAGAAAAGAGGATGCTTTATTTTATAGACATTTCTGCACAATGTGTACCTGCGTCATTTTGTCCTGTCGCCCCTCCCACGATAAGCCTTCACTATACCACGGCTCTTTCTGTGTTCCAAAGTACAGGGGTTCCCATCTGTGGAATGGATACTCCCTCCGGGCTATCAGCATAGGCTGTGAACAAAATGTTTGAATCAGTTTTACTTAAACTAAACTAATCTATAAAATCTTCCTACATTTCATTCTACTATCTAACTATACGGGTCTTAATCGTATTAACTTTTTTATTAATTAAGTACCTTGACGTTTTGGACACGTCACTATGTCCACGGTCTCGAAGGAACTCCCTGAGACTCCCTCCTCCTGAGACTCCTCTTAAAAGACCCGTATAGCTACAGCAGCGCCGTATAGCAGCGTATAGCGTGAGAGTTATTGTATTGTATTGTATTGTATAGCTGCTAAAAATTATACAGTAATTTGCATTGTACTTTTCAGCTGGCAACAAGATCCTCAACCAGTTTCTTAACCAGTGCGCTACACTTTTGACCTCTGCGGTATTTTTTATCGGGTGTAAGGGTGTAATAGGGCTCAATGGTAGTCAGTTTTTGAAAAGGAGCCTTACAGAACCTCGCTAGTGGCACGGCCCCTACAAAAAGTTCTAATGCAACGCTCCCCAAAATAATTCTAAACTAACCCAACGTACGCTAGTAATTTGAGCAAAGTGCCCCATATTTTATGCGTTTGAGACAGTTAATAGCGTTCTAAAATTGCTTGCTAGCTGCATTTGCTCGTGCGTTCTGCAAGGATAAGTTTGGGAAAAGGAGCACTTAAATAACTTAGGTAGGGGATCGTGTAATTAAGATTCTGCACCTTTATTACACTGGTATGTCAATGTAGGATTGTGAATACCAGAATAACCGGAATCGCTGAGATCGCATCAATATTTGAGTGATATGGATCGCAATATGCGTGGATTACTCTACAATATTGACCGCCTAATCCACGTCAAAGGGCGACACACAAAGCTGATGATCTAATTTTCATGGTCTGTGTTTTTTTTGTTGTTTATTTTCTACTAGCTGTTGCCAGCGACTTCGTCTGCAAAGAATTCGTTTATCGCTATCCCGCAGGAACCACGCAATTTTCCGGGATAAAAAGTAGCCTATGTGCTATTCCAGACTTTTCTCTATCTATGTGCCGAATTTCATCCAGATCCGTTGGGCCGTTCTGGCGTAATTGAGTAACAAACAAACATCCATCCATCCATCCATCCATCCATACTTTCGCATTTATAATATTAGTTAGAAGTAAGATAAAATTTTGTTTATGCTCTTATATTTGATTCTTACAAAATGAATAAAATGTCCTTTCTTTCTTTCTTTCTTATAATAGTTTTCACAGCTTAAGATTTTATCTAATTATTGAATGTTAGTCCACACAAAAGCTTTCCACGGTTTGACACATTTTATCCCTGTTAGTGTTTTCATACAACACGGAACGTAGGTAGGTATTAATTATTACCGTAACGATTTTAATATGACTGACAAGATATCAAAAATGATCAAAAGCGAATAACGTTTGGGGAATGGTAAACTATTTTACCACAACGTATGAAATATTATTATGATAATGTAGTTTCCGCTTGCTTCGCTCTTAACGGCGTTTTATACCCTTACCGTTTATCATGAACCCTATGGACGTTAACTCGCTTCTAAATTTACTTAAGAATAAGTAAGCACGCGACTTTAGAATCTAAGTATTTATTTAATTTGTCCAATAAGTACTTAATAAGTTAACATTTTCCGAATCATAATCATCTCTAAACTTTAACTTCCTATTTTCAAATCTTAACGTCTTTGTTCTATCTTATAAAATTATGAATGGGAAAGTTCATTTGTTTGGAGCATGCGAATCCGATCGACGTGATTCTTTGCACAGACCTTCGGTCACATCCGCAACATGCGCCGTCTGTTAGGAAATTCATTAACTAATACTTTTTTGCTCAAGCTAGCACGAGCAAAAGCTAGTGAAAAAAACACATTTTCTTCACCGCCTTTAGGTACACATATGTATTTTCCTAATAAACCGATAAAATTCCATCCGAATAATTCGATAAGAATAAAAAGGACGCTTCAACGCTTCAAGAAAATCGCGTTTCGTTTACGACAGGGACGTATTCCGTCTTCTATTGTCACTTGCAAATAGGCACCTAACTCAATTCCACATCAGATAGGCTTGAATACCGTAACTGATTGCGATTTGTTTTACTGCCGCGGAATGGGGCCTACTGTGTCCTTGTAGATAAAGATGAATGTTACGTAACTTTATTTTTACAAATACCTATGTACCTAATGTATTTGTTGTTTGGGCCTTCAATATAAATCACGTCTGTATTTCTACGGGGTAGACAGAGCCTAAGGTAACCTAAAGGCCACGGTTAGTATGATTGTGGACGTATAGATGGAAAGAGGATTCAAAATAGTATGGCCTATAACATTCCTCGATTCCCTCGATTAAATAATAGTGTTGCTGGCAACACAAAGTTAGCTATGTTTATTATGTTGGCAAAGCATGCCTCTCCACTCTACATCCGTCATCATGGCGAATTAATGGTGTCGTAAAACCTCTTCTTGCTCTAAGTTGTAACTAAGTATTGTGTTAAGCTGTTATAAGTTTAATAATAAACTCAGTGAAACAGCAACCCTTTTGATTTACCGACCAGCCAGAATAATAACCACAGTCCACGCTCTCAACAATAGTAGTTGGTAACTTATGGTAGTTGAGTCAGCAAGGAATTATTAAAGTTTATCAGAAACTCGTGAAAAATAGCGCTCAATATTTTCATAACGAAAAAAGCATAAACCAAGAATGACCTTCAACGTAACCTCAACGGCTCGCCAAAAAAAAACCTCCACAACACAACTTATAAACTCAACAAAACCCAACTTTTTAAGCAGATAATAACCGGCTAACTCCCCCGAAGTTTAATTAGCGCCTTGTCAAACGAAACCGCCTTCAATTTAAAAGACCAGCTACAGTTTCGAAAGTAACCGCATAATAATTCGCTAGTAGCCCAGTTAGGGCGCGCTCCCTCGTAATTAGTAACCAATTAGAGGCAGGGGGAAGACGGGCTAAATTCATTAGGCCATGGCGGCAGTGTTGCCTGAATTAGGGAAAAAACCAGAGTTGGGAGGTTTTTTGGCCACACCTATGAAACTTTCTTTTTAGGGTTCCGTACCTCAAAAAGAAAAAACGGAACCCTTATAGGTCCGTCCGTCCGTCAGTCAAGACCCTTTTTCTCAGGGGGTATCAAGCTGAAATTTATATCAAATACTTGGGTCTACTGTTCCTTGGAGCTGTGAAAAAATCAAACTTCTAAGCCAATCAAAAGATACAGCCGTTTATGCCGCAAATTTCCGCAAATTTTCGACTCTCAAGGGAATCAAAACCTACAGGGTACTTCCCGTGAACGCAGGATCTTGAAATTTGGTATGAAGGTAGGTCCTTATAGTACAGATTAAGGAATAATTGCGAAAACCGTAAATATGTATGTATGTCTGTATATTATCAGTGACCCATATAAAGTGACCCCACACTGCGTACATTTGTTTTGGAGCAGGGCTCTGCTTACACTGGTTTATAGATATTTCCAGATAATGGTACGGAACAGCCGTGGTAACCTAGTACAGCCGTGGTAGCCTAGACAGCCGTGGTAGCCTAGTGGTTTGACCTGTGGCCTCTCAAGCAGAGGGTCGCGGGTTCGAATCCCGGGCTCGCACCTCTGAGTTTTTCGGAATTTATGTGCGATATCTCATTTGAAATTTACCATGAGCTTTTCGGTGAAGAAAAACATCGTGAGGAAACCTGCACACAACTGCGAAGCAATTCAATGGTGTGTGTGAAGTTCCCAATCCGCACTGGGCCCGCGTGGGAACTATAGCCCAAGCCCTCTCATTCTGAGAGGAGGCCTGTGCCCAGCAGTGGGACGTATATAGGCTGGAGAGAGAGAGAGAGAGAGTACGGAACCCTCGGTGTGCGAGTCCGACTCGTACTTGGCCGGTTTTTTTATATATTAAAGCCGACGAAAGGATGCGGTTCAATTGATGTTAACCTTACACCTCAGGACTGCTGGTCCGTTGCCGGCCTTTCAAAAAGTGGTACACTCGCCTTTTAAACAGTATAGTTTATTGTCTGTTATATATTTGGTAAAGTTATGTATTGTGGCTCTCAATATTTGTATTTTTTAAACTCACTTGCCCGTCCCTAATATAAGATCACTCTTACCCACTCAAAGGTTGACTGAAAGAGATCTCTTAAAGGGATAAGTCCGCCTTTGTGTGTGTCAATTTTATGTTTATTTTGGACAATAAAGAGTTTACATACATACACTTCACTTCACTTATACTTACGATTATTACAAATGCGCTACACATATTTTGACGTCAAACACAATGATATTAGAAACCCTAGATTCACTACGAGCGCTCAAAACTCGTCCCGAGCAGAGAGTGCTTAGAATCTGCCATTAAGCACTCTCTGGTCCTATGGAGCTGTCAATTATGATTTACGACGTGCTGTCAGTTTAAATTTTAATAATGTCGTATATTCCGGACACGTGCGTTTGAAATAAAACTGTAATGTTTGTGTTTGTTGGCGACTGGCTGCAGCGCGGCCTTTTTATAACCAACTTGTCAACATTTCTTTTGTATGTTTTTTATTACGTTATATGTCAGTTGTGAAGTAGAGCTGATGCTGTCTTGTCGTATTATTTTAAAGTCCATATTAAACCCGTGTTTCCACTAATATCTTAGCCTTTTCATTCATACAGTCCACTCAATAGCTATCAGTGTTATACAGTCGTATTTCGAATATTTTAAAATGTGGTTGAAATATCATTTGGCATTTGCGACTTTCATATTTTTGGAATTACTTTTGGGACAAGTTTTGGCAGTGATTTTATACGTGGCGGTGCATCTAGGGCTTATAATATCATTGGTCAAACAAACATGGCAGCCTACTAGCTGTCACACGCGGCCGAATTCAATCGCCATTCGAAATTGGAACACTCAAAGTTGGCTGCAAGTTGGATGCATTGGGGAAGTTAGCTAAGTTAGCTGATGACAGACTAAAGCTAAAAGACACTTGTAAGCAAGTTTCCAGTTCAGTAGAAGGACATCGAATATACATTCGAATATTCTATTCATATGCCATACGATGACTGTCAACATTAACAATTGTTGCGATAGATATTGCCCCACTTTAGTGCACAGTATCTTAGGTCATCTTAGCGTTTGAGACGTGGTGCTATCGTCGCATGCTCCGTATAAGCTGGACCCAAAAAGTCAGCAACGAGAAGGTGCTTCAGCGTGCTAGTATGACCCGAAAGTTATTGCACACCGTCAAAAAAGCGCAAAATCGAATATCTGGGGCACGTGTTGCGCCATGACAGATATCAGCTGCTTCAACTAATATTGATGGGCAAAATACAGGGAAAACAGCGCTCTGGAAGGCGGAAGAAATCATGGCTGCGGAACATTAGGGAGTAGACCGGAATCAACAGTGCAGAGCAACTGTTCCGGATGGCTCAAGACAGAGAGAAGTTTCCAGAGCTAACAGCCAGCCTCCAGTAATGGAGTGGCACTTTCAGAAGAAGATCTTAGGCCAGACCGCCCAACCTTGGTGCAGCGATGGCTGAAATGATTCGGCGGTTTTTTTATTAAATAACATGACATTTCCACTCTATTGTATATAACTGCTTTATATCGTGACTTTGGCAGCTATAACGGACCCCAAACACGCACACACAGACATCAAAACCCACACAAAACACACACACACCTATAGTATAGTAAGATTAACAATTAGTATACTTACCAGGTGGATTTGAGATAATAATATCAAAGCAAAATTGGCTGCTTAATCATACAGTTAGTTACACCATTAGGGAGTGAAAGGGAATTATATTAATTATGACTAGGTACTTAACGTAATGAGTTTAATGACGTATTTCGCAGTCGCTTGAGCAATAAATAGACAGACGTAGGCCAGGCGCCCGCCGTATGAAACCTAGCGTCATTTGATACACAACTGTACGGTATTTTTAAACAACTTCAAAATAGGAGGAGTTTTGCTGCTGACGTCCCACTGCTGGGCACAGGCTTAGGAGGGGGCTTGGACTGTATTTCTCAAGCTGGCTTTGTGTGGATTGGAAACTTCACAGATCGCAACTTCGCTGGCTTCGCTTCGCTCACGATGCCTTCATTCTCCAAATAGATTTTGATAAACAGATTTGATTTCGCTCATAAATTCCGAAAACCTTCAGAAGTTCTAAATCGTTTAATTTTTTTTTACCTCTCAAGTGTAAGCCGGTTTCGGTAGAGCTTAGTTCTAAATTAATACATATTATAAGTTCGAAAGTTACTGTATCTGTCTGCCTGTCTAAGTGTCTGTTGTTATGCTTTCACGCCTAAACCACAAAACCAATCTTAAGCAAATTTGGTATGGAGATAGCTTCAGCCCCGACATAGGATAGTTTTTATCTCGGAATCGCATAATTCCCGCAGGATAGCGATAAGCGGATTCCGCGCAGACAGACTCGCAGGCAACCGCTAGTTACACTATACACTATAAACGACATAGTCTTGTGACAGATAGCGGAGGCCTAGTAACAAAGGGCCTATAAAAAATAAAAAAATAAAATAATTTTATTTCAGACCGAGATCCATATGAAAAAGTTAGTTACATACATTGCCTTAACCTATTGTTAGTTGTTTTATTTGTAATGAAATAATTTAGTTTTTAAAACAATGGAATCAGAATTCATAGTAACATTAAAATAACTTCAAATAATCAATATAATAATAATAAATTAGTAAAATTAAAAATTAAATAAAATGTCATAATTAGCTATTTCCATTCATATATCGTCGGCTGTAGGTCTAATTGGCGTAACTGACAAAATACGCAAAATGAGTTGAGTATACAGTTTTGTTCAGAATTTTCCGCTCTTTCGAATGGTATTATTGAAAAAATTCTAGCTTTAAAAAAATGTCCCTTACTCTAATTTTTTTCAAGGGGTTCTTGTCGGATCAGCCTCACAAAAACAATGTATCTGAAAAAATATTAAATATAGCAACAAAAAATGGTGTAATTACCGCCGCCAACGCACTTTAAATAGGGTAAGGATCTTTTCAATCAACGAATTACCCTTACATGGTTAATTATTGAAGAAAAACATAATAAAACTTGACTTACACTAATGTCTCAGTTATTAAAAAAAATACGCATCGCTTTTACATCAAACGGACTGCAAGTGTTTTGAAATATTTGTCCCTTACGCCGATTTGCATTCCCATACTTTAAGCAGTGCTAACGTTACACCAATTTGATTCGAATTATATTTGAGTTTATTGTCTGTTACGCTAATTTGATGCGAATTGTATTTAGTTTCATTTTACGTTAAACCAATTTGATTGTGGAACTAATGAATATTTTATCCGTTACCTTTATTTAAAAGCACATCATACTTCATAACAGAAGATAAGAGCGGACGTGCTTACATTATTGTTATTCTTTTCTATCCCACAACGTCTTTTGAGTGTGAAAGAGAGGATGCGACACATAGCACACGGGCATCAAAACAAAGCTCCGTAATTCGTTAAGCTCAGTGCACGTTCACCTGTCGTTTGGTTTATGAACTACAACCTACTTTCTTACGACATCATGCAAGGAAAAAAATTACTTAACGATATCTAAATAATTTTTCTGTGTTCGTTATCGTTAAGACCTTTCTGATTAAAAAATAGGTATTAAACAAAATAAAAATAAACAAAACGAACAACAGCAAGTCAATATAAGAATGTTACTTGTGTGTACAGATTTATAGTGCAAAAATATCGGTCACCGGAACACTCGATGGATGATCACATTGATAGAATTGTAATTAATGTAAATAAAAGCACTGACGAATCTAACGATAATATGTCTGACTGTGACTCAGATTATGAAATGGAAAATTTTGAAAATATCGATCCAAATAATCCAGTAGATAATATAACAATGTAAAGTACCTATAAGTATACTAACGGGCCTAGTATGAAAACCTTAATGTCGTTTGCATCCCTCTCAAATGCATATTTACTTACATACAAATTTTCATACTAGCCCCATAAGTAGATGTTGTTTTTAAGTAGGCAGGTATTGAGTTTTATTCTTGTAAATATTTCCCAATAAGCTTTATTTTGTTGTAGCTATACTTTGTTTTAAAATGCTTTGATTATAATTTTTTATAATTATACTTATGACAATAGAATATTCGCGGGTGGTACGGCCTTGTGCATGGTCCGTCCGGATCGCTACCACCATCTTACTTGCTAATCCTGTCGCTAAGCAGCACTGCTTGCACTACTGTGTTCCGGTGTGGAGAGTAAGACTGCCGGGGAAATTACGGGCACAAGAGGCATTTCATTTAAGTCCTCTAGGTTGGCAACGCATCTGCAATCTCTCCGGGGTTGCGGGTGTCTATGGGCAGTGGTGATCACTTACCATCAGGTGACCCACATGCTCGTTTGCCTTCCTATTAACATAAAAAAATACATACAACTGTATTTTCGAAGTTACTGAAGGTGTTGTAACATCTCTATTTTATACAATAACATTTTTCACTTTGACATCACTTCATCACTACATAGTATAAAACAAAGTCGCTTTCTCTGTCCCTATATATCTATGTCCTTATGTCGCTATGTATGCTTAAATCTTTAAAATTACGCAACGGATTTTGATGCAGTTTTTTTTAATAGATAGAGTGAATCAAACAGTAAGGTTCCATATTAATGGATATGAAAACGTCACTCATTTAATAAAATCATTGATTGACAGTTCGGGTGACATCGTATTCCAATTGAGATCAGAGTTTTCTACTTCGCTACATCTCACTACATCCGTATTGTTGATCAATAGATAGTAGGTAAAAAATATTTACCGCCAATGATGCGGTATGGGTAAATTATTTATACATATTGTTTTATTTCATAACAATAAAAATAATAATAAACTGTTTTATTCCAATCAATAGAAGTCAACTCTTACAATATACAAACAATAATATTGCACGTAAGGGGCAAAAACAACCACACACACTCTTTTTATACGTCTTAAATGGTTTAAAAAACCAAAAAACAATTTTAAAATCGCTTTACACTAAAAGGGTGTACTTCTTTTTTGTTCAGGAATCCCTTTATATTACTTTGTATTCATGTTATTTTTTTCAACCATCTTCATACACTACTTTGTATTTCATGCATTTTTTTCATAAACACCTATGCACCATTTTGTATTCAATGCTTTCTTTTCGACAATCCCTGTACACTATTTTGTATTTCATGCATTTCTCCAACTAGTCCTTTACCCTGTTTTTGTCATTATTGTTGGTTCCAACGTAGAGGTCAATTCCACGTAAGGGGCAAGACTGCAAAACACTTGGCATGTAAGGGACGTTACTGACGAAACAAATTGATGTAAGGGAAATCTAATTTCTAAAATAGCCGCAATACTTTAATAAATGTTACACATAAGGATAGAGCACTAAAATCTAAGATTATGTGTGAAATCCGATCTAAAAAAGATTCGTTATAAAAAAAGTTATGAGCAATTTAGTCCGAAAAAAAACTTTGATTGGCTCTCCTGAAAAAACGTATTTTATCAGTTACGCCAATTAGACCTACAGCCGACGATATGAGGAAGGAACAAACCCTAAAAACATACTTCTATTTGCCTCACCTCGACAACTGCGGGTGGTGGTCTTGACAGCCACGTTTGAAGTCCAGGAAACCTTTGACAGTGCGAACAGAACTTCTGATGGAAGTACATAGCCCGATTCGCAGCGACCATACGCACTAACCTGTTGGCAAAGAATTAGCGAATGTTGCATAAAAAAATAAAAAATGACATGGAACAATTTACACCAAATGCCCTAGTACCAAACTAAGCAATATTACTATAGATACTAGACCACGGATAGACTAAGACATAGGTACTTAAACAGATAAATACGTATAACATCCATAAATCGTATGCAAATATTCATATTCATTGTACGAGTGCCTGCCTCCACCGGGATCAGAGTCCGGGACCTCTAGCTTCATAGTCAGGGTTACTAACCACTAAACTATTCGGTCGTCTAATAAAAACAAGACAGCTTTTAAAAAACAGTAGAGATGCAAAAAAAACTAAGGGAAAAAATTTCGAAAAGACTAGGTATAAGGCATTTATCCTAAAGCCCGGGCTCAAGGTATGTCAACGAACAATCGAGCACAGTGTTCGAGTGTTCATAGAACTGAGCCTCTTGTGTAAGTTTTCACATATTAATAGTCTGTCCAGGTTTTTTTGCCAACCATTTTTAATGTATTTTCTAATATACTAAATTTATTATGAAATGTTTCATTCTATTATCAGCTCGGTGAAGATCGATTAAGGTTCGGATCTTAGACTATTTAAAACGGCAACAAGCTGATCTCGTAGTATTTGACATTTTAACGCAAACGCGGTAGTCGTGCTACAAAAACTTACACATCATTACAATAGAAACTCGGCACTCCCAAAACTCGAGTTGCAGATGTGAAAGCAAAGACTGCTAAGCTTATGGGACTGGGTTGACCATGTCTGCCGTATATACTTACATCCACATCGACAGACTAATAAGAAGGCTGAGAATAGAACAATAGGTGGAAAGGAGAAAAACAAAAAGAAATATGGTCAAAAAAGCCGCTTACTGTATTGCCTTGATATTGATTTATTTGTGAAACAGGATAATAAAACTCCTTATAATGCCTGCCAGTTTTGGCGAGAAAACATGACATGAAGGAAGTTAACCGAATCTACAGACCAAACCGCCAAACTGTTTTTATTAAAGGAAAAGAAAATGTATAAGAAAAGACGAGCTACCTTAAAAATTCATGACTGTAGATAATAGGTTCGGACATCTTATCAAATATTAATGAAATGTGTATGAATCCATAACGGAAACACAAAAACATGTTCTGCCATATTTGTTATTCAAATTCAACGTTACAGCGAAAATACAGCTCGAAATGAACCCCCTATTTATGTATCCACTTAAAAATAAACGTTGCGGCTGAACGTTAAGGCAGATGCGCTACTAACATGAAAATTTAAAGCCTCTGATCGGAAAGTGTACCAAGTATAAAACGTTTTATGGCCGAATAAGGGATCGGTATCTGTTCACTGTTCATGAACCAGCTGGAGTGTAAAAAATGCATTGCTTATTAAGCACCGTAATTTTCTGTAAAAAATAGAAAATAAACTATAAGTTAAGGATAAGGCAATTAGATTCGATCTTATGGGTCCATTAAAGGGATAAGTTGTCTTTGTGCATGTATCTCAGTGTTTGTCAATTGTATTTGTTTTATAATTATTTTGCACAGTAAAGAGTTTACATGCATACATACATACTTCCAATCTGGTTTAAACCATTAATTTTTCAGTTTTTATAAATTATGTCTCACAAAAGATTAAATATAATAGTTATTATTGGTTTTCTGGATATTTTTTTTCTTTCGGACTCTTCATATAAACAGTGGAAGGTTTCCGCCCCATAAACTTTTCCCGATTTTGATATAATAGGTATGTTGTCAGTGAACGTACGTGGTGTACAAGTACGTATCATCTTTTGTTTCACACGTACGTTTGTTTTCATTATCAACAAATATAAAATTACTCTAAATCGGATGACGCAAAACGTTCTCACCGTTTACTAGTTTTTATTTGAATTTCACAACTTTCACAAGACTTACACATTGTACGAAATATAAGTAGGTAAGTATATTGACTTATCTTTTCTTTTTCCCGTTGAGTCAAAAGAAATGCGGCAACACGAGACAAGAATAAAGTATGCACCCATTTACTTTACTTTTCACATTACGTTTTCGCTGCGAACCGTGGCTCTTTGTGTACGAAGTACTAAAAAACCTTCATTTCCCATAAACACACATTATTTTGATAAACCAATTTAAATACCTTTTGAAATCGGCACAAAAGTAAATAAAACCTGAGAGTATATTGCCCAGGGAGTGTTTTTAGGGTTCTGTACCCAAAAAGTGATAAAAGAACCCTCTAAGGCTCTTTTATCCATCCTTCAGTCTGTCACGGGCCTGCATCCTTTTAACCGTAATAAATGCACAGTATCTGGCAGGAATACCAACTAAAAACGAACTAACATAAAAAATTATAAGCATTCCATAGCTTTGTTTTTTCAATGGGGTAATTAATATTCTTAGTAGGATCCAAGTCGCACTTGGCCTGTTTTTAAAGGAAACAATGCCAGGTGAAGGCCTTGCAGAAATTGGTTTGATCCGATTCTCATAGCGGCTTAATATTGCTGTTATTGAAACCGTGGCGGGGCTCAAAGAGCTTCGAGTTAATCTCAACCGTGGTACAAATGTTGCCATTGTAATTTGTTTTTACGCGTTCCGCATCTCAAAAGGGAAGAACTGAACACGAGATCACTTTGTAGTCTCTCAAGTTTTGACACTCGCAAGTAAATCATCAACCAAAATCTTCTTCTTCTTTTAATAATATGGCCCCATCGATCGATGCGATGATTTCGCCAATGTCAAAGTAAAAAATACAGTATTCAAAAATCAATCTTGTGACATAAAAATGTCGGCAATGTTGTACGGTAGAACACGGTCAAACGACCCCCTCCCCCCCTGTCGGGCTCTTAGCCAACGGACAACGATATCCCACGGAGACCGCCAGGAAATCATTAACCGAAGCCCAGGGTGCACCGGACCAAGCACTGCTCTTCCCCTCGGACGGATCCAAAAACGAACCGCAGCTCTTGACCACACGCGAAGGTAACCCGACTCGCACCCCATCAACCAAAATCAGCAAAAGAATTCTAAAAAATTTCAAATTTCAGCTTTCTAGACTTAGTGATTTCGACTACGCGTTGATGAGTCTATCAGCATCACAGAACTAATACTCAGAGAAATGTCACGCCAGCTAATAAAAGTCAAGATCAGAGGCCATACTGTGTTACGGGGCCTTACCATGACGTCCTAATTCCGACTCAGTTCAAGTGTTAGCTGTCACTTTTAGTATGAATCTGACAGCGAGAAAACCTAAACTGAAACGCACTAAGACGTCATGGTACGGCCCACGTACTCGGAAAGACAATCGTATTCAACATTACTTTCTGTCAAACGGTAAACGATAATGGTTGAGAGATTGTGAATACGATTGAGAGCGGCCGCGCTTTAGACCGGTATATTCGTTCGTTTATTTATTTATACAACCATATTAAATACTACAAGCGGTATCTATGAAAACCACTGTCTTGACAATGTACAATTTTAATAATAATAATAATAATAAAGACTTTACATTCCGCGGAAGTGTGGTGGTCGAGGCCTTCTGAACGCCAAAAACCTCCATAACAGCGAGGTGTGTAGTCTCAGGGACTATTTCCTTCGCAGTGAATGCTGCATGCACTGCGATGTCGTGGCAGTTGACCGGAACCTCACGCCGCTCTCCTTGGCAAACGAGAACTGGCGCAGACCCACGGTGTTGAGCACTGAGGACCGCAGGGACATATGGAAGAGCAAGGAGCTACACGGGCGGTTCTACCGGGCCTTGAATGGGCCCGATGTAGACCTGCTCGCGTCGGTGAACTGGCTACGCTTTGGTAACCTTTTTGGGGAAACCGAGGGTTTTGTGTGTGCAATCGCAGACGAGGTCATGATGACGAACAATTACCGGAAATATATCCTGAAGGACGGTACGGTCGACATATGTCGGGCATGCCGCCGCCCCGGAGAGTCACTCAGGCATATCATTTCTGGTTGTTCTCATCTGGCTAACGGTGAGTACTTGCACAGACACAACCTAGTAGCCAGGATTATCCATCAGCAACTTGCTCTTTTATATGGCCTTGTTGACTCCGAGGTGCCGTACTATAAGTACACACCCGCGCCCGTTCTCGAAAATGGTCGTGCCACGCTCTACTGGGATAGGTCTGTTATCACGGACAGGACTATTGTTGCCAATAAGCCTGATATTGTGCTAACAGACCGATCCCAGCGCCAGGCAGTGCTTGTTGATATCACCATCCCCCATGACGAGAACCTCGTGAAAGCCGAGAAGGACAAACTCAGCAAGTACCTTGACTTGGCTCACGAGGTAACCGCCATGTGGGATGTTGACTCAACAATCACTGTCCCGATAGTAGTTTCGGCGAACGGTCTGATAGCGAAGAGCCTTGACCATCACCTTAAAAGGCTCTCGCTAGGTGGTTGGGTCAAGGGTCAGATACAGAAGGCGGTACTCCTGGACACGGCCCGCATAGTCAGGAGGTTCCTCTCTTTGTCGCCCTGACCACCGGCAGCTTAGGCCCCGCCTCGCTGCCGGCGGCACCCTAGGTTAGGTTTTTATAATGTTTTTATATTTTGTATTAATATTGCTTTATTACTTTTTATTTCAATATTGTAAAAACCTAACTTAAGATAAAAGATAAATATACCGAATAATAATAATAATAATTTATGATGTAATTCATTGTATATTTATTTAACAAAACTCCTAAAATACAACTTAAATATAAATAACAAGATAAACTAATTTAACTAAAACTAAAATAAATCTAAAAATGTAATTTATATTGAATTAATAAATAATCTAATCTAAGCTAACCATTGCGAAGACAATCACTTTTTACGAAAAATCTTCATTGAAGATGCTACCAGCATTACGATGTATGGGCGACCCCTTTAATGATATTACGCGCACCCACGAATATGTATGAGGCTCGCTCCGGTGGAGGCAGTACCGCCAATTATATTACTGAATACGTAAAAAGCATGGAGATTCCAGTAAACCGAAATAAAAAATATGGAATACCAATAAAGATTACGACGAGACTGAAAAAAACATTTTAATGCCATGTTAAAGTTATACTGTGCATGGCTTATGAGCAAATCGCTTTTACACGTTTCGAATATAAGAAGACCCTCTAAGAAGTCTGCAGCCACCAATAATGATGAATGAATGTATCTTGCTCACGTGAAAAAAGGACGTAATCCAAATAGCCCCTCGGGAAATCGTGCAAAAGAAAAATAAGGACAATAGCGATCCAACAGGTGGGAGAGTTCGGAAAAGACCCGCTCAGCTGTCTAAGTTAATAGCTTCATTTATCAACTCACGTGTCCTTGTCACGGGGAATCTCCTCCCCCCTCTCGACCTCGAAAAGGGGCACGACGAAAACAGTCTTTGCAAATATACAGCCGTCGTCTCTCTTCTTATCGCCCATAAGTTTTCGGACCATCGACAGAAACTTCGGCGCCAATCCATCACTCGGCACCATTTCTATGTCCGACACGATAAAATAGTTGGTCCTCGACGCATTCCTAGCAACGTTTCTGCCTACGTTAATATGGTAAATTAAGTTGTTGTCCTTTTTAAACGTAGATACACCGGATTCGACGGTAGCGCAATCGTTAAACATCAAATCAGTAGCAAATGTCCTTTTGGTCGGCATTCGCATCATCATCCTTTCAATTTTATTCTTTCTCACCCGCTGAATGTACTCATATCTCGTCTTATTGTCTAGTTTCCGATAATTATCCAGTTTCCTTTGTAGCAGTTCTTCTATCGTTACATTTGATGTCGTTGTTGGTATTTCCGTTGTTGTTACGCGTTGCTCTTTGCTCCGCATTTTCGGCGGATGCCGTTTTGGATAAAACAAATGAAGCGACACTTTGGACATGCCAGAATAGCAACGACAAAGGTGGTTCATTATTTGCATAGTTATATCCAAGTCGTAATTAGGTACAAACACAGAGAGACTGATCGGTCCTTCCCAATATCTAGCTATCTCGACGACATGATAAATATATTCAGGTGTAGCTTGAGTGGCGTATGTTACAGCGTTGTGTTTACTGTAATTAGCGTATGCGGTGCCTTTGATGGCATTATAGATGACTCTGTATGGGCTTTTGACGCCTACTTCTGGAGTAGGCATTACATGGAAAGATCCCCATCTCAAGGTCTCTGGGAGGCCGTAGTTAAACTGGCAATAGCTTCTGTTCTCATTAGGCTGCTGGCCCCTTAAAAACGCTCCTGGCTGGTAGTCAAAGTCACCGATCCTGGTTGGCCTGTGGTGGTGATAGTGATGCTTGTATCTGTACAAGTGCAAGATGATAGTGATGGTGATGATTATAGAGGCTATCAGGAGCAAGGTCGAGTGCCGCCTCGTCAACCTGTAGGAGTATGCCCCGAATATTCGCAGGCATCTCGTCATTTTTATCTTTCATTGTTTTGATTCAGGTCGCTTGTATAAAAAATATTTTCATTTGAATTGTAAGCACGCTTTCTTAACTATTTGTGTTTACATATATGACTAAAGTTAATAATTAAACTTATTTAACACCACTAAAAATACAAAATAGCCGTAACTGATTAAATTGATTAGCCGACTTAAATATTATTTAAATTTAGCTTTACAACAACGTAATTTTAGCGAACAACACGAATGACACATTGTTGCCCATCAATAGATACACTTTGATAGTTTCATTTTCACTAACCCTATCGTATTGATTAAGCTTTTACACATTCTTTAAAAATAGTGCCGAGCTTTCACATAATTATAAACAAACCTAACAAACTAAATAGCTATTTAAAACACTGTAAATCTTCGTAACAAATGACAGCGTTGTTTACGTTTTCAAAAAAAATATACGAAGCTTTTTAATAAACACGAGTCACGGTGTTCTATTGTTTTTCTCATCAGGTACTCAATCACAGTTCGTTTTTGCACATTTCACTGGCATTTTACGCAAAAATGTATTTTTTGTGACAGAATAATTTATTTTGACAGATGTTGCGCGCGCAGCTCTAAAAATCAATATTGACGCCATGTTGCAATCAGTAGGTTTCCTTTGCCCGGTGAAACATTGGTTGTCTGTTACAGATTTTCTTTTAATTTGTAGTAATTTATTTCGTTAAGTACTTATAAAATCCAAACCGAAGCGATAAATTGTATGGTAATAAACAAATTGTGTCCATATTTTTTCTCTCGCTCTTGCAGCTGGGATCCCTAACTATTCTGTTTCTCAGGTACAAGGGAGACGTATTTAACGGAAAAGTCCGTACTTGCAAACCATGGATGCTATAATAGGCAGCCCAAGAAGGTAGGCCACTAAACTATTTCCCGTGGTATATGCTCCACTTTCAATTGGAATCTTAATTCGTGTGGTAAAAGTCGTTATTATGAAGTACCTATTCTCATAAAAATAATACAGCCTTATTACTTCTTTTAAATTTTTATGTGCAATAAAGAGTTTACATACATACATACATACCTCTGTATACCTACCTTTTTTCTGTTTTGATTGTTACATGTGGTGTTCTGTTCAATAAAGAGTTATTGTATTGTATTGTACAGCCTATGGAGGCCTATAACGTTTGGCAGAACCGGTTAGCCAGTCTGGCAACTCTATTAGCTATTCCTCTACGTATAGCACCCACCACCATGTATTTACATAAACCCCTGTCACTTTACCGGAACATGCAAGCTACCATGGGACTATGTAAAACGAGTTAGACCGACATGGTAATAAAACGTAAGTATATTTTAGACATGGGATAACGAGATTCGTACGTGGAGTGATCTCCAGGCAAGCAACGTCCCAGATATGTTTGACGTTTGGTACTGGAAAACCGTTTTCAATTTTTCATCACACTTGCACGTAAACAATTTCAAAATATACAGGTTAACTTAGCCGTAATGTCCCATATAAAACCCTTGAGCTTTTTTCTTTTACAGCGCCCGCGGCATTTCATTTAGGTCGAATTTTGCAAAACATTTGTTGGAAACAAATCATTAATTATTACATTCAACTTCATTCGATACTTTATACTTTTGTGAGAAGGAATACGGTTAGATGTTTTGGAGCAGTTTGAAATAATTAGGAACAACAATAGTGGTTCAATCATTAATGAACGTTAATTTGATTTCGTCACCTTTGTTGAGTGTCCATTTATTATTAATTAAAATACACATACATACATACAGTCACGCCTCTTTCCCACAGGGGTAGGCAGAGACTACTTTGCTCTACTTGCTACAATTAAAATTAAAATTGCATTAAAATTGTTTTTGTTAAATACATAACCCTTTTTATTTTTGCTGTAGTATATGTTTTTAATGTGTATGTAAATACACACATTATTTTCCCAAACAATTAACCCTAATTTTTAGCTCCACCTTAAAAATTAAGACGAATACAAAAGAGGACCGTTTCCTATAAAGCACTATTATTCCCTGTCGCATTAGTCTGTGAGTTGTTATTACAAAACGAACAAAAAAGCAGCTTGAGGAGGCGGAAACTTGTAAGAAGTGGTTCTTGGAACTTTTTCAACATTAGGCTCTTACCACACGGCGATTTGCGGGCGCTTCCAGCGATTACTTTATAAACCGGTATTTTTTATCAGTGCTCTGAAACCGAATCGAAGAGAACCTATAAATACCAGTATTTTATCTGTATTTTCGGCACCGGTTTCAAGTTTCCATGTACGCGCGCACGTGACCACGCATCTGTAGGCTTATTGTCTAACTCGCTCGCAATCGCCATAGTGTTCATTTTGACAGTTCTTGTATGAATGTGACAGCTAGCAGCTGATTCCGATGCCAATTGTCAGCCCAGCCCATACACGAACTGTCAAAATGAACACGGTGGCGATTGCGAGCGAGTTAGTTGCCCTGGTCTGGCATCTATCTCATAGTTTCATACATGTAATGTAATGTATTACAACTGGTGCGTGCGCGTGCCACGCAGCACGCAGCACGCATTTGGTTTGCGCAGGCCTTTAGGGAAATTTGTGACAAAAGCGTTTAATTGGACTGAAATGGACATAGCCAAACTAGCATCAAAAGTTAGAATCGCTGAAAAAACGCTCCCAATTGTCAGTGTGGTAAGCCTCGAAAAAAAATATATATAAATCTCCGCGAATTGTTGCGGCAGCGTAATTGAAGAGGTTTGAGTGGAGTGACAGTCCAACTGAACTCAATTTCGACCTTTCACTAGGTTTTTATGTAGCGAGTAACAAGATGATGGCTTGTGTAAAGGTTTATTTTCATTCACTACACACGGTGTACTTTGAAAAGCACTTTTATGTAGCTTATTACTTCGCACGTGATCCACTGATTCAGTTGCTGCTGCCGAAACAAACAACTGAGCGTCTATTGTAAAATAGCAAACATAAACAACACATGCCAGACAAGACATGCAACTTGGAAATTAAAGAAACGACAGGAATTTTAACAGCCAGACCTAATAAGTTATACGACCAAAACCGAGGGTAAAAACTGGTTTTTCATAAGTACTTGAATTTCTTTTATAACAGTCTTCACAATAACTCTGGTGTCGAATCAGCTCTTTGTGCAAAGGCAAATGGAACAAAATGTTTTGAACATGTAAGCATTTTTTGGGTACCTACTCCACAGGCAAAAGTCAGAAATAAAGGAATTTATCGTGGCCTTTTGGCTAAAAAAGAAATAAAGAGCGTCACAACTCACGGCCATTTGTGTGTTAAAGGTATACTGAATTGTAAGCTGATTTTTTCTCGATCTCGAACCAACAGACCAGGGGCCTTACCTTGACGTCTTAATGCGATTCAATTTCGACTCAGTTCAGGTTCGCTCGCTGTCAGATCCATACTAAAAATGACAGCTAAAACATGGCTTCCATCTTTGGTTCGGCATTGAATTGCATTAAGACGTCCTGGAAGGGCACCGAAAATGCGCATCCAAAAAGTGTTCTTTAAAGAATTGTACCAACAAGTCATTAGTCATTAGTCATTTATTCCATAACAATTACATTTGTGTTGGAAATCTACTATACATATGGGTATAGTATTACAACAAATTACTAATTAAAAACTTAAGAATATCAAAAATAAATTCTAATAACAATAATAAAATTCAAAAACTAAAACAATAATGAGATCAGGATCAAAAATTCAAAAAAAAACTAAAAACAATACCTACTTAACGAGATCAGGAACACACAGTGAAAACATATTACTACAGTATAATAAAAATAGATGGTAATTTACTCTATATACTTACTTTATATATTAATGTACAAATGAAGTCATTTACATCATAGTAGCATTTCTTTAACAAGAAGTCCCTAAGTCGGTTTTTAAAGATGTTGACATTGTTAACAGTCTTCAGATCCTTAGGTAGACTATTGTATAATCAGACCGCTTGGTGTCGTACACTGTGCTTAACTACTGTTAAAATGGGTGCTATAGATTTCTGTAAGTCCTTTCTGCGCGTGTTTTGCCTTGACAGTCTTTCCTCGTTAGTCTCGTACTTGTCTGGGTGCTTGACAACGTCAGTCAGGATAACTAGTATGTAAAGACACGGTACAGTTAGGATATTTAACCTGATAAAGTGTTCCCTACACGACTCCCACGGTGGGATACGTACAATTGTTCGGATGGCTCTTTTTTGTATTACGAAAGCTTTTTTAACATTGTAGGTATAACATTGACCCCATAAATTTATACTGTATCGCAAACGTGACTCCACAAGTGCATAATAAACACCGATCAGCTGTTTTAGCTGTTTTATTAACAAATAGGTAAGCTTTAGTTGGTACGTCTTTAAATTATATTTATTGGTGACTGTGCGTTTTGTTGCCTGTTTTTATCCGACCGCGGCGAAGCCCGAAAGGAGGCTCATAATGTTAGTCGCGTATGTATGTTCAGCGGAGATGGGCACTTTTTGGCATGGGTAAAAAAAGTTAAGCTTGTAAAAAGTATCCAATTATTAAATTGTCCTCCGATTGACTGTACGGATTTAAAAGATTCATATATGATAAGGGATAAGTCCGCCTTTTTGCATGTATCTCAGTGTTTGTCAATTGTATTTGTCTTGTTTATTTTGCACAATAAAGAGTTTACATACATACATACATATGATAATCCAAACAGTGAGTCTCTAATAATTTAGTGACATCACTAAAAACCCAAAATATCTTCTTTCAAAGAAAAACTATCGTCTAACAGACATCAAAGCCTGTTTTCTAAGGATTGACACAATCTTTTAAGGAGAAATATCAGAATTCATATACCCTTATACCTTTGTATTGTATTGTTCCTTTAAGTAAACAATTCTATTGTTGTTAGCTCAGACATGGATGTCACTTTGATCTCGAAACAGGCTATCGGAGGGCAAACATATGTGACACAATAGAACGTCGGATCTATTTTCGTCTAGGAGTGGTCATGTTTTGTTCACTGTCAATACAAGGCAGAATATAGTCATACCCATAGGATACTTCACTGGTTCATAATAGGGACAATACGGGTCTTTACAGACGTGTTTGGATGGTATCGAATAGCCGGAGAGTGTACAGTCGCCATTTAGTACCATCAGCGAAATAATACTGTACCTAGTCTGCCCAAAGTTTTATCTTTGTACGTCAAATTATTCAATGTCGTTAAGACGTGGCTGTCAACTTGAAAGATCATCATCATCATCAGCCTGAAGACGTCCACTGTTGAACAAAGGCCTCCCCCTTAGCACACCATAATGAACGAACAAACAGACATCGCTGAAAAAACATTTAACCAAGCTACTTCGGCTATTTCATCAGTAACCATAAATCGGTAAGGCGTTATTAAAGTTAATTTGATTTAATAAACTGGTTTACCTAAAAAGAACAAAACATAACCAAAGATTTTGGTAAAATATTGCCTTAGTTATGTAGTCACTTTTTTTTAAGGTTCAGGCTGACAAAAGTTCTGTTTCATTTAGCAAATTATTTTTTCCAGTGCAAACAACAAATTCTATAGCTCCAAAATAATGGCATCCCATCGTTTGAAATAAGCTCGTCTCAAATTCCCTTTGATTTAGCCGTGGAATGTAGTTTCTAACGCATTGGAAAGCAGTAAGTACATCAGTTCAAAATTTCTTCGGCAAGTTTCATAGTTGATGAGGAATCGCTTCCGTTGCGAACTTCGAACAGGAAGCGAACAGTCTAAGTTTCATGCACGCCAGCAGCAAACAACTTTAGGGAATACCATTCCCAGCCCAGCTACCAAGCTATCGCCATGAAAAATTCAATGTACAAGGAAAAATTCAAAAGAAGTTTCGTGAGACCCCTTTACAAAGTGAAATTTGGCAAAAATCCTAAACTGTTTACTGATATTGATCGAGCCAATCGAGTAGGCAACGTCGACGTCAATGCTACTAAAACGTATTCCAATGTGAAGTTTAAAGATGTGCAAGAACTAAGGATACTGCCGGGTGGATGTGACAATTATGATTTAAATTTTGATATAAGTGATACGTTCAAAACTATGGCCCACGATCAGTTGAAAACCCAACAGTTGAAAGTAAATAACGTTATGGACGATAATAATGGTGACAGTAATTCAGATACGAAAAACGATCAAGTTTTGAAAAAATACAGTGATAAGAACATTGTTGGTAGAAATTCTGGTGGCTTGAATCAATCTATTGTAAGTATTTATTTTTGCACTTTTAAGAAATGTGGTTAATTATTGTTGTATAATGTTGCGCAAATATAACCTAGTGAACAGTAGTAAATATTTTGTGTTCAGTAGTAAATTAAGTGAGCAGAAATGAAATTGGCTTTATTATTTTAAAATGTTTTGTTTTTTGTTTGTAACTCAACAAAAAGGGTGTAGGTATTCAAAATAAAACTACTCTAAGAACACGTCACACAGAAACAATCAAAATAAAGTTACGTCTTGACCTAAATCGAAGGATATTAGGTTGGTTCCCGGCGGAAACGGCGAAATCTGTCTGAACTCATGACACAGATAAAATACGGGTACACTGCAACGTGTTATAGCACAAGAGACACCAAGACACCAACTCCCTTATTCATAAACGCTCTATAGGCTTCTGCTAACTTAGTAATCGTCTGTCCTTATCTGTCACTTTGACATTTACCTTTCACAGATAAGGACAAACGATTGTTAAGTTAGCAAATAGAGCGTTTAATGAATAAGGGGGTAAGCTTTTTAATTTTTATCAAAATAAAGCCACTTGTGGGCAATTGAAAGAGAGAAACACTTGAGTTAACTGTTGACACAAAATTCGACGCGTACCTACGAGAATAGTAAAAAAAATACAGTTCGAAACAAGTTAAACACTAGCATATAGGTAACTGAATAGCTCCGAATGGCGAATGTGCCACATTCAGCATTATGCTGTGGCAAGCTACAGCGCTGATTTTTAATGCGACCTTTTTACTTTTACTTAATAATAAGCCTAAAACTAGTCGAGACGATACGACGTCAGAGGGCGGAAGACCAATAAATTAAAAGAAAATGAATCTATCTAATAGTATGTCCGTCCTCGCGGGAGGTCTACCACCAATAATTCGCCTTCCATTACACTGTCGCCACTCCAGAACCCAAAGAAAGGCTACAACGGCAACCACTTCTGCGAGCAATGTACCTCGCCCACTGAAAATGTCGTAACTTTTGTTCTCGCAGAAATACATAGATCGACACTATTCTACTCTGTTAGTTTCAAGTTATAAACGTCTTTTTTAACATGGAACAAATTACATCAATTGACCCAGTCCCAAACTAAGCAAAGCTATCTGGGTACCAGGCAACGGATAAACGTACTTATTTATATATAATTTAGATAAATACATGCAACATCCATGACTCGGGCACAAACATTCGTATTCATCACACAAAAGTCTGCCCCTACCGATTTGAACACCCAGGACCTCTAACTTCATAGAAATATTGTAAACGCGTTGCGATGCAGTGTAGTACAACCGGTGGGCCAATCATTCCACTGATCTTTAAAATGATCGACCAATTTGTCTGTCTAATCGCTCCCTTGGCGAAGAAACTACTTAACGGGAAGCTCAGTAGGATTGCTTTTGTTTCAAGTTCTGCCTTTACTTGTGTACATCGGACATGGAGAATTAACCAATAGAGAGAGATATTTTATTGACACACATTCGATATACTAAGTCAAGTCACTGTAGCCGAAAACGGCTAGGTGAGATACGAGCATATATACACATAGAGAAAAAAAGCAGACGCAAACATCGATGCAGACGTAACACACAGAGTAAACGTGGGGTGGCAAAAATGGAGAAGCTTAACGGGAATCATGTGTGACCCTCGAATGCCAATCAAAACTAAGGGAAAAGTTTATAAAACTGCAATAAGACCTGCTTTATTGTACGGCGCTGAAAGCTGGACCATCAAACAAAATCATGAACAGAAACTTCATGTAAATGAGATGAAAATGCTGAGATGGTCAGGGGGTGTAACCAGATTAGATAAAATTAGAAATGAACATGTAAGAGGTAGTTTTAAGGTAGCCCCAATACCTGAAAAATTACAGAGAGTCGACTAAGATGGTACGGACACGTTATGCGAAGAGGCAGTGACAATGTGGTTCGTAAGGCGCTGGAATTACCCGAAATAAAACGCGGAAGAGGGCGCCCGCCCGGCACCTGGTGGACAAACATGACCCGAACAATGAAGCATGCCAATTTAGATATAAACACAATCCAGGACAGAACTGCCTGGCGCACATTAATTAGGAGAGCCGACCCCACTTAAAGTGGGAAAAGGCAAAGAAGAAGAAGAAGATACACATAGAGAAAAAAACAGGGGCTTTGACGTCTTAAGAGGGTGCATCCGTGCTAAGCTCGCAACGTCGCATTTTTGGTGATTTTTTGCGATTATTTCACAGAAATTGAATGAAAGTATCAAATATCCGTCTGTAGTGCACTTCGTTTTTAGTGTATTAATGTGTCCAATGCTATGATTAATCGTGATGGACTTTTATTTTCGTATTAAAGCGATAAAATACTATATCTCGTTTAATACTATATGCGATTTAATTCCGACTCAGTTCAGGTTTAAGCTGTCATTTTTAATATGGATCTGACAGCGAGCGAACTTAAACTGAATCGCATTAAGACGTCATGGTAACACCCTAGTACAACATATGAAAATAAGTATAAATAAGCGAAAAATCAGAAATGCTTTGCAGATTTGTAGAGATCATAACCACTCGACTTGTTCATCGCTCTGTAATATGGAATGTGGAACTTTTTGTGCTACTTTTCTGAAGACTTACGTCCAACACTGGTTTATATAGGGATGGTCAGTAGATTGAGGTAATTCTTTGCTTGATAATGGCATTCAAGTAAGGGTCGGATAGTTAGTAAAGGAACGACGGTGACGGGGGATGACGGGATAGCCTACGAAAAATGCCCAAAAGCCTAGAGTTTAGGACTAAGCAATAACCAAACGATGTCCTGTATAAAGTTTGAACATCCGTCTTCACCCTGGATTCTTACGTCAACTATTTCATCATCACCTGTAGCGACCATACATAAACTGCTTAGACGCACGAATAGCTATGTAACGCCAGTGACGTCACTGTGTTCTACATCGCGCCAACGAAGTTTCTCAATGCGGATGCATACAACTTCCAACTCTCTTCTTTCGGACTTCATCTGTGTGGAGAGGGCTCTATTGTAGCCTCTCACCATACTATATTGTGCCATCCAGGCCATTAAATGTAAAAAAAGCTGTGTCTATATTTTGTCCCATAAAATTGAACTTCCGAATGTACGGTTTGTCATAATTTTCGTTAGGCATAAAGCTTTTTATTTCTGAAACAGTCAATATTTTTTAGAATCGATAATAAACTAACTTAACCTAACCTACTATATTCTGATGGATTTTCCAAAATTTCTGTTTAATGCACGGTTTTATGTGTTATGACCAATGCAATTTGAGGACAAAAAGGGACCCGTAGCTGTAGCCTATTTTGTTTCAGCCTCCGGAAACATGGCTCCGTGTGTACCCAGCACGCGCGCTCCCTGGAGAGACTACCGCCTCCATTTTGTTCCGATGCGTCACGTGCCAGCTCGGCTTGACCGCCTTTCTCGTGCTTTGGACCTTGTTGTGGGTGTTTGTTATACACTCCTTTGAAGGTAGGATACAGTCAATTTGTTAATCTGTAGAAGGTATTTTGTGAGTGAGCCTACTTATTGGTGTAAGGGCCCAACTGTTGGAGCGAGCAGTATGTGAACAGCGCTGAAGTGTCGCTCGTGTGCGCTGGCACTGGCAGCATTTGCTGACGCCGAACTATTTACCACTAATCTTTTAATTTTTTTTTTTTTAGGTTTTTTCGTGATTGTTAGTGGTAATAAACATTTTTTCTTTCTTTCTTTCTTTTCTTCTTCTTTCTTTCAATCCATGAACAGACTTCGTTTCATTTAGGTCTAAGCAATTTAAACAAGCTTTTCGTGGACTTTTTTGACTGTATTTGCATTGTCGCCCAATTTACCTACAAAGGCATAACGAATTTCAAGTTAATCGTTCGGATCCAGTGGTCATATGAAAGTGGGTAAATATAAGTTGCTAAATTTGAGTCAAGCATAGATTCCTATATTGTAACTTAAATAAAAGACAGCTAAAAGGAAAGTTGTGACTCACTGACCGATTTATAAATGCCCAGCCTAAATCCACGAAGCTGAATTTTGTCTGGTTCACATTATGACATAGACAAGAGATAAGGCAGAGGAGTTTACTCCGAAATTCAATTTTCGGAGTTCGTGTCGTACCGAAAATCAAGTTTCATAGTATGAGGCGATTTTTTGTCATTCGATGGGAACCATGACGCGAAAAAGCTTCTGGTATAGTTATTAATTATTAATATAGGTACTCCGTTAAATAAATTTTAATCGCGTGTAATAATAAGGTAACATTGTTTTTTCAGCGCCACACGAAACTGAAATAACTCTTGATTTTATAAAAGAACAAAACCAATTAGTCATCGACTTGGCAACAGAGCTTCGTCAGGTAAGCATTTTAAAATTATTACACACTAGCTGTTGCCAGCGACTTCGTCTGCAAGGAATTCGTTTATCGCTATCCCGCGGGAACTACGCAATTTTCCGGGATAAAAAGTAGCCTATGTGCTATTCCAGACTTTTCTCTATCTATGTGCCAAATTTCATCCAGATCCGTTGGGCCGTTCTGGCGTGATTGAGTAACAAACAAACTTCCATCCATCCATCCATCCATCTATCCATCTATCTATCTATCCATCCATCCATACTTTCGTATTTATAATATTATTAGTTAGATAAATAACATAAATCACGTACTTAACCCTTGGGGTAGACAGAGCCTAAGGTGACAAGACCTAAAGGCCACGTTTAGCGTAGTTTGGGGCGCAAAGGTGGAAATGGGAATGAAAATAGTGATGGTTTGCTAGCCGCATCGCCTATAACATGAATCCTACCGTTTTCGCCGATTGCCTCGATGGGCTTTTACCATTTGCGCAGGAAGAGAAGCAACTGGTAAATTCTATGTTTTTTCTTTGCTCCCAGACCAGTAGGCTTATTGTCTAACTCGCTCGCAATCGCCATCGTGTTCATTTTGACAGTTCATGTATGGGCTGACAATTGGCATCGGAATCAGCTAGCTGTCATATTCATACAAGAACTGTCAAAATGAACGCGATGGCGATTGCGAGCGAGTTAGACAATAAGCCTACAGCTTAGAAGTAAAAATGATTAATTATTGAGAAACCATTAAGTGATGGAAATTTTTCCGAAGAAAGTAGCGTCAGATTGGGTAGATTTTTAAATGAAATGAAATGAAATGAAATTCTTTATTTGCATAACATTATAACACACACACACACACTTCTAACTAACACTTTTAACTAAAAATATTACCATACCGCGTTTTTAAACTGGCAATGATAGTTTTCTGTTTGAAAAGTATTGTAGGAGGCAACATTATATTTTGAATAATCGCGTTTTAGAAAAATATTAGCAGCTTAATTTTAATATTTTATACATATACCACGTTTTACCTACAGCTCTTCCTTGGTATATTCAACTGAAATATGATTCAAAAGTGCGGCGTTGTTATTTTAGGCGTACACTTTAATGTGTTCCCAGAGATAAAGAGAAGATTTATAGCTTACGTTATACAAATTTGTGGGCTGTACAAGCATAACATAATTTAATACAGTTTTCGTTGGAAATATACAAAGACACTATTAAATTTAGACAAAACAGCAATATAAATGAATCTTTAGCGTAAAACGAGTCTTTGAATTATTATGGAAGGCTAGCAAGGCTAGTTATTTTAGCCTTTGCCCGCGACTTCGTCCGCGTCAGATGTCAGATGTCAGATTTAACGTCAAAATAATATTGAACACCGAATCAAACTCCATCCCAACAACGAATGGAACTTCGCTATAAATCTTTTTTCAATAGCCAACCGAATAATATCCTCGGAACAAACGCGCAAAGCAAATCATTTACCCATTTTGGGGAGATTGATAGGTAAAAGAGATTGTCAATATGCCTACAAATTATCCCGCTGATTGATTACCTCAGTAATGCAGTCCGGCTAGCAGGAAAGCGCGCTAGAGTCGCGTCGCACGCGAGATACACTACCCGTCTCTTTCTAGAACGAGCAGTAAGAAAAAGACGGGCAATCTATCTCGCGCGCACGCGACTCTTGTGCGCTCTCGTGCAGGCTCTTTGTAACGATGAAAGTTCATTTTACAGGCATTCGAATAATGAATGTAGGAATGAGTGAAATGGATGATTGATCGAATGAGACAATAGGATATCTATAAGCGACGGCGTAAGGAACATAGGGAGAAAACCTGAAGACGATACGAGTAAATCTGTATATATAAAACTGTTCCGTTACTAAGTGACTGACAGACAACGCACAGCCTAAACCACTGGACTTAGAAACTTGAAATTTGGCACACATATACCTTGAGTATCCCAAAGGAGCACTAAGAAGGGATTTTTCGAAATTCCCACGGGATAGGGAATAAATGAGGTTTATATATATTTCAGTAAAACTGTAATAGCTGGACTGTTCAAATTCAACACACATATAGATGATCGTAACACTAAGAAACTAATTTCAGGATTTTTTGATATTCCCACGGGATAAGGAAAAAATGGGATTTATATGTTCGATTCAGAGTGACTGATTGACAACGCACAACCTAAACCGCTGGACCTAGGAACTTGAAATTTGACAGACGTATATCTTGAGTATCCCAAAGGAGCGCTAAGAAAGATTTTTTTTGAAATTCCCACGGGATAGGGAATAAATGAGGCTCATATATTTCTCAGTAACAGTAATAACTAGACTCTTCAAATTCGGCACACATGTAGATGATTGTAACACTAAAAAACTAATTTCAGGATTTTTTCATATTCCCACGGGATAAGAAAAAAATGAGATTTATATGTTACATTCAGAGTGACTGACAGACAACACACAGCCTAAACCACTGGACCTAGGAACTTGAAATTTGGCAGACGTACCTATATCTTGATTATCCCAACCCAAAGGAGCACTAACAAGGGATTTTTTAAAATCCCCACGATTTAGGAATTAAATGAGATTTATATATTTCTCAGTACATAACTATAATAACTGGACTCTTCAATTTTGGCACACCTGTAGATGATTGTAGCACTAAAACATGTTCTCCGGGAAAATGCGAATTTCCCGCGGGACAGAATAAGTGCATTCAACTTCGGGGCTGTTTCTAAAAATATAAATATATAAAAGAAGAAACGACTGACTGACATACCAACGCACAGCCTAAACCGCTGGTTCTAGACATTCAAAAGACACTAAGAAAGCATTTTTCAAAATTCGACACCTAAATGGGTTAAATGGGGGTCCAAAGTTTGTATGGGGAAACAAGATTAGACTATTTTATTCGAAACTTCGCAGGAGTATTCCTGCCGATAAATGTGTAAACACCTCTTTCAGGTTTTTTGAAAATTTAACCCCTAAAAGGGGGAAATGTGGTGACAAAGTCTGAAAATCAAAATGGGTCGCTGATTACGAAAACAAAAACACACGTACCTATTTTTGGAAATTTCCACGAAAACGGGAAGAAACGGGATTTATATATTCGATTTCGTGTGACCCTATCTACGTAACTATAATAAAGAACTAGACTCTTCAAATTTCGTACACAAGTAGGTGATTACAGAACTAAGAAAGTAATTTCCACGGGATAAGGAAAAAACGGGATTTACATACAGTTCTACAGGATCTGGTCGTAGAAAACTGAAATTACAGAAGTATTACAGACACTACTAAAGGATTTCCCGAAATTCTGAAGGAAACGAACGGGAAAAAACGGGATTTTTAATTACACTGGTCTTAGAAAGTTGAAATTTAGCATGTAGGTTCCTTGATCAGTGTATGGAAGCATTAAGATACAATTTCCCGAAAGGGGAAAACGGGACTATTCGTTTTACTGGTTGTGGAAAGCTGAAATTCGGCATGTAGATTGCTTGATGAATGTAGAGGAGCATTAAGAGAGCATTTCCCGAAATTCTTACGGGAACGGGAAAAACGGGATTTTTCGTTTTACTGGTTATAGAACACTAAAATTCGGCATGTAGATTGCTTGGAGAGTGTAGTGGAGCATTAAGAGACGACTTTCCGAAATTCCCACGAGAACGGGAAAAAACGGGATTTTTCGTTTTACAGGTCGTAGAAAGCTGAAATTTGGCAAGTGGGTTGCTTGGGGAGTGTAGGGTAGCATTAAGAGAGCATTTACCGAAATTCTTACGGAAACGGGAAAAAAACGGGATTGAAATAGGTACCAACCTACAAGCGAGAGAAGCCGCGGGCAAAAGCTATTTGAAAATAAATGAAGTCTACGCGGACGAAGTCGCGGGCAAAAGCTAGTGTATTGCTAAATTATTTTTTATAACAATTGTTGGTTTTTAATAGGTATTTATGTTCCACGCAAATGGGAGAAATTAAGTGTCCCAGGAAGGAGTCACGTAAAAGATTTGAAGCTTATTCAAAACTTTCAATTGTTATCTTGGTAATAACCATAGACTTAATTAGTTACCTAATTACTTAACCGAGTGTTTCTTAGATTGCAACATAGAGATGCACCAAATTTAATGTCTGATCTGATTGGAGTGGTAATATATTTTTGGCTAACGATTTAATTTAGCGCACTAGCTCATTTAGCTCAGTACTCCTAGAGTGCTCCCACGATAAGTCTGCATAACGAATTATCTAGCAACCCTAAAAAATCTCAAGCTGGTAACCCTTTCTTAGAACTGTCATCCAAAAGCGTCATTGTTTGTTGTGATAATTCTGTGCCGGCTTTATGAATATTACTGTTGAAATAATAGGTAAAACGATAAAGAGTGAAGTGCGGAAACTTCTTTATAAAATGATAATTCATTTTGAAAATTTAAAAGAACAATCGGAGTCGATGATTGAGCAAAGGGAAATATTTCCATGAAATCATAACCTCAATAAGTAAGTAGGCAGTAGTTTATTGATACTTTTTTTACTGTTAGCATTTTTATATCTATGAGATCCAGCGTAAAAATCTGTCAACTTTGATTCTATTTACCGGTGTTAATAATATTAATTTCTAGAAAATGCACATTTAGTGGTTTGATTTCGGAGTAGATCGTATATTAAACTGTATTTTTGCAGGTGGGTTATCTGGTGATGTTCAGGAAAAAAATTACAAGTTCCTTCCAGAAATTAAAGGACTTCCAGAAATTAAACATTCCTACGTCAGAAATTAGTTACTTTAAAAATTAAGTTGTCTTGGTCTCACTTCTAGAACATGAAACATGAAGATACCTACTTTTATCATATAAATGATTGATTGATTGATTGAGAGGAGCGGAGCGGGTCAGTCTCGCACTGTCGGTTTTTAGGATACCTAACCGAAAGGTACAGTAAGAGGTAGCCTGTTAAAGATTTTTTACCTAAAATAGCTAAGAAGGCAAAAAAAAATTAGCTTTATACTAATGTTTTAGTTTACGTAATTATTTCTTTCATTAATAATTATCAATCTTTAAAATGAAAAAGTAAACTGATTAAAATAATGAAAATGATCAAGATGAGTTTTCACATTACACTTAGTGTTACCATCTAAAAAGTTTCAATTTTTTCTGATGTCAGTTCTCTGCAGACTTATCTTGGGAGCACTCTATGTGTATCTTAGTCTATTTATTTAAGCTAGATACTAAAATGACATTTACCTGTGTTGCCTGTTTTTTGCAATTCAACAATAGTGATGTGCCACCACTATCGAACGTTAACGATAAATTAAATTTAGTATAGATTTTTGTATGTATAAGCTAGCGTAATAAACTAAGTAACCTTTAAATTTGCTTGATTATGATACAATCGTATTTTTTTCTTAAAATATAACATGACCAAACCTCTTGTATCCAGACCACAAACATTGTTGATGTTTTCGAGTACACCACTATAAACAATAAAAGCTGGTATCATTATTTCACAATTTGACATTTGCAATATTGTCAATTTAGTATCTAGTGTGAATAAATAGACTATAAATATGGTATCTTTTGAATCGCTCCCTCACAAGCTACACATAATATCTCTATTGCAACAGAAACGCCTGGCATAATGTTCTCGGACAGACAGTGGGTTAGAATTCCGACAGTTGAGCGAACTACGCACCCACAATCTCAACAACTATGCCAAGTGTTTCGTGTACATACTTGGTTAAACTAACGCTGCATAATATCTTGTCGACCGACGAATTAGTAATTTTAGCACAACTCTAGCGGCTAAGAATACATAGAATACGTTGCTTTGTTTACCGTAGAATTTTTATCTGACTAGCTTCTGCCCGCGACTTCGTCTGCGTAGAATTATACATATAAACCTTCCTCTTAAATCACTCTATATATTAAAAAAAACAGCATCAAAATCCGTTGCGTAGTTTTAAAGATATAAGCATACGTAGGTACAGACAGACAGACAGCAGAAAGCGACTTTGTTTTATACTATGTAGTGACGCTATACATTATACAAAATATTAGGTCTTGCCCGCGTAGAATTAAATGTAGCCTATGTTCATAGGGATTCTAATTATGACAGAATTGTTCAAATCAGTCCAGGGGACCGATTTTTGAAAGCACATCACTCGAAAGTGGTATAAATCAGTTTATATCTTCAAAACTACGGCTCTAATCAAATTTTTGACTAGTCCACATGATTAATGAGAGCCGTAAGTATCTTCTAAGTTACTCGTATTTGAAATTCAGCACAATTTTTCACCACTTTCGAGTGGTATTTTCACAGATGTGCTTTCAAAAATCGGGCCCCAGTGGTTTTGGAGCCTATTCATACAAACATACAAACAAAGCTTCTGTCCGCGACATCGTCTACGCAGAATTATTATACATTATACATATATAAACCCTCTTCTTGAATCACTCTACACATTCTATCTTAGCTCTCTAGGCTAATAATTGTTACAAGTAAAGATAGCAATTGGCATCAAATTGTCCTGCGATATTCATTTATTTATTTCAAACCATATCCCTTTATTAAGTCTTTTGCTGGAAACAATTATCTACCTACATATCAAAGTGAGCAATAACGTTAAATCTGCAGACCCTCAGCTAACAACAGCGCTCAAAGAGAACGAGTCGTGCGCAAATATTGGCGTTCTTTGTTTCAAAGGAAGGTATGCATTTATGACAATTTTATTAAAAGCCACGATGAAATATTGCCAAAAGCTACGTCAAGATAGACATTATCACATTTTGGCTGCGCGCCACTAACCATTTTGCCTAAGTTATTGAGGCTAGACTTTCGCGATCGTAGGCGCGTTTCAATCGAATGTTTTTTTATGTTTTATGTAATGTTTAGCTTGAAATTATGCTAAACTGTATGTAGACTTTACACGGAAAGCTATAAATTAATCCTCACTTAACCTATTCTAAGCAAAAACTGTACCAAGCGATCATTTGATCAAAAATTACGTTATAACAAAAAAATACTCAACGAAGCGAAAAGTACTGGCAGGTATGATTACGGTTTGACGGTACTGAACGGAAAAAACATTGGATTAGTCCTTGGAACCAATTCCCAGGTAATTTTGTTCACAGCCACATTCAGCAGGGTTAACCAGGCACACTATCGCACAATGGTAGCATGATGCTACTCGAAATTCCGACTAGAATGCTAATGTGGACTCGCGAGCCTGCCGAGAGCGGAACGTGGCGTCCACACCACACTAGCCCCCTTATTTATAAACGCTTTATAATATACGCCTCTGCTAACTTAGTAATCGTTTGTCCTTATCTGTCACTGTGACATTTACCTTTCATAGATAAGGACAAACGATTGTTAAATTAGCAGAAGCCTATAAAGCGTTTATGAATAAGGGGAAAGGTTTTTTGGTTACTGTAACGTGCAACAGGTGCGGTTACAGAGGCCTTACCATGATGTCTTAAGGCGCTGTCAACAGCAAATAACCTTGAGCAGCGCCACTCTTCACACATACGGTTCACGTGCCTGTTAGTGAAAGAGAAGAAACTATTTCGGCAGCTTGGCGCGCGTCTAAAATCTTGCAAATAAGACACAAATAATAAGAAATAAAAAAAAGTATAGATTATTTGTGAAATATGACTCGTTAGCCGTGTAGGTATTGAATATGTTGACTTCATGTTTTTAACTGTAGACCCATACGTTGAAAAAATAAAGACATAGAACCGTTTAATGATGATTTTAAGACCAATCTTTGCAATTATTTTCTATCGAGCCGATTTTGTTCAATTATGTTATCGAGTCCGTCCAGCGTGTTTGAAATATGATGAAAATTGACATACATATTTTTTTGGATTTTTATTGTGTGTAGTTTTTCTTAAAAAAGTGCTAAAAAAACATCAATTTCAACAAAATTAGGTGTTGTCAGCCTCTTAATGCGATTCAATACCGACTCAGTTCAGGTTTTAGCTGTCATTGTTAGTATTGGATCTGACCGCGAGCGAACCTAAACCGAATCTGAATGGAATCACAAGACGTCATGGTAATAAATAAGGCCCCAGCTCGCAGGCGAGTAGGTCAGAACGACCGTGAATCTAAGCTTTTTAATTTATCCGTATAATGCTTGCGGCGCCACTGTCGATGTGTATTTCGTTCGCTCACCTCAAAACCTCCCAAAAAGAACCTCTTACCTAATCTTTAAGCCGAAATGGGAAAAAAGGGTCCCACTATTAAGTGAAGCGTAAATTATTCAAGGCGAAAAGCGTTTCAATGGCGTCTGGGTGTTCTCTGAATATTTTGCGGCAATATTGAAGTCAAATTAAAACGTCGAGATATACGTCCCCATAAAATATTCTGATTATATTCACTCCAATACGCGGAGGGAAAATACGTTACGTACCAATTTTCAGGTAACGCGAAAATGATATTTGAATGTGCGTAAGAAATCTGGGCAGATTTCTCGAGTGGCTAGGGGACAAATCTTTTCTGCTAAGAGGACTCCGTTTTCCGTCTGTCCATTTGTTCTTCCAAATATTCGGCTGCTACAGAGCTGTATCTATGAAGCGTGTACGAAGTTTTACTATAACCGCTGTAACAATTCTACTAATACTAGCTGTTGCCAGCGACTTCGTCTGCAAAGAATTCGTTTATCGCTATCCCGCGGGAACCACGCAATTTTCCGGGATAAAAAGTAGCCTATGTGCTATTCCAGACTTTTCTCTATATATATCTGCCGAATTTCATCCAGATTCGTTGGGCCGTTCTGGCGTGATTGAGTAACAAACAAACATCCATCCATCCATCCATCCATACTTTCGCATTTATAATATTCGTTAGATTATAAATGCGAGTATTGTGGATTTATATGACCGCGTTGAGATATACCTTTGTGGTAGGAATCCGACTCGAACTTGGCCATTTTTGCGTCTACTTAAGATGTAATAACGAAGAGATGAATTATGTCTATTTATACTACTTTCTCACAATCTAGAGGTAGAGATAGAGGTAAGGTAGTTACACGATTGATTTATTTAACTATCGTTAGGATAACAGATCTATGATTCCGTCTCTATTTATTACTACGATATAGACAGAGACGTCATCATAGATAACTGACAGAAGGAGGGCTGATACAGGCCTTTAGATCTATATCGTGTATATTTATCTGAAGGTGATTTAGCACGCAGACGAAGTTGCGGACAACTACAAGCATTATTTACCGAATACAGGACCAATACGTAACTGAGTAGGTACGTACATATAGCCCTTAATATTAGAAGCCGTGGAGCAAGGACCCACGGGAGAACCCGACGCTCCCGCAAATTCCCAGAAAAGTATTTTATTATGGGTATTCCAATATCATATACCTTTTGAGATAGCGTCGAAAAAACGTCTGCTAGGGTTATAAATAAATTACGAAAGAAAAGGAATTTAAAAGCTGTTTTCGTCTCCGGGGAACAAATTTTTGGTGTATTTAATTATAGATTGTTAAAAGCGAAATATGGCGTGGGCTCTGTATAAAATTAAGAATCGCGAAGTTAATTATTTAATTAATGTTTTAAAGTCGCCCTCTGTTGAGAATACGTGAGCTCGAAGAAAAAAGGTTAAAATTACTCCCGAGCGAAGTTGTGTTTCAAATTATTTTTATTTATTAATTTAAACATTAACTTTCAGCGTTGTTCGACGCCACCAAAATAAATACCTAAAAGTATTTCTCTTTCAGATAGATCTATGTTCTCCATTTTTAGCCTTCAAAGATCCATAAACAAATTCACCAAAATTGTTTGGAGGCGCTTTCGAGATCTAAATACGTGAGTATCCCAAAGATACGTAGTGCTCCAAAAGAAATGAACGATAAGTATTTCACTTGCCCTTCCGGAAACAATGGTTTTATAGTTAGAACTACCGTTAAAAAAAGGGTCATGCATACTACGTTCTCACTACCTACTAAACCTTAAATGGATGTTCTGAAAAGTCCGTGAAATATCATTAACACTTTCCGTGACACCTATAATACAATACATACATACATACGGGGTAGACAGAGCCTAAGGTAACAAGACCTAAAGGCCACGTTTAGCATGATTGTGGGCGTATAGGCGGAAAGGGGAATCAAAATAGTGATGGGTTGCTTGCTAGCTGCATTGCCTATAACATGAGTCCTAAGATTTTCGCCCATACCCTCGATGAGCTTTTACCAGCGCCGGAAGAGAAGCAACTGGTACATTCTATGTTTTTTCTTTACTTCCAGACCAGCATGGAACTAGCAAAACTAGCTTCTGCCCTCGACTTCGTCCGCGTAGAATTAGATTTAAGTAATGATGTTGATAGTATGTTCTGCCACAATTTATTTACATTACGACTCTAGGCAGCTACGGCCTTTGACATGTTTATCACTATCCCGCGGAAATTATGCAATTTTCCGGGATAATAAGTAACCTATGTTTTAATCTAGGGTACCAGCTATGTCCGTTCCAAATTTCATCTAAATCCGTCCAGTCGTTTCAGCGTGAAGAAGGAACAAACATACCTATACACTCACTCTCTTACATCGTCACAAACTTTCGCATTTTATAATATTAGTAGGGTATTGGTCGCTTTATAGTGTAGCATGCAACGTTCATCGACAGATCATAAAGGGGCACACAACTGCCTCTAGCTGCGCCTCGCAATTGTAACCACAGCCTAAGCATTTTGATACAAATATCTGTGGGAATATTTACCGCGAGCATAGCTGGGATTGTGAGCGATATCAAAGCAATCCTGGAGGCACTGTGACGAAATATTCCGGGAATTACGATCGAGATTCTGGAATCGGATTTAATTAAATTACTGGGTATGTTTCGCTCTTAGGCCCGAGTCTTGCGAATAGGCAGTTACTGAGAAATGGCTTTTGCGTTTATAACAGAGATAACAACTTTCGTGGCTATATACCAGTATGAAAGCCACATAGCCTTGTCAAGAAAGAGAAGTTTGCGGTGGTTGTTACCGAGTCGCCTTGATATCGCGTCTCTGTCTTTTTGCTGTCTCTATCTCATGCAAAACAGACACACTCCCAAATATCTTCTATTCATGCAGTCAATACTTGAAAATGTAGTCAACGAAAATGTAGGTAACTAAAATCACAATCGAAACCGCCACCACCTCAAAAACACCTTAATAAGTCCGGAGTATTTTTAAATTTACAAGTTACAAAACAAACAGATGTACAAAGTTTAATTTATCCCTAAGAGGGATCTCTTTCCAGTTAACCTTCGAACAATTGACAGGATAGGTATCAGAAATCAGTGGTGGTGATTTTGATTGTGATTTCGGTTACACATATATCTAACTAATATTATAAATGCAAAAGTATGGATGGATGGATGTTTGTTTGTTCAATCTCGCCAGAACGGCCCAACGGATCTGGATGAAATTTGGCACATAGAATAGAGAAAAGTCTAGAATAGCACATAGGCTTTTATCCCGGAAAAATGATTGGTTCCCGCGGGATAGCGATAAACGAATTCTTTGCGGACGAAGTCGCTGGCAACAGCTAGTACATGCATAAATCACATTTATCCGTAGTCGTATAGTCCGCCAAATTCTCCGTTTCTGTATAACATTGAGAGCTGTGTCAACACAATGTGTACACACTGTGTTATTCATATTACACGCATTGTGTAGCTCTCGACTAATAGGACAACAGGACTAGCGCTGTTACCAGTTTGCTTAGGCAAGCTGGGAACTTGTTTTACATTACAAATACCCTAAACAATTTTAATAATAACAAAGTTCCACGATTTTGCTTTAGCAGTTCCTTTGGGAGTTACATGCTCAACGTTAACTTTCAGATTTCAGATTTGCTTAACATTCATCCGTACATAGTATAAAACAAAGTCACTTTCCACTGTCTGGTTAGATCTTTAAAACTACGCAACGGATTTTGATGCGATCTTTGGTCACGAAGGTAATGCTCTAATAATTTCCAGTTTACAAAAAGAATTCCAATTCCAATTCTGCGCAGACGTAGTCGCGGGCAGCAGCTAGTATCGCATAAGCTTGACACATTTTAACCCCTCTCTGCCAACGAGCTGTTATACATTACCTCCTTAATCTTAACACTGATGCAAATAGGGTAATAAAGTGTACACGGTTTCTCGCAGCGATCCGTCAACGTCGCTTGATCGCGTTAGGGTTATCGGGGTGCAAGATTAATGTTATGAACTTTGATTTTTACCCTGACAGTACCGGCTGAGGTTTGCTACCATATGAAATGAAATGAAATGAAATGAAATGAAATGAAATGAAATGAAATATTTTATTGCAAGAATACAGTTCACAAGTTATAGTACATTACAACCTCACTGTGTTCTGCCTCATAGGCATGCAAAATTTTAGTATTGTAATACAGTATTAACAAAAATAGAGCTCTGTTAGCTTATAAACTTAAAAATTAATGAGATCACATATCACACGGCTAAGCCGTTACAATTTTTAGTTTACTTAGTTTTTAGGTACATAAGTTTAATTTTTAATAGAAGTACTATCTAAATATTCTTTGACAGAATAAAAACATTTAGTTAGAAGCCATTCCGTAAGTACTAACTTAAATTTACTAAAATTACATTTTTTTATATGTTTTGGCAAACTATTATATAATTTAATGGCCATACATGATGCATTTTTTCCATAAATTTCCAATTTTATAAGTGGTAGTTGCAGCCTGTCTTTAGGCCGACTTGCTCTGAGAAAACAGTTATCATTTTTACTATGGTTAAAATATTCCGGATGCTCTCTGACTAAAATGCACATCTGTCTTATGTATAAACACGGTAGTGTGAGAATCTTTGTCGCTTTGAATAAAGGTCTACAAGGCTCTAGGTAGTGGGTATTACATGCCGCTCGTATACATTTTTTCTGTGCTAAGAAAGCTTTTTGTATATCCACAGAGTTGCCCCAAATAGGCAACCCATAGTTTAAAGCAGAAGAGACATAGCCGTGGTACGCCGTTAGAGCAACCCCTCGGGAAGAAGTATTACTTAGCCTTCTTAACGCGAATACAAATTTGTCTAATCTGCTGCATATATTAGAAATATGATTTTTCCATTTGCAAAGTTTGTCAACATGAATGCCCAGGAAGGTTGCTGTATCTGCTTCTGCCACTTTGTGATTGTTATATTGTATGTCTATATTAGCGTCTTGGTTTTTATGTGTACGAAATTGCATTATTTTAGTTTTGTTTATATTTATTTTTAAATTATTTTTATTTAACCAGTTTATTACATTTGTTAAGGAGTCATTTAATTCTGTATTAAGATTATTTTTGTCTTCTGATTGAACGATAATGGTAGTGTCATCGGCAAACATTATACATTTGTGTTTCATATGATATGGCAAGTCATTTATGTATAACAAGAACAGTAACGGGCCTAGAATGCTACCCTGGGGTACTCCACAACGGTTATATTTATATTTGGACCGAATTGAAACCAGATTATTTTTTTCTATATGTTGTATCTCAGTGCATTGCTGTCTATTTTTGAGATAACTTTGGATCCAATTTATTGCATTTCCTCGTATGCCGTATCTTTCTAGTTTATGGAGAAGTATAGAATGATTTACGAAATCAAACGCTTTGCTTAAGTCTAAGAAGACTGCTGCTACAGAAACTTTACTATTTATTGATTCTGTTACTGATTTTACTAGGTTAAAGCACGCAAGTGTTGTGGAGCTTTTCTTGCGAAATCCATATTGCTGACTATTTAAAACAGAGCAAGAGTTAAGGAACGATAATAGACGTATGTATATAGCTTTTTCAATAATTTTGGAGATGACTGGTATAAGAGTGATAGGTCGATAGTTGTCCATCAATGTTTTATCATATTTTTTATACAAAGGTTTAACAATTGAACATTTTAGACTCTCTGGGAAACAGCCTTCAAGGAACGATAAATTTATAATGTGTGTCAAAGGTATGGCAATTTCTTTAGCGCAAAGCTTTAATATTTTAGTGCTTATACCATCTACCCCGACTGCGGAACTATTATTTAATGACATTATAATTTTGTAGACATCATGTGTGCTATAAGGATTAAGAAATATAGATTTTTCATTTAAGGGGGTACTAGTGTACTGGTGGTTTTGACTCGTACTGTTCACTGAGGAGTTGTTTGAAAGGTTTATGAAATAGTCATTAAATAATTCTGCTAATATAGTGGGATTTGAATATTTTATTTGGTCTTTCGCAATACATGTTATATGATTTGGTTCAGTGTGGATATTGCCCTTAATGAGTTGCCAGGTTGCCTTTGATTTATTTTTTGCTAATGTAATTGTTTTACTGTTATATAATTGTTGAGCTTTATTTATACATCTTCTGAGCAGTTTTGCATATTTAGTATATTTGTATTTATTAAATACTTTGTTTGTAGGCTCCCGAACGTAATTAAGATATAAATTTCGTTTATTTACACATGCCCGGCGTAAACCTCTAGTTAACCATCTATTATTGTAGCACTTGTAATTGACTTTTATTCGGATGTGTGGAAAACACAGGTCATTAAACAAAGTTAATAAGGATTGAAATTTGTCGAAGGCTGCGTTAGTTTTAGTTTGACTAAGAACTTCTGAAAATGTTAACGCCGAAATACAGTTTTTAAATTTTATCATGTTTTCGGGGCTATAATCCCGTCTTTGTATATAATAGGGTTTTTTCTGTTGAATATAATTTACTTTAAATGAAATGATCTGAGCCGTCTCGTGATCCGAGAGCCCTAGGGGAAGAATATGTGCATCAATATTCCTCATATTGCTTGCAATTTGGTCTAAGCACGACTGACCTCTCGTAGGTGCGTTAATGTGAGTTTGGAAATTGTGATTATCTAATAAGCTTGTTAGCTCTGTAATATTGTTGGTTCGTTTAGAGATAGAGAGAGAGAAGGAAAGACATTTTACCCCCTTATTCATAAAGGCTCTGTAGGCTTCTGCTAACTTAGCAATCGTTTGTCCTTATCTGTCACTTTGACATTTACCTTTCACAGATAAGGACAAGCGATTGCTAAGTTAACAAAAGTCTAGAGCGTTCATGAATAAGGGAGTTAGTCGCTTGAAAGGCACACAAATATTTTTATTTTATTGAATCAGGCGTTACTTTCCGGAGGTCCATTTCAATGACAGTAGATGATGTTAAAGTATCGGAGTAGAAAGGTAAATATTTTTTGTTCATTGGTATTTTTGACAAAATAAATAGAAGTCAAAACCGGCGGTTGTGATTAAAGCTACTGTAAAAGTCACTTGGTGTATCTCACACTAATTCACTCTGTGCGAGTCACACTTACAATATAATAGAGGCTCTGCACGACTAGCAATAGAGCGGGGTCTCTATCATTTGCCCGAATTTCATCTAATCTAACTTCTAACTAATATTATAAATGCGAAAGTATGGATGGATGGATAGATGGATGGATGGATGTTTGTTTTTTACTCAATCACGCTTTAACGGCCCAACGGATCTGGATGAAATTCGGCACATAGATAGAGAAAAGTCTGGAATAGCACATAGGCTACTTTTTATCCCTGAAAATTGCGTAGTTCCCGCGGGATAGCGATAAATGAATTCTTGGCAGATGAAGTCGCTGGTAACAGCTAGTATGCCATAAATGTATTGTTTGCCATAATTATCACTTGCCATAACCCTTTTTTCTCTTTATTTGTTAATTATTCAGGATTGTTATGAAACAAATTTAACCTAACCTATAGAGTTCTACAGGATTGCCATTACAATGCTCCTGAAAAAATTACAGTTTCAGAGAAAAAAAGGGTTATGGCAAATGATCATTATGGCATTTGAAATTCGGGCAAAAGAAGGGCTCCGATGAGAGCGAGATAGACTATCCGTCTCTTTCTAAAATGAACAGTAAGAAAAACGGGCGAAAATCTTAGGATCATAGGCGATGCGGTTAGCAAGCCATCACTATTTTGACTCCCATTTCCACCTATACGTCTACAATCATGCTAAAGGTGGCCTTTAGGTCTTGTTACCATAGGATCTGCCTACCCCGTAAAGGATAAAGACGTGATTTATGTATGTACGTATCATCACTACATAGTATAAAACAAAGTCGCTTTCTCTGTCCCTATGTCCCTATATCCCTATGTCCCTATGTATGCTTAAATCTTTAAAACTACGCAACGGATTTTGAAGCGGTTTTTTTTAATAGATAGAGTGAATCAAGAGGAAGGTTTATATGTATAATACATGCACAATAATAATGTATTTTTTTTGTGATTTGTGTCTGTTTCTTTATATTTGTACAATAAAGCATTTACTTACTTACTTACTTACTTACAATATACCGTGCGAAGCCGGGGCGGGTCGCTAGTGTATAATATAATAATAATAATAATAATAAAGCTTTATTGATCTAAACATGTTGTTACAATGGTAAAGGTTGAGACTTGAGACCTCCTAGTAGGCACTTTAAGGCATGTATGTATAAATAAACGAATACGCGTACGCGTTGCTTGCGTGTAATTTACCTTCTATCCACGGTTAATGCTGCCGCTTTGTAAGATTACCCGTTGAATTCATCTAATTTACTGTGTAAATCTTTCATGTTTTATTTAAGGCAATCTTCTCGCAAAGCTGTTGAAATATAAACGTTCGTGTCTGACTGCCTTTGCGCGTTAAACCAACCGGAGCCGTCACGCGCTTGTTTCTGTGCAAAAATATTTCACTTTCAATTAGTGTTGCCCAAATTCAGTCTTGGTCTTGCAGTCTTGGTCTTGTTCTTGCGTTTTTGCAAGACCAAGACCAAGAACAAGACCGCGTATTTTTAGCAAGACCAAGACCAAGACTGACCGTGCAAGACTTGAGCAAGAACAAGACATAGCCTGCAAGACTCTTGCGTCTTGCAGCTAGGACTTAGCGCTATTTCACGGAGTAGTTAGGTGTAACAGTTCGGTGTATAGGTAGGTACGCTTAGGAATTCTATGAGACGCAAAAAACTATATCAAAGAATATGAAAAACTGGACCTATGCGCATTACGACTAATACCATAAACATAGCGAATAAAAAAATATCTATTAAAATCAAACTGAGTGCATGCATAGTTATGTTTTAACCATCGGTACTTTGATAATGCGGCATCAAAGGTTTTGTACTTACTTCTCAAAGAAATTTGCCGCTTTTCGGAAGTACATGGTTATGATACACGCGCCGGCGGCTTCTTTTGAAATCTAAAACAATCGTTGCCGCCGCGCCGAAATCATAACATTTGACACTATTCATGCAAAATAATGCTCTGTTATGGCTATGTTAATTCAAGCTCACAATGTTCCAATTCTAATACTTTTTTCTAAGATTTAAAGTAAACTTTAATAAATAGTAATAGACTAATAGGTAATTGCAAGACTTGCAAGACTCTTGCTGCAAGACCAAGACCAAGACCAAGACTGGGAGCGCAAGACCAAGACCAAGACCAAGACCAGGTGTATTGGCGCAAGACCAAGACCAAGACTGGCTAAGTCTCGTCTTGTTCTTGCATTTGGGCAACACTAGAAGATTATAAGGCATAACATCTGCCTGGAGAGAGATGGCTATGGCTACTGTGGCCTCTCTTATAAGACCATCGATTGATTAATAAACTCGTCTGACTAAGGTCAGGCAGAAGCATCCGAATTGTCAAAATTATTTAATTAATTTCTCAATCAAATAACAAAATCGTCAAATACACATTTTTTTATTTACTAAGAAACAAACAGTCATACATAATCAAGTGTGGTAATAGAGAAATATAAATAGACCTATAGTTTCCTTAAAGAATATGTTAAAGAAAACGTAGCCAATACGCAAAGCATTTATAATTATATACATTATAATCTTATTATCACTAAGTTAAGTTAAGTAAGAAGTTTTGGTTCCAAAATATGTAATACCGACCATCAGTTTCACCATAGTTTTTAGACGATATTTCTCAAAATCAAACTCTTTATTGCGTTTATACTGTGGTTGTTTTGAACCACACAACTTGTGACAAAGTCCTATGGTTTGTGTCTACGAGTAGCTATGTAGACACACTCGTGGTTATTTCATTACTAGCTGTTGCCAGCGACTTCGTCTGCAAATAATTCGTTTATCGCTATCCCGCGGGAACTACGCAATTTTCCGGGATAAAAAGTAGCCTATGTGCTATTTCAGACTTTTCTCTATCTATGTGCCGAATTTCATCCAAATCCGTTGGGTCGTTCTGGCGTGATTGAGTAACAAACAAACATCCATCCATCCATCCATCCATACTTTCGCATTTGTAATATTAGTTAGATATTTCTTGAAGAAACCACCTCGTTGCCATCTCCGGTTGGTTTAATGCTTGAAGCTAACTGCCTGTCATGTTGGCCTAAATATAAGTGAAGAATTGGATTACATTAGCACTGCCATCTTTTCTTGCGAAGGGGGAGTCTTGTATGTATATGTATGTATGTGTAACATACGGGTGAATGATTATGTTTACTTTGCAATTTGTTATAAGGTTGTTTGATGTACCTAATGTTAAGTGCAATGTTTTAAGCACGTTTCAGATATTCAATTTGTATTTATATTTGTTGACCTTGCTCTAGCCTCTAGGACCTTATAGAATAGAATAGAATAGAATAGTTTATTTGCTAGAATACATTCATGAATAGCGTACAGAATGTAATGGTAGATACAAAACAGTATAGTATTCAGTCGACACAAGGAACGACATGCAAATTACAATTTTCTGCTCCGGTATGTAAACTTCAAGATTATACAATATTAAATAATAATAGAATGGCAAATCATAATTAAAATTAAAAATCATCATTAAATAGTCAAACAAAATATTAAAATTAAACATAAATAAAAATAATCAATTCAATTAGTGCTATTAGGTACATATAGCCATAGCCTGATAGCCAGTGCTATAATTAATTAGGATATAATGTATATACTGTTAGTAGGTACGCCCTGTATGGCGGATATGGAGACAACGTGGATATCTTAGTGCTTACTCTTTGAACACAGCCATGGCTACATATGAAAAATATTTTATTGAATCAGGCGTTACTTTGCGGAGGTCCATTTTAATGAACACAAACTATTTACCTTGCTACTCCGCTACTTACGTGCAAGATAACCAAGCTTGTTGCGAAATATATATGTTTTGCATGCAAACCTTCCCTCCACTACTGCCACATAAAACCCACATAAATCCCACAAACTTAATTATCTCTGACACCACACAAACACTGACGCGCGTTTCGATCCCTCTACGGGATCATTCTCAAAGTTAGATTAGAGCACAACCGATGCACATAATGCGATGCGATGCGATGCGATGTGTTTGTGTGGTATTAGGGAATTTAGGGATAATTAAGTTTGTGAGATTTATTTGCGTTTTGTGTGGCAGTAGCGGAGGGAGGGTTCGCATGCAAAACATAATATATTTCGCACAAGCTTGGTTATCTTGCACGTAAGTAGCGAAGTAGCAAGGTAAATATTTTGTGTTCATATGTAAAAACTTAAGTAAATGACCTGTTGTATGTGTGAGTAATGTGTGCGAATTTAGTCCCATATCAGTTCTGTACACTACTACATACAATAAGTCATTTAGATACTTAAGTTTTCACCTTACTTGCCCATAGGCATGTCAGCTGTCTAAACATTCTAGAACCTTTGCATGGAATAACAAAACGTCCATCTTCAAATGAAACCTTAAGCCTCAATCAAAACTCGACCCTTGCTTCTGTTGTTTAAGTCTAAACTACCTTAACACAGTCAGTAGTTAGAAGTGCATTGTTGTATTCGCAACCTTCTGTGTATTGGCCAAAGTTCCAAATTGGATAGTTTAGAAAAGTTAGAAGGTCTCAGGTGGAATGTTACTGTCCAGACTGGAATGGTGGAGTTACAGCCAAATGAATGAAATAAAGGGCACGGTGCAGTAAGACTGGCCTGTGTAGCCTGCGTAGCCTGTGTGTCCTGCACGTCTAGCACGACAGCGCACAAGAGTCGCGTCGCGCGCGAGATAGATTGCCCGTCTTTTTCTTATTGTTCGTTCTAGAAAGAGACGGATAATCTATCTCGCGCGCGACGCGACTCTTGTGCGCTGTCGTGCTAGGCGGGCTGTGAGCTTGTGTATGAAACATCAAAATTAATCCGGATTATTTCAGCACGTGAACGGATTATTACACTGAACACTCAGGAGTGAGGAGGAGAAATATTTTTCAGGATTTTATAATAGTAATTGACCAATGTTTTCATACTGTGGGCCAAAGTGTAAAGTGTCGAAGGAGTGACTTTATTTTAAAAGCATAATTACGATAAAATACCTTTAAGAGTGTATTATAAATAAAGTCTGGTCTGGAATGTTCTAGAATAATACGAAAACGCTTTATATTTGACAGTGTTATATAAAAGAATGCACACAACTGCGAAGCAATTCAATGGTGTGTGTGAAGTTCCCAATCCGCACTGGGCCCGGGTGGGAACTATAGCCCAAGCCCTCTCATTATGAGAGGAGGCCTGTGCCCAGCAGTGGGACGTATATAGGCTGGAGAGAGATATAAAAGAATAGAATAGAATAGTTTATTTGCTAGAATACATTCATGAATAGGGTACAGGATGTTATGGTAGATACAAAACAGTACATTATTCAGTCGACACAAGGAACGACATGCAAATTACAATTTTCTGCTCAGGTATGTAAGCCGCAAATATGTTAGCATGCCATATCGAAAGGCTACGATTTTGCATCAGGCATTTTAGTCCTGACTTTATTCGTTGGAATAAACCACGTCTTTATTCCTAACGGGGAAGACAGAGCCTAAGGTAACAAGATCTAAAGGCCATGCTTAGCATAATTGTGGGCGTATACACCCGTTACTATTATACTTTATTTTTAATTTGTCAAAAGGGTTCGTGTGATTTTTACAGGGCGCTCTTGTAGGACAACGTCAAATTTCTGGGTCACGCTGAGAATGCCTATTTTGAGCGCAGACAAGCGCAATCCAGTGTAACCCAGTTGTCACGGACGATGAAGAATCTAACTAATATTATAAATGCGAAAGTATGGATGGATTGATGGATGTTTGTTTGTTACTCAATCACGCCAGAACGGCCCAACGGATCTGGATGGAATTCGGTACATAGATAGAGAAAAGTCTGGAATAGCACATAGGCAACTTTTTATACCTGAAAATTGCGTAGTTCCCGCGGGATAGCGATAAACGAATTCTTTGCAGACGTAGTCGCTGGCAACAGCTAGTTTAAAGATAATTTTGACAGCTGGTAACCCAGTGAAAATTTATTTATTTAGGTATCAATAAAGAATCATTTAATCATAGAATTTATGTATTTGATTCATTACCTTGTTTAGCTAATGGAATTTTAGGTAACGATTTTTTGAGGAAACATAGAGCCGTTTTGAATTACAATTCAAGCAATTTGTCGTTAACTGGAAATAATGGAAAGTAAATATGTTTGTCATTATACAACACAGATAGTATAACTGTCTCCCTAAATATCCCGCCTAGATCGGAATCTATGCATTACATAAAAACAAATTTGAATGAAGATTGTGTGGTTTGTAACGAAGAAATTTGCAATGGAGTATTTTTAGCGAACACAATAGTCACACCAGCGAATGGAATGATCCCAGTCATAATTTTAAATACCACGTCAAATGAAATTAAAATTAAGGACTTAAAACCCCAATTACATAAAATAAAGGAGTACAACTTGTGTACATTTAATGAATACTCTTGCACTACTACATATTTATTCATGACAAATTTGCACCTTAACAGCTAAAGCCAAAACGGCACAAACTTACAGATAACTTAGAAATTACTGGGCAATACTGGCACATGCAGTATTCTAGACTCGCAAGACATGACAATCCTTAGTGGGTGATACGACATTGCACAGGGGCCTTACTATGACCTCTTAAGGCGATTCAGTTTAGGTTCGCTCGCTGTCAGATTCATACTAAAAGTGACAGCTAAAACTTGAACTGAGTCGGAATTAGGACGTCATGGTAAGGCCCCTGGTCGATTCACAAGAGCTAGCACGAATGGATTAATAATAAATAATAATAAATAATAAATAAATATCTTGGGACAATTGACACCAATTGATCTAGTCCCAAACTAAGCAAAGCTTGTAATATGGGCACTAGACAACGGATAAACATACTTATATAGATAAATACATACTTAAATACATATTAAACATCCAAGACTCGAGAACAAACATTCGTATTTTTCATACAAATATCTGCCCCGACCGGGGATCGAACCCGGGACCTCGAGCTTCATAGTCAGGTTCTCTAACCACTAGGCCATTCGGTCGTCGAAAAACGATTGAACGAAGTAATGTCACTTGTCACTGTGCGAGTGACGTTCTTGTAGGCTTGTACCTACATAATACTCAAATAAAAACATATACCTCAACCTGTATTTAATCATTTTGTTATACACACATAGATGTTATCATTCACTCATTCAATCCATTCGTGCCAGCTCTTGTGAATCGACCTATACTCACTTATACTGTCGCCAAGCAGTAGTGCTTGTGCTATTGTGTTCCGGCGAGGAGATGAAGACCATCTTCAGCCCTCGAAGGTTGGCAATGCATCCGCAATCCTTTGGTGTTGCGGGTGTCCATAGGTAGTGGTGACCACACTTACTATCATTCATTTGCCGTTTGCCACCTTATTCAAACAATCTTTCAAAATCTAAACAGGTGGTGCTGTCCAATCACTTTCAAATTCCTTAAAAAGGATATTCAGTGGTATTTTTCTTTTTGTATACGACTGATCACCAGATAAGTATACTGGGAAAAGAAACATAAAAGACCACCAGGGTTTTTTCATTAACTTGACCTACGATGGGCGACACTAACATTTCGACGTACATTTCGTAGCAGATGTGAAACTTTGACAAAGACGGAACTTCACAAGTCGCCCATGTATTTCTAACTAGCTTCTGCCCGCGACTTCGTCCGCGTAGAATTAGCAATTGACATGTTTATCGCTGTCCCCCGGGAACTGTGCAATTTTCCGGGATAAAAAGTAGCCTATGTTTCAATCTAGGGTACCAGCTATCTTCGTTCCAAATTTTATCCAAATCCGTCCAGTCGTTTTAGCGTGAAGAAGGAACAAACATACACACTCACTCACTCACATCGTCACATCATCACATCGTCACATCGTCACGTCGTCACAAACTTTCGCATTTATAATATTAGTAGGATTGTCATGGTAACTTGTCGCCTGTCACATTTATCGAACAGGGACCCGATTAGATTACAAATTTTCCCAAACGATGCATATCTCTCTATACTATCATTAGAATAAATAAACGTCAAGATAATTGCTATCTTGTCGCTTATCGCATTAATATATATAGCATTCCATGGGATACCCCTTTTGACCTAAACCCATAGTTAATGACAATCCCCAAAATACGTTTAAATTAACACCAAGTCAAGACTCCGAGACACAACATAACTAACTTTAAATGCAAGCGTCAAAACTCATTTTTGAATGCACCCTGATAGGTTTCAACCTTGTAAATTGGTGCGCGTTCGGTTGTGTCATGCAAAACATTCGGAATTCAAATCGAAGATAATTATCTTGCTAGCAGTTTGGCAGTTATATTACGAGCGAAAATTTCAAACTTCAGAACATCTCAATGGTCGTTTTATATCACAAAACAAAAAACAATTTTATGAATACCTTAAATTTTCCGTTTGTGGTGGTATTATTATATCAACCAGAAAATCAAATTTAATCACCACCGGTGTTGCAATCCTCACAAGATAAATGACCAGCTTGATGATGATTTATTAACCAGCCACACTGAGTTATGGCGGAGTAGCAAATAGAAATCCGTTTATTCCATTCAATTTAAACTGACGTTCTCGTAATTCACTTTCCAACCAGCAAATGAAGTTTGACGTTTCGGTGATTATTTTGTTGTTTAGTCTGAAATAAAAGTAAGTTTTTTTTTATGTGCATTTCTGGCAATGTCGTTTCGATACGCCATAACCCATAATTTAAGTAGACGTAGAACTTAAGTCATAAAAAGAAGTAGACAAATAGAAACTAGTTATAGTTAATAGTGTGGGGAGAGGTAACTATAGTGATAATTCTCTCTATAGCATTATTTTGACGACAGTTCATTTAACGCCGTACGCTCTAAACATCCACTAATGTATGGAATAATTCAGTCAACTTAAAAAGTCTTGAAAAACTTTTTTTTTATGTGAATAGGAAGGCAAACGAGCAAGTGGGTCACCTGATGGTAAGCGATCACCACTGCCCATAGACACCCGCAACCACGGAGGGATTGCAGATGCGTTGCCAACCTAGAGGACTTAGCTGAAATGCCTCTTGTGCCCGTAATTTCCCCGGCTGTCTTACTCTCCACACCGGAACACAGCAGTGCAGGCAGTGAAAGCATACGATACATACACATACATTACACATTACATCATACATACATTCATTACATACATACACATACATTTAGGGTTGTTCAGTAACTCTGCTGAAATATTCCGTATTATTTTTAAAACACAGTGTATAAAATCTTGGAAGCTGTATCAAGTATACTCGGGAGCAAAAAACCAGGTCACTTTTCACACAACTTTCTACGGGATGCGACCCGGTTTTTTTGCTGCCGAGTATAGGAACTCACAGGCACAATATTTGGGTTATACAAACAAAAAATCTCCAAATATTTGATAGTAATAATGACGCAAGGGACCGCCGTCTGAGTTATCTTTTAGTTCTGAAGGAAAAATGTAATAGACCAAGTTTTATCACAAAGCTGGCGTACCGTCTTATACGTAACCACAAAACACACCATATCCATCTCTCACTCTACTCCCCATGCAAACCTGTGCGTAAAGAGACAAGATACTATCTTGGGTATTCTCTTTTCTAACATGGAACCTTGTGGTTATGACTGAGCTATATTGGACGGGATGGCTTGGGGCGTCGGTATGCGAGGAATTCCCGAGGCGTGCTGTGATTTTAGGTTAAGTATTTAGTGATAAATTCGGGGACAATTTTTGTACAAAAGGGAGGGTTTTCTACAGTCGGCGTATATGAATTTTGAAAACTTTAGTATTTTGCCAAATTAATTAAGTAATCAATGTCAAAGTATCAAATTATTCATTGAAAAATATTCGCTACTAACTCTCACAGATACTGACTGAACTTCTAACTCACTTTGTATGCTCACAAATAATGTTCGCTTAAACAATCAAATGGGAGGCGCGTGCGCTATCTCTTGGCAGCGTAGCGGCTCTACGTAACCCGTAGCAGCGCTACGCAACGGTAGTATTCGTAGCAATGTCTACAAATGCTTGGAAGATAATACCTTGGAATCAAGCCACGCGTGAATCGACATTGTATTGTGTATTATTGAAATTCCTGAAATTGTTTGCTATGATGATAATTCTGTATCTATTTAAGTAATCACCATAAATTTATATTCTCGTTTTTCAACTTTTTGTAAGGGATTATCTCAGGCTTATTTATAACATCTAGTGTCGGTAAAAGGTAGTATTCTACGAAATAATAATGGCATCAACAAATTAAACGCAAACTCAGTTTTATCACGTACAGAGTAAACCAATCCATTGTCCTCGAAAACTTATTGATATTCGTATCACACCAGAGATTTATTGGATTTTTAAATAAACTTGTGAGAGTCTTGCAAATTTTTAGTCAAAATCATCCCTTTTCATAAAAGTAAACTCAATAACTCTGCCTCTGCCAACTAGTTTAGCAATGCATTCAAAAAGCTGTTTAAAACTTTTTTAAAGTTACGGCTTTAACGCCCACGACATGCAGCCAGAATTTAAATAGTTCCGTAAAAAGTACTGGCCGAAAACTATTTTGCATCGCGAATTAATCTTAAAAAAAACCGTGTCATAAAATTTTGAATGCGGCTGGCGTAATTCGATTAAAACACTGGCCTTATACACTCCGAAATTCGATTTTCGCTCACACTAATAGTCATTAATTTGAGAGTGCGCAGGACGGCATTATATCTGAAATTCGAAAATCGAATTTCCGAGTAGCCCTCCTGATTACAGCCACAGTCGTTATCATCTTATCATTTCGCATTCTTTATGCGCACATTGATAAACAATTAATTTAATACTGGTTCTCATTCGTTCTTGCGCAGATGGTAAAAGCCCGTCGAGGGTACGGGCGAACATCGTAGGAATTATGTTGTTATAGGCGATGCGACTCAACCCATGGCCATTTTGATTCCCCTTTCCACCTGTACTCCCACAATCATGCTTAACGTGACCTTTAGGTCTTGTTACCTTTGGCTCTCTCCACTCCGTAAGGGATAAAGACCTTATTCATGTATGCGTATATGTTTGGTTTACATGGTATATATAAGTTTCATTACCGTATAACAACGCTGTTACATCTGTGGATGTTACTCGTGTGTGTGGATGTTACTTTAGTTGCATGCTTACTCGAGCACAGCTATACTGGAAGCTAGTAACACTACACAGTTTAGTTAATGAGGGACTGACCAGGTTGTTGGCAAGTTTTCCAACTTAGTTTACACTGAGGGAAGTAAAACTTTGGACACGGTTCGAAACACTGTAACCATTGTTGTATAGAAGTTTCATTAAAATTAACAAAACGGATTACACGTGTGGACAACGACAGTACACGGTAAGGGTTCCGGGACTTTTACTGATGGTTTTTGTATGAGATAGCAGGCAAAGGAGCATGCGTTTTGTCTGATGGCAAGCAATCACCGTCATTGACGCCCCTAACATTGCCGTTGCCGGCCCTTTAAAATAGTAGTCTCATTTTTCTCTCGAGACGACTCGCACTTGGCCGGTTTTTTCATCAAAACATATATTAATACCATAACTACATATATTAATATGTAATTGTGTCGTACAGACACATCATTCAAATAGATGACGCTTCGCGACAAATAATCGTATAGTAACAAGGTCACGTGACAGTTAGTAATAGATAGAAAAATTCGAACGCTTACTCACCTGCTATGGGTGGTGTAGGGGTATAGCACGCGTCACGGAATGACGAGGACCCGGGTTCGATTCCCGGCCATAGCTTTACTTTTCGGATTTTTCTATGTGTTCTAATTTTCAGTGTCGTTTAGAAATTATATTAATACCATTCATAAACGCTCTATAGGTTTCTATGAACTTAGCAATCGTTTGTCCTTATCTGTGAAAGGTAAATGTCAATGTGATTGCTCAGTTTGTAGAAGCCTATACATAGAGCGTTTATGAATAAGGGGATAGTGTATGCCACTAAATCATCATGTATGGCATCTATCTATCTAAAAAGGTTTTTTTTACTTAATTCAGTGTCGCAAAATTTAATACTAATACCCTCTTAGAAAAGGTCGTAAAGTTTATTTTAATAAATTTTAACGCTTTTAATTAACTTCGTCAGGTACAAATTCGTTGACAAAGTTCAAATTTTTAAAGTTTGAGATACGTTATATCGATTAAATTATATTGGTCTGAACTCGTAATACACTACACTACGTTATGATTTGATAATCTAACTAATATTATAAATGCGAAAGTATGGATGGATGGATGTTTGTTTGTTACTCAATCACGCCAGAACTGCCCAACGAATCTGGACGAAATTCGGCACATAGATAGAGAAAAGTCTGGAATAGCGCATAGGCTACTTTTTATCCCGGAAAATTCCCGCGGGATAGCGACAAACGAATTCTTTGCAAACGAAGTCACTGGCAACAGCTAGTGTGATGTAAATGCTTTGATGATTTTGATAACATATAGCTGTTTCTCAGTAAACCAGGGACTGCCAACCTAACCGCAAATGGGTCAGGAAGCGTTTGTTTAACATACGTGAGCGTGACGTAAACATGAGAGGTCAACTGCGGCCCACACGCTGCACTTGACAACACCTGCCTAATGGGCCGGTACGCACTTGCGGACAAGCTTTGATCTAATAATGTTAAATTAAAGGATATGTCGTATGTCAAATCGTTATCAAATCTAACCAGCAGCAAACATACAGCTAGTTTTAAAGATCCACACCGCCGCTTAAAAAGCGGTGACGTTACGGAATCGCAACAAAATGTATGAAGAAACGGAGAGAAAACGTGACGCATACGACACGTCACAGTGTATACGCGGCGATTTGGTAGCACCCTTATACTTTTCATTTGTCTTAACGGAACTGTTATAGAGAATTAATATCCATTCTATCCATTCTTTAAATGCAATTAAATAAACCTATCTCTTCACGATTTGATGCCAAATTAAATGGAAAAATTCTGCGTGAAAAATAACCACTAAATGCAAAAATACGAATACTCCACTCGATGGGAGCTTGATTGGATCAAACTCGAGATCGTGCCGAGGTTCAATCACTCGCAAATTGTTGCTGATCAATCATCAATCATTGGAATAAATTTAATATTTATAGCACCACGCTAATTTGCAATCAGAACGCAATTTCAGCAAGAGTTTGTATGTATTTTCTCTTTATTGTACATAAAACACGTGAAAAAGATGAATACAGGAAAACAGAAAATACACCAAGGCGAACTTATCCCTAAAAGGGATTTCTTCCAGTTAACCTTGTAACCAGTGTGCGTAGTATTTAGGATTATTTTAGGTTTCTATCGGTTCTTTTACTTCTTCTGTGTACTTCTACTCTTGCTTAATACTGGTTCTGTCAATCGTTTAAAGGTTAACCGGAAGAAATCCCTGTTAGGGATAAGTTCGCATTTGTGCATTTCTCTTGTACTGTATTCATCTTTTTCGTGTGTTTTATGTACAGTAAAGAGTTATATATACATAACATACAGCAGTATTTGATATCGGTTGTCAAAGGATTTCGAAGGTCTGACACATTCTCAGCGGCCCATAATTTCCGCCAGTCTTCAAACAAAGTTTCCTATATTGTATACAAAATGATGGGCAAATTTGTGCTCATTATAATAAAATTATCAACGCGATATACAAGGTTTCTTAAAATTGTTCCGGAATATTTTAGCAAGTGCTTGGCTATCCGAAGGCATGGTCGTCGAGGGTGTTTCTTTTCGTCTTCTTCTTATTTATTCGCCTCTCCATCATTGAAGGTTGGCAGTCAGACCAGCTTTTCCCTATCCATGGCCAGCGCAGTTGCTCTACGGTATTTATATTGGTCCAGTCCCTGATGTTTCTTAGCCAATTTATTTGACACTAGCTTCTGCCTGCGACTTCGTCCGCGTAGAATTAGCAATTGATATGTTTATCGCTATCCCGCGGGAACTGTATAATTTTTCTTGATAAAAAGTAGCCTATGTTTTAATCTAGAGTACCAGCTATCTTCGTACCAAATTTTATCCAAATCCGTCCAGTCGTTTTAGCGTGAAGAAGGAACAAACATACACACTCATTCACATCGTCACATCCTCACATCGTCACATCGTCACAAACTTTCGCATTTATAATATTAGTAGGATTTATTGTCTCTACATGGCAAAAACCACAATGCTTTCCTTTTTTTGCACGCCACTGCTCTTTCAAGACTAGCTTCATTTACTTAACGAAGCGAGATCAGCTATTGGTCTAGAAAATCACCAACACTTAATTCAATTATGGCCCTAAACGGCCTGCGCTCTAATTAAATTGTGGTAATGGCACAGAGCAATTTAGTTGCTCCCCTGTACATGATAAGGCTGTTATTTGTGATTTATTAGCAATGTTAAATGGCCTAGAGTCGACGTGTATGCCGTTAGGTTATTTAGGTTATTGATCTTGAGTAACGTGGGAGTTTGATACAATTAATCTGATAGCGATGCTGATATTCGTGAATTGCTTGTAACTGAAACAAAATTGCTAACAACGATATGTTAACTACGTAAACGGTTTCAAAACCGACTTTATATAATTGAATCTACAACGAATTATTCAGGAATATTCTAGGCTGAAGTAGTCTAGATTAATTTAAAGACACAGTGTATCATCAGCATCATCGTTTCGGCCATAGAACGTCCACTGCTGAACATAGGTCTCCCCCATAGACCTCCCAATCGCTTCGGTTGGAAGCGGCTTGCATCCACCGTGACGTGAATTTAACCAGAGACACAGTGTATATAACTGTAGTTGGGTGGATTTTAGACGCTGTAATTTGTGTGCCATACTTTAAAGTATGGCACACAAACGTCACAGCATGTAGTTACATCTTTCTTTCACAGGTTAACCAGAAGTAAGCTATCTACATGTTGTTAGAATCCCTAATTAAAACCGACTGTCATTAGATAAGTTATGAACGTGTTATTATTATGTTGCAGATAACCCCTATCTCCCCGAAGTGGCGGGAGGCTATTGTGAAGAGAATAGAGGACGGGCGGCGGCAGACTATGATAGCAGCCGGAAGGGGGGCGAAACTAGACCCTGGCCAGTACTGGAGCCTCGGGGGGACCTTCTTGTTCACTGTCTACGTCATGACTGCACTAGGTTAGTCAAATAGAATAGAGAAGAGATGGTAGCTGATGATGACGGTGGGGAATATGGACAAATTAGATCCTGGACAGTACTGGAGCTTCGGCGGGACCTTCTTGTTCACTGTCTACGTCATGACTGCACTAGGTTAGATAAATATAGATATGCACTGAACTGGTCACTGTCAGATTGTCACCGTTACATGATAACAACATCTGTGGCATGGATTAGACGGTCAATATTATCGAGTGATCCATGCATATCGTGATCTATCAACTTCCTAGCGTTATTCCCGGCATTTGCCACGGCTCAGTAAGCCTGGGATCCGCTTTGACAACTTAATCCCAAGATTTGGCGTAGGCACTAGTTTTCACAGAAGCGACTGCCATCTGACCTTCCAACTTAGAAGGGTAACTAAGCCTTTATTGGAATTGATCCGGTTTCCTCACGATGTTTTCCTTCACCGTAAAGCTCATCGGATCGGCAAACGTAGCGTAGGACGTCCTCAAACTCGGTGGAGCGAGGATCTTCGCAAGGCGGCTGGCAAGAGCTGGATGAGAGTGGCCGAGGATCGTGCTCAGTGGCGTGCCATGGGAGAGGCCTACGTCCAGCAGTGGACGAATATAGGCTGAAGATGATGAAAGCTCATGGTAAATTTCCGAAAAATTCAGAAGTGCGAGCCCGGGATTCGAACCCGCGACCCTCTACTTGAGAGGCCACACAAGTCAAACCACTAGGCTACCACACAGCTTATCTATATCACGAAATATTGAAGAGGTTCACAACGAATCCGGTTGTTTTGAAAACCAGATAGTGGTCTATCCATGCCAATGCTAGCTTAGGCATATTTAATATATATTTTTTTTCTTAATGTTTTCTTAATTCCGTTTGTCGTCTGTTTATTCTCCAGGTTTCGGGGCTCCAGTGCCTCAGACTGTCTACGGGAGATGTCTGTCGCTTCTCTATGCCGTATTCGCGGTCCCCACTCATGTTTATCTGAGTAAGTACTTGATCGAGACGTGGCGTTGCACAAGAATATTATGTTGTTGTCGTGCTAATTGTATTATTGATTCAGTCGATTTTTAGGGTTACGTAGCCAAATGGCAAAAAACGGAACCCTTATAGATTCGTCATGTCTGTCTGTCTGTCTGTCCGTCCGTATGTCACAGCCACTTTTCTCCGAAACTATAAGAGCTATACTGTTGAAACTTGGTAAGTAGATGTATTCTGTGAACCGCATTAAGATTTTTACACAAAAATAAAAAAAAACAATTAATTTTGGGGGTTCCCCATACTTAGAACTGAAACTGAAATATTTTTTTTTCATCAAACCCATACGTGTGGGGTATCTATAGATAGGTCTTCAAAGATGATATTGAGGTTCCTAATGTAATTTTTTTCTAAACTGAATAGTTTGCGCGAGAGACACTTTCAAAGTGATAAAATGTGTGTGTGTCCCCGTTCCCCCCCCCCCCCCCTGTAACTTCTAAAATAAGAGAATGATAAAACTAAAAAAAAATGTTGTACATTACCATACAAACTTCCACCCAAAATTGGTTTGGACGAGATCTAGTTAGTAGTTTTTTTTTATTTAATATTTGTCTGTCTATATAAGTAACCAATATAAAGTGACCTCACACTGCCTACATTTTGCTCTGCTAACACTGGAGTTTATAATAACTTAGCGAATTTGTACGGAACCCTCAGTGCGCGAGTCCGGCTCGCACTTGGCCGGTTTTTAAAATTGAAATTACGACCAGCGATGGCCAAGTTTACAGTATATTTAAAACTAGCTGTTGCATGAGGCTTCGCCCCCATTTCAGTATTTTTTGACTTAATCACGTAAATAAAAAGTATTTTCGTAAACCCGTGCAGCTAGAACATGTTGATACCCGCCTGATTCAGTCCTCTCGAGACCATGGATGCAAAGTCGCGTCCGAAACGTCGAGGTATTTATAAAAATACTTGTTTCTCCATCCTGCTCGGAAATGTGCGTCTTACTGTCAAAAACAGCTTCCAGGAAGATCTCCGTTACTGGCGCAACATTAGAAAAAAAAAACACAGCTGTAGCGGCCGGGAAATAGCGGAAGCGGCCGGGAAATTTTCATTACTGTACAACTATTTAACTTTTTAATATTTTATGACTAAGATCATTCACCACAAACAGCCAAATGCTCGTACAATCATTATGGAACCAGTGCGTTTAAAAGTGTCTTAAATAGTTTTTTTTTTTTTTTTTAACTAAAGATCAGAATCTGTGGTGGTGTCTGATTTTTTAATCCAATGTATTGTAATTTAAAATAATCAATCATTCGCAGGGCGCTTGTTTCTGCTAACGTCCCTTGCGTATTAGAGCCTCCGGGTCTTAGCCGGTCCGATGGAAAAAGACCTGACGGTTTGACTTTGGTGCCCTGGCAGAAGGGAAAGTGCCTCTTATGGGACGCCACGTGCGTCAGCACTTTTGCTGCGACACACTTGGGTCGTACCACGAGGGTGGGGGGCGCGGCTGCTGAAATGGCAGCCCTTAAAAAAAGGGATAAGTACTCTGCACTCGCAAATTATTTCTTTGTCCCGCTTGCGGTGGAGACGTCTGGCTGTTGGGGTTCCGAGGCGTTACGGTTTTTGAAGGAAGTGGGGCGCCGTCTGCGTGGGAGAGGTTTTGACCCTCGCTCCGGGTCTTTTCTGGTGCAAAGGTTGTCCATCGCTGTACAGCGTGGTAATGCTGCGAGTGTGATGGGCACCTTTGCGCCGGGAATGACGCGGGGCGGGTTGTTTGATTGATTGTGTTATTTTTTTTTTTTGTTTATTTATTGTTTGTTATTTATTTGATTGTATTTTTTGACGTATTTGTTATTATGAATAAAATATGAAAGTTTAAAAAAAAAAAAAAAAAAAATATTTAAAATAGCTTTATAACATTTAAATTTGCACTTTTAGTTGATTTATTACAATTTTATAGTAAACAGAAATATACTTTAGAATGAAAATGGCGTTATCAGAAGAAAAATGTGAAATTACAGTGTAGCTACGTACTGTTGCGGGAGTAGAACATTGCGACAATTTTGTTCAATTGCATGCAAGTCAGTGGAATATTTTAACATTTTATTTTATTTCCTCGCATTATTAGAGAAAAGCACTATACATGCCTCGGCGGAAACGGCAATTCGTGGATTCGTATTTATTAACGGACTCCGCCAAACTAGATACTCATCCACAAGTTGCAATTTCCCGGCCTCGGCAGTAATGTACAATTATTTACGTGATTGAGTGAATGTGTAGGTATTTAATGCCTACCTTTTCCTGACGATAACGAACACAATTAAAAAATAATAACTTAATTTGGTGCAGTTGTTCGGAAGTTATGCGCATACATTTCGACAATTCCTTTTTAATACAGATATAGAAGTTAGACGAGGATATAAGTTTTGGCTACACCGGTTTCGCTAAACAATGGGACTTGTTTTTTCTATTCCGTAGTTTCAAAGATCCTAGCGCTTAACACGAGCTTTGCACTTACACCCTAAGAAAAAAATGCCCATTTTAAAAATGTAGAGTACGCCATCAAAACCATTAAAGGACGTCATGAAAATGTACGAGTTGCGATAGAACACGGCGAACGCGTAAACTTATTCCAAAGCCATTTAAGGTAATGAATGAATGAATCATTTATGAACTTACATCATTCATTCAGTCTTAGGGGGCTTTAGAGCGGAATTAATCGTTTCAATTTAATTGTCAGGCTATCTGTAGAAGTTTTGGCTGTTTAAATGTAGATATTCCGTTAGAAGAAGGCAAGTAGTAACTCAATTTTTAATTATTTTACCCCTTTATCATTGCCATGCTTTATAGTAATGATTTTCTTGGCTTTTAAATGACAACTTTAAAAAAAAGTCGTCCGCCGCGGTTCGCGATAAACATAAGAACAACGGCTTTAAAATAACGTATTCTCATGCGAATTCCAACAATAGATAACATGATTCTTAAAAAACGTTTCCTAGTTTTTGGTACGTATGAAAATGACCATAGTTGTAGCCACGGGCGTCGCCTTGAGAATTGAAAAATTTTGTATTTATTTTTTGACATTGTTGACATTCAAGTGCCGCCACACTGTTTGGCCTACCAATAGATGCTATACTATACTTCTAACCCCCCCCCCCCCCCTTGATCATCGGCTCACAACGCCTTTAAGGCAATCAAATAAGTAAAGCTACAAATCCAGAATGAACACACCTAAGCGCTTCTGCAGGAGTTTTTAAAAATTGCAACTCTCTACCAACTGTCGCAGCTTTATCATGTTTTACGAGACCTCGAATTCACTTTCCCGGTTAATATAAAATGTGAGTGCCTGTTATTCCGGGCCTGAGCCCCTTAAGAATGCTAAATCAAGTGCGTGTAAAGTATCTGAATAAGTAAACTCGTCAGTTCGAGACGTGTAACTTTAACGACGCTGTTCCGGATTAAGAGTGGCTCGAACAAACTCGCTTTCGTTTGAAGGGGCTATTCCCAAATTCCAAATTCGAGGTATCATACCGTCCCTCTCACTCTCCTATTGGATGACAGTGTGAGAGGGAGTTCGAATTTGTAACTTCAGAGTAGAAGGCCATTTGTACACTTGAGCGAAAGCGACATGTTTCCCAACTTTTTTAAGCCGACCTACTTTCAGATAGAATTTTATCAACGCCCCTGAAATATTAAAAGAAAAAAAGGGACATCATAAAATGATGAATATAATTAGATACCTACCAGTAGGATTATGTACAGTCAGCTTCATATATAATACATACACACGGTGCTGCAGGCTTATTACGTAACTCGCTCGCAATCGCTATCGTGTTCATTTTGACAGTTCTTGTATAAATGTGATAGGTAACTGATTCCGATGCCAATTGTCAGCCCATACATGAACTGTCAAAATGAAGACGATGGTGATCGCGAGCGAGTTACGTAATAAGCTTGCTGCTCGTCTGTTCTGCTAGCTTGAACTTTGGCTTGACACGCTTCCGCGTGTCTAGATCGTTACGGTCAAAGTGTTCAAATATATCGGTACACGTCTGTATGTCAAGGGAGTAACAGCGGTGTTCTGATATATTTGACCACTTACCCCCTTATTTATAAACATTTATGAATAAGGGGGTTAGACCATAACGATACCTATAAATGACGTCTACTATACCATAATTAGAAAGTTTGCAAAAATGAATTGTATATTAATGGAATTTTGATTTGTACTTCGGTATTGGAGGGTACAATATTATGCTGCTTAAAAGTGGATACTTAAGTTATTTGTTTTTGCCGTTCCAGTGATGAACGCTAGCAGGTGTGCAGTGGCCCATATCGAATATTGCCTGTATTGTAAGAAAAACCAGAAAAAGCCACCGGAACTTATCGAAATGCACAGCGGAATCAACAAAAAAGGTTTGTTTCTCAGTTGTATATGTAACTAATATTTCCTACACGGTTGTTACAGGCATCTGAGGTTAGGAGACCTGGAGCCTTACCATGACGTCTTAACGCGATTCAGTTTAGATTCGCTCGCTGTCAGATTCATACTAAAAGTGACAGCTAAAACTTGAACTGAGTCGGAATTAAGACCCCGAAATACGCCTTGCTAAATCAAAGCAAGGATCAAATCAAAGCCATAATTTAAAAAAAAACCCCTGGTGAACTGACACACAGAGCAGAGTGGCTAGCACAGTTTTTCTAATTTATTGATGGCCGATATCCGACTCAGGGCTAAACTAGGTTATTATGTTTTTACCGTGCAATGGCCGACATGTTTTTCAAACTGTCTTTTACCTTGTAATGGATGAAATGGATGTACCTATAAAAAAGGAAATGTAAGTGTACCTACATATGTAACAAGTGTCTATTTATAAGATGCTTAGTAAGTGACAGCTCTCTACGCACAAGCCGTGTCAAAATACCCGCGGCAAAATTCATCCGACACATTTCCCTGCATATTGGGACACACTTCAAATATTGACACACTTTGCAACTTTGCGCCAGGACAGCCGTTATCAAAGTTGATTTTGGGAGGAAATTTCCTCGTGTTCGTGTCAAACATAAGCGTCATTAAGCTGCGACCGAAGCGACCTCTCACGCGCCTAGAGATTAATTTATAAATAACTAAAGTAACTGCTGTCACCGTTTAAATTGAAATTAGGAACTTGTTTTTCCATTTTTGATACGAGTTTTTTGTTTGACTGTACTTTTTTGTTAACTGTAACTATAATATGTAACTGTAAATATAATATTTTTGACGTACCTAAACTGACCCATATTAGAATTTATTTATGCTAAAAATTTCATTTTGTTTACTGTAGGTACTTGCGTTTTCATTCAACACATCACATCACATCACACTATCACTCTAATCAATCACATCACTCACACTAGGTAATATATTATAAATACGAGTCTGTGAGGATGTGTAGATGTTTGATACTCTCTGTCACGCCAGAACGGCTGAACAGATCTGGATGAAGTTTGGCGAAGATATAGACACATTCATTCATTCATTTATTTATTCATAAACAATACAATTATTGTGTTTGAATTAAAATATATTAATAATCATTATATTAGAATCATTAAAACTCATATCTATCATAAAATGCAAGAGGCAGAACGACATAAATAAATTACTAAACAATGTCAAAAACAAATAAATGATCTATAATATTATCTACTTTTTTAATTAACTAAAATTAATTAATTGACTAGTCTAGAATAACACACAGGATACTTTTTATTCCGAAAAAATGCGTAGTTCCCGCGGGATAGCGATAAACGAATTCTTTGCAGTCGAAGTCGCGGGCAACAGCTAGTCCTAAAGTGTACTAGATAAAGTGTCCTTAATTATTCGTTCCCTTTTATTTTCTACTTAATTATTTAAAAGCGACATTTATGTAGTCCAGCATTCAGCTAAGAGAACACTAATCAAATTATAGCAAGCAGCTGCCCCTTCGTTCCTTCACTTAGTTCTATAAATTGCTAAGATTAAATTGATTTTTAGAAGACTTAACAGGACGATAGTAAATTTTCGATTTTACCAATCACCACTAAGTCTTTGTTTAATTTATTTATTAGGTAATGTGATAACTTGAGTTTGTATGTACAAAAGTTTGTATATACAAATCTACTCGCTGGCAGGTAATGCAAATATTTATAATTTGAATTTAGAACTTTATTTAAAATGAAAGAATCAAAGTGTTTCTTGGGCATTACCTGAACAGCTGCCTCCGAAGGCATGTATTTTAGTTGAACAGTTTGAAATTAATACGCGGATGAAAGCTTTTTAATGTTTTATTGTTGCTTAAAGTTAAAGTCGGCTCAGAGCGCAAGAACCCGTACTCTCCGTTTAAACCCAGGAGTCCTAAACAAGTTAGAGTAGACCTGGCTACGCCCTCTTCTCTCTTCTCTTCTTCTCTTCTTCAACCTTGATCTACCCAATGCTGAGTAAAGGTCTCTTCCATTTTAGACCATTCTGTACGGTCCCGAGTTTTCCGCATCCAGTCCTTCCCTCAGAGCCTTGCAAATGGTGGAGGTGCGGGGTAGCTAGGTCTACTCTAACTTGTTTAAGACTCCTGGGTGGACCTACTATATTGTTATATTACAGGTAAGAATCAGTTAATTAATCTCTGGAGGCAGTCCATATTATTGCGAGTAATGAATCCCATTTGTCCGATCTCTGGTCATAACCAGCGTTTATTTCAATGAGTTTAAACAAACATGAAAAGCAATGGCAAATAGCGCCGTTAACCGGCGTCGTAATGAAGTGGAAAACGGCGCCTTCAGTGCCCATAGCGGCTCAATAAACGAGATAACACAGACTATCTTGGTGACAGATAGTCTTGGTGGGATTTATTCAAAAGGGTACCTATAACCATTTTCATTCTTACCTGTCCTATTTGGTAAACAAAATTCTAACCTCAATATGCAAATTTTTGTAAAGAATAAAGTGTATTTTGTTATCAAATAAACCTGAGGTAATATTTTGTACATAATTTTGCTGATTATTTTATCTTCAGTTAATTTATTTACGATGAAATAGTTAAAAAATAACAAAAATGAGACGTTTTGAGGTTAGAATTTTGTTTGCCAAATAGGAGGTAAGAATGAAAATGGTAATGACATTATTGAGATGACACACGGGTCACTCATGAATTTGTAGTCGAGTTATGCCTGTGTCCCGTTTCTCGAAACTTCACTGCAAGTTACGATTTTACAAGTCTAAACTATAGCAACATTGGTCAAAAACACGACCATTGGTTGATTGGACTGATAATGTTGCTAGTTTATTTAGGGAATGCTGCACCACTCTCAGTTAAGACTTCATCCCCTGACATTTTAAGCGTCGGTCATCTAGGGAATATTAGATAACAGGAACTGTATAGTGGTGAGTGGTGAGACAGACCCTTATAGACTCGTAAAATTGTTACTTGTAACTTCGAGAACGGCATGAAACGAATAGTTTAATTAAACTACGCCTTGCCTCGAAGGCGAGCGCATAGCCCTGCCGGCGGCGAGCGGTCATAATAGTTAGGTAATAACAAAAAAATAAAATCATTTTTGGATTGCAGTTCTGTTATCCTGGAATCATCATTTACCATTACGTACTACAACTAGTCTACTAGAGCATTTCCACGTATTTTCATAAAACCCAAACAAAGTAAATGGAAACTTAACGATCTTGAAGACATAAAGTGTGATCATTATCTTTATGCCCATTCGGTACGATTTCATAGGTATCAGACGTTGTGTACCTACTGTAATGTCTCGAGACACCCATTTAATTTTGGTACGTTTAATTTGGTATCAGTTGTTCTGTCCTACCATAAATACAAAGCATTTTGTTGCAATGAGTATACGAGGGCTGATTAAAATATGGTTAAATAATAAAAACTGTTAATAACCTAACAATAATAGTTAATTTGAATTGAACCTATTCATTAAAGAAACTGGAGGATGGTTAACAATGCAAGTACAGTAGTAAAGCAAATTAAATTTTTAACAAATCTTTTTTAATGTGACTCAAAAGTCAAAAGTCAAAAGTCAAAAGTTTATTTTGCAAATAGGCCGCCGAGGGCTCTTTTACATGTCTTTTTTTGAATCTACCAGCGCAACACAAATCAACACCATCTTCATAGCCAACTAAATGTACCTACCTAAAGCACAAAATTTGGTGAGCTTACTTTCCTCCATAAGGATGTCTTACTTCTGTTTCAACGGCTTTTAGAGCATGACAAGTAAAACAAGCTTAATCAAATCAACTTAAGGGGGTTGCTCTTCCATACAAATCTTCCGTGCAGCTGCATTTCGTCCACAGGCTTAATTTTAATGCGGTTTTTTGAGGATAGTTAGATATGGATAAATTGTGTGCGCAAATTACAAAAAGGTGTGCATTTATCATACCTAAATTGCAGTACGATGCAGTAAATTTCGATGCATTTTACAATAGTGTGAGTAGCTAGTGTCAAATGAAAATAGTTGTAAAAACCAATCGACTATTTCGAGCTGTCACGTGACCACTAATGTGGCTCAGTGGTTATGACTCAAAGAACTGAATAGTTAGTGACCAAGTTCAAATCCCGAGGCCGCATTTGATTTTTTTATATTTTCTAAACATTTTTTTAAATAATTTACAAATTTAAAGTGAGTAAGATCATCTCATTGAGATGTAGGAAACTAAGTTAAATTCTATATTTTACTTGTCAAACCAAATCAAAGAAGCTAGGTACTACCTAAGTGGTTTTAAAACAACCACAAACTTAGCAAGTTGATTTAGGGCAATTTATGCCCATTATCAAACCTAAACTTGGCAAAGCTTTCATACCTAGTAAGTACTCTAGTATTAGGATCACACGTGCTCATTACTTTGGCATAGATGGTGGCGCCCCGCAGTCATATTGCCACCTTATAACATGTTTTGCCTTATGTACTAAGAAAAGGTACTCAACTACAGAAATTACACCTATTAAAATAAAAAAGTTCTTCTAGTTAATTACACGAATGCTTCTCACGAGAATCGAACCCTAAACCTCTGCATCAAAACACAACCATACACCACGGCCACACGGCAATGATTTTAAAATCCGACAGGTGCTAAATACAAAAAAGGCCAAGTAAATAGGTTTTCTCAATTATAGAACATTAAAAAAAAACATGCGAGTCAAAAACCTGGCTAGACGGGTAATTAAAAAAACAATGACATGAAATTGTCATAAACTAATGATTGGCAGAACGTGGTGTCTCAAAATAAAAATAATCATTTTATTCGAAATAAATTGAAGTCAATTGGAAGTAAAAGATGTTACGAGCTACGATATTGTACGCAGCGTAGGCATTTATTTGGACGTACAGGTATGTACTTATCAATTAATCATAATATTTTTTTAAGATACAATACTTCAACGTTAGTGTCAGATTGGCACAAAATATTTTGTAAACGCAATTGAAGTGCACAGTCCCGGTGTCTGCATGTAATCAAATCTTGGAAGTGAATTGCGACCCACTTCTAATTGATCAGATTGACGTGAAATCTGGCATAAGTACTTGTAAGTCAGACTTGTAAGAAGTACTACAGTAATCTTGAAGTGAAATTCTGGTATCGTTCCCGCTTTTGGAAACTCATCAACAGAAAGAGTAACAACCATCCATGCATTACGTTTACGTCTAATTATAACTTTTAGAACTCAGAGGAATCTGTAGTGCTCGAATCAAACTTGCTATTGACCAGGTTTTTTAGGGTTCCGTACCCAAAGGGTGAAAACGGGACTATAATTACCTACTAAGATTCCACTGTCCATCTGTCTGTCTGTATGTACCGTCTGTCTGTCACCAGGCTGTTATAGTATCTCATGAACCGTGATAGATGAAATTTTCACAGATGATGTATTTCTGAGGCAGCTATAACAACAAATACTAAAACAATATATTTTTGTCCATCTGTCTATGTAAGTAAAGTAACCAATGTAAAATAAATAAATAATTAATTATCATGGGACAAATTACACCAATTGACCCAGTCCCAGACTAAGCTCAAGGCTTGTACTATGGGTACCAGGCAACGGATAAACATACTTATATAATGTAGGTAAATACATACTTAAATATATACAACCCAAATAACCTCAAACTGCTTACATTTTGCTTAGAAGCCACTGTCCGTCTGTCTGTTTGTCTGTCTGTGTCACCAAGCTGTATCTCATGAACCGTGATATGGCTGTCAGCTATCATGATTGTCTAGCGACAGTTGAAATTTTCACAAATTACGTTTCTCTGTTGCCGCTCTAACATCAAATACTAAAAACAGAATATTTTTGGGAGTCTAAGTATGTAAATAACAAATATAAAATTACCTCATAAAGACTACATCTTGGTTAGGAGGCAGGGCTCTGCTAACACTGGATTTTATATTTACTTGCCGAATTTGTACGAATCCCTCGGTACGAGAGTCCGACCCACACTTGGCCAGTCTTTGGTGTTCGGAACACAATGGAGCTTATCTATTACCGAGTTCATGCTGTACCATGGTTTATTTTATGGCCACATTATTCAAATTCGTCCGTCTATGGCTGTCTATCTGTCCGTCTGTCCTAACTTTATAGTTTTCTTACCCATATTAGGTAGTTATATTTTACTCATTTTCATGCTGGTCTGGAATGTACCAGTTGCTTCGCTTCTCGCGCAGATGGTAAATGCAAGAATCTTAGGAATCATATTATAGGCGATACGGCAATCCATCACTAGTTTGATTCCGCTTTCCACCTATACGCCCACAATCATGCTTGTTCTTGATGGACTTAAGGTTTTGTAACCTTAGGCTCTGTCTACCTCGTAAGGGATAGACGTGATTTGTGTATATATGTACATATTTTACAGAGTATCCGACCGGCGTCCGAATACCGAATTTGCCGTCAAAATGATAATTAAAAACTATACGTACGTATGTAGCTATACATTATAGAAAGGTATAAGAAAGGTAAGTAAAATAAACAAATAGAAAAAAAGGAACCATTGTAGAAGCACTTATTTTGTCTGTCTGTCTTTCCGTCTGTCCATTCTTCTGGACCATTTTGTGACAATTTATTTATCTGTAGGTTTTTATTTTTAGCTTTGTATGTTTATATAGGTACTTACTTTTGTTTTTTAACTACTTTTGTGATTGTCATAAATAAACTTTTTCTTTATTTCTTTCTGTCTGCCTGTCTGTCTATCTGTTTGTCTGTATATATGTCTGTTTGTCTGTCTGTTCATTTGTCTGTTTGTCTATTCGTTTGTCTGTTTGTTCAACCATCCATCCGGCAGTCCATCCGTTCGTTTGACTGTCTGTCTATGCATCCGACGATCCATCCAGCTGTCTGTTTGTCTGTGCATCCGAACAACCGTCCGTCCATCCGACCATCTGCTTGTTAATCTGTGCGTCTAATCATCCGTCCGTCCGTCCGTCTGTCTGTCTGTCTGTTTGTATTTGCATCTGACCGACTGTCCGTCCTTCCGTTTGTCTTTCTGATTGTCCGTCTGTCCGTGCGTCCGTCTGTCTGTCTGTTTGTCTGTGCGTCCAATCATCCGTCCGTTCGTCCGTTCATATGTCTGTCTGTGCGTCCGACCCTCTATCCGTTCGTCACTGTCCATCTGTTTGTATGTAAACCTGTCTGTCTGTTTGTCTGTCATTATAAATATTATTCATCCATTCGTCTGCCCATCCATCTGTATCCTTTTGTAGTACTGACTGTAGAATAATTTTTCAGATTCACATTGGATTCGGAAGGTACTTAATTTTTGTCTCCAGTAACAGGAAATAAGTGAAGCAAACATCCACTGGACGCGAGCGTATCTTACTTGCTACTATTGTGCAAGAAGAGCAAAAAGTTTACTGCTGGTGTGATGTTAAAAAAAAATTGTTGGTTCTAAAAACACATAAAACATTCTGTAGATTTTTATTGGCGTAATTTGTAATAACATAACATAATGAGATAAAAATAACTAGGGAAAATATCAAGACCGTGAAATGCCAGATGTCCAACAGCGGAGTTTTGTCAACCCTGTTCTGAAGACTTTTCGTCCGTCTTTCATGTTCTCATTACCTATGACCAGTAAAGCAAAAGGAAACTGTATGATACAGGGTGATATATATATCACCGTCTAAGTTTTTACGTAGTTTTTTACGTAGGTATCATACGCAATCGTATAGGTACCTACCGTAAGTCGCAGTTTCACGGTGGATGTAAGCCGCTTCCAACCGAGGCAACTGGAGCTGTATGAAGGAGGCCTATGGCTAACAGTGGACGTCCTACAGCTGATATGATGATGATGATGATGATGATGATGATGATGATGATGATAATGATGACAGGTATCATTTAATGATACTATTTGCAATATTTTAATACCAAACTGAAAAATAATGCTTGTATTTGTTGTGTTGTTGCTTTCGACGGTGATAAAAAAAGTCAGCCTATATAATGCCAAGTAGGAAAATAAGTTATGATTGTTTTTTGTATGCATGTAAAATATATTATTTTGTGAACAATAAATAATAAGTGGCAAATTTCCATTACATGCAATTCAGTTATGAAACTTGAATGAATGAATGATCTGTCGTGTAAAATTTTATTTATTGAATATGTTACGTGATCTACAGTCACCAGCATAAATAAGTGATCACTTGTACCTTGTCACTTCAAAGTCATGTTTGAAAAACCATACGAAATCATGTAACGACTGAAAGCGACAAGGTACAAAAATGATCACTTATTTATGCTGGTGACTGTACAAACTACAATTTCGTGACATCTTTTAATAAATTATTAAATATTTTGAGTTTCGTATTGAGAGACTCGTGTATTTGGAAATGCTTGTATTTTTCGTCTTATTTCCCTAGGTATTGACTATACGTGGGACTGCCTATACAACGGGTTCCATTTCGTACCTTCTAACAATAGTTTGATCATTTGTTCATAGGTATATATGTATATACTATCAATCAACAGGCTAGCAACCCATCGCTCGATTTTGATTCTCCTTTGCACCTATACGCCCACAATCATACTAAACGTGGCCTTTAGGTCTTGTTACCTTAGGCTTTGTCTACACCGTAAAGGATAAAGACGTGATTTAAGTATGTAGGGTCAGTTCGCCAGTTTTCGACCGATTAGTGGAGTTGGCAAATTCAGAATGAAAAAAAAAATTGAATTAATATGAACAAATAAACGAGAAAAATAATGCACATAGTGAATATAGTCTACTATCATTGAATGCCGTTTATTTTCAAGTAAGACCTAGAAATAATTAAATAATAATCAATAAAGCCGAAAATGCCAGTTTTAACAGTTTTCGACCGAAATTTCCAATTTCCGACTGTATATTCGCCAGTTTTCTACTATGGTGTGATGACAAATACATGAAGCACAAAATATGTTTTAAATATAAAAACCCGCATTTTCTTAAAATAAAAATCATATACAACATTATGACAACAAAATGAAACATGTAACTAAGATAAATCTTGGATTTATTTAGTTTTCTAATTACGGATTTACTGGATATTAAAAATCGTTCGTATTTTGTCTATTTTATCAGCTAAAATATAGATTTCGGGACAAAGTACGTGTCGTGTTATGTGATATATGTGACGTGTGTGTGTTGTTCAAAAAAGATATACTTTTAATTTAAAAACTGTATATTTTCGAATATAGTAGTCGGAATATGGCATACAGTTATTACAAATCCCGATTTCGACCAAATGTTTACGACACGCGGAATGTTTAAGACATTTGAAATAATCCGGTCGAAAACTGGCTGACACAATTCTGGTGTTAATAAGATTCAAATTAAAAAATTAGGTTCAGTAGTTTCTTCAATAATATGTCAAAAAAGATGCAACCTTACTGGACTCTGCGGCGCCAGTTTTCGACCGCAACGGTCGAGAAGTAGGTGTTTACGAAAACGAGTTAACCAGTTACCGACTATTAAATTTTATACATTTTCCAAAGAAATCTAAAATAATACTTATTATAAATAAATAATAAGACTCATTGTCTATCAATACAAATAACAAACAAATTAATAAACATAAAATTACATTTAAAAACATAACATGAACCGTGAGGCTCCTCACAAATTTTTTCGCAACGAAGTACGCGCCGTTAGGTGTTCGTTGCGAACCTAGAATGATTTGTTTTTTTGTTCCGTACGCTGTTTACAAACGTGCATTTTGTCTATTTGTGTGCGTATAACCGAACTATTTGAGTTTACCACGATATTTTTGTTAAGTTTCTAATCTTGTTAGTATTGCTATTTTATACCGATTAGTCAAACATGTCGATAAAAAAGTCGAAAAGTGGCGACGGTCGGCAAACTGGCGAAACGACCCTATGTATGTACTATCAATAAAAGAGCCCTGCAGGAAAACTAGAGGAAAAAGTAGTTTCAGTAGGTAGTTACTTCTCACAAAATTTTAGTATGAATTTTCAGTATCTTGGTATGGTTTTTGTAGGAGCATAACTCTCAGAATTATAATTAGTTAGGCATAATTATCAATAACTAGTCAGTGTGTGTTACTTCAAAGAACTTATCGCGTTAAAAAACATAATAGAAATAGAAAAATATAAATTTGATCATTACTGGAAGCATGTAATTCTGAGGGAGTTATGCCCAAATGAAAAAAATAGGTATCAAGAGACTTGAATCTATCTACTAAAATTTCGTGAAATTTGACTGGAAACGCTTTTACTCCAAGTTTGCTCCGGGTCGGGTTCCTATATTTCTAACCTACAGTAGAACGTATTCACGATCAACGCGGTCAACAGCACAGTGAATTTTCTTGTCAGTTCAATCAAAATGAAACTTCACTAAGACATTTGCTGTGAAAAAGTACAACAATGTGTCAGGACTTGATTTGTCACTACCCAGGAATAAGTACATAGTACGGATAAAACTATTCGTATACCTGTTACAGCGTGTCAAATGTTTATGAATACTGAATAGAATAGTGATACAAATTATTTCAAAAGTGACATCTCACTGGTATTTGGTTTCAAATCAAATTGAAAGTTTTATTTGAAAAATATATCTTTTTTTAACTACCAGCGCTTTGATAAATTAGCCCTTGTGTGCGCATACCACATATTGCGTGGCGCATTTACTTATGAGTCGAATGATTTCGTTCGTAGTAGCCATTACGCCATAGGTACTATGGCAGCGTGCACGTTTTTTCGACTTTAGATATCAAACACAATGTCGAATATCTACTTACTATACCAATTAGAAAAATATAGGGACTTACCCGTGGCCCACCTAATTTGTCCACCCGGAAAACCAATACCCAGCTTCCAATACCCAGAAAAAAGGAGCTCCGCCCAAGAGCGGAGCTCCATCAAAAACCAGGTGGACAACCTGTAGGTAGATCACGGGTAAAGATCGAAAAAAATATGGTTCTGGTTCACTGGTTGACACGCAGTACAGGCACAATAGCTGCACGACGCTAGCTAAATTTTATCTCATTTTTATGCACACGATTTTTGACTAAATTTATGACGCTTTCCTCATGGACCATCGACGGATGAAGTTGGACTTTTGTGGAAGTAAGTATTAGTAAGTAAAAGCGACTTCAGATGGATTAGATTTGTTTTGGAGTTGTCATTATTTTATTTGACGTACCTACCTATTGCAAAGTCATCATAATTATCTAATATTATTTATTCCTTTTATGCGCTATACGATGAATTATTATAAATATGAATTATGATGACATAAGGACATAACTTAAAAAAGGCAGCTAACAACTCTGGAACAAAATTATCTAACCAAACCCCTAACTAAACCCCTAGGCCATGAAGCATTCAGACGTAGTCCCTACCCGCTATGCGTAATTATTTCCTTTGTCTGAACCTATACTGCAATGCATTTTGGTGAAAGGATCCGAATGGCTAGCACGAGTGACTTCGTCTCATCGCTGCAACCAGGCTCATTCTCAAGTTACCTATTTACGAAAGGCGCGCCTGACTCGAAACGACAATACCTACCTTACGGCGCTAGCTGTTTAGATGCCCCAGACGAAACGCTTATAAGTTATAATGCATAAGAGTATTAATAAAATGTCAGACGATGGTGATGATGATGTCTCTACGTGTGAGCGAATATCAAATATGAATCGCAGGTTCCTACATACTAATAGGTACTAGCTTTTGAAGATACTAGCAATGACGGCATATGAATTTGCCGCTAGAGGCGCTATTGTAAAGTGAGGTATTATACAGAAACGTAAAATTAGTAGTACCTACAAGTTACATATTCCGGCTTTGCATAACGAAGTTTTAGTGTTATTAAGATTGTTTCCGATTATTATCGCAGACATACGACAGGTTTATTAAAAGATAAAAGAAGAGCTTTGAAAATTAGGAGCCAAATTAAGCAGGCAAATAAAATGGCAGTTAATTTAGAAGATAAATGGGACTGTGCAACACTGGGTAATAAATAGCTTGCTATTAAATATTAATTGAAAGAAATCCTGAATAATGTGATATACCTTACTCTACAGTGGCGCCAACTAGTGAGTACAAATACGATAGCCCTCATTCTAACAAAGTACAAAAAAATCGACTCCCTGGTATTCAAAAAGGGTTGAAGGTGGCATTGATTCACATATTTGCATTTGCTGGACTCATATATAATACTTATAACTAGCTGAGCTGGCAAATAAAAATTCGAAAGTCAGTTTTTGTCTGAGATGGCGCTGCATACGAAAAATTAAAGTTTTTTAGTGCATTTTTCATATATTTGATTACATATTCGGCTATTCGTGGAAGAGAGAAAGCCAACAAATTAAAAATCATAAAAATCCGTGCAGCCATTCCAAAGTTACCAATAGTTAAATAACACGACTTACTTTTGTACACGTATAGATTTGTAAAATTTCTGGTAAAAGTAAAGTTGATATAAAAACGTAAATATAACGTGAAAAATTACGCTAATAGCTTAGCAAGGTGTTGCAATATTTTTCCACCAGCAGCTAGCGCCTCCCATTTGCATGTGTGTGTAAGACCTAGTATCTGTATAAGTTCGTTAGTGACACCAGCGTTTGTGCAGCTATTCTCCGAATTGGTGCATTGTTACCATTTGAGTGTGGTCTCAAAAAATCGGCCGTATTAAATTGTGTGCGCAAATCTATAAATAATCTATAAATGTATTACGAATCTTCTAAAAACTACAAAAAACCAACAAAATTGATTATAGCGCCATCTAACGGGACTTTTACAATGAGCTAACGCGAGCATCCGCCTTAACACGTGCAAACGGCGTTTCATACGGCAGCATTAAAACGGTACTACAGACCTTAATGTTCTGTGACGGCTAGACATTAAGTAATGAACCGCCTTTATGGCCCTGCGGCTGCCTTGGATTCTCATCGACACTAACTGCTCGTGCGTTTAACCCGCCCGGGTTTAATATTTAATTGGCCTGTTTGTTGGCTGTTTGTTGGCAGATAGCCCGAGTTGCAGCACCAATTCGGAAGTCAAAACGACGCGACGGCGGAGGAAGTTTTGCGTAAGTATCGGGACGATTTGAGGTGTAAGGGTGCGACCAAACCGCCGCGTAAACGCAGCGACGTGTCGTATGCATCACGTCTTCTCACCGTTTCTTCATACATTTTGTTGCGATTCCGTAACGTCACCTTTTTTTAAGCGGCGGTGTGGTCGCACCCTAATGTAACTAACTACGTATTGTCTTTGAAAATATCGCAGTTTCATGCAAATATAAAACAAATTGGGTTGCATCTCGGTGGAAGTAGCATAGGTCGTAGGTTAGGTGGAGCGACGATCTGCGCAAGGCAGCAGAGCTGGCAGTGACTGGAAGCGGTGCGGAGAACTAAAGACCGGGCTCAATGGCGCGCCGCGGGCGAGGCTTATGTTCAGGAGTCGACTGCTATATAGGTGCTGTCAGCATCCAGGATGTAGGGTGTCCAATCTTTATGCATGGCGTTAAGTATATCTAAGAAGCCGTTTGGCTACTTGTGCCAAGCTAGGCTTTGGGGCCATTTTTCTTAAACTATCCTGATACACCCTTGAAACTGTCGTAGTATCAGACTTTTCTTGAATCTCATTATCAAGTGAAGTTGTCCTTAGTCTCACCACTCCTTATGTGTCAGTTATCTATGATGACGTCTCTGTCTGTTTCGTAGGAATAAATAGAGACGGAATCATAAATAACTGACAGTTAAGGAGTGGTGAGACAGGCCCTTAATCTATTGAACATCCCTAGCGCCTGGTATCCGTGCTGACTTGGGGTCAGTGCGTGCCTCTAGCGTCGACGCTGTACTACGCGGCTGGCGTGCTCATATTTGGCCTGGTGCGTCAGACAGAACCTGTGGATATACTGCTCTTCCCTCTACAGTTCACCACCGGAGGCGGACTCGCTTCAGTAAGTAGTGACACGGAAAGAAAAATCATTTTTAGGGCTTCGTACCTCAAATGAAAATACTGGAGCGTTAAAGAATTTCGTTATCCTATCGCCTATTTGTTTACTTTGTTCTTTGTTTCTGTATTGTTTTGTGCTGATTTTGTGGTGTTCAATAAAGAGTATATGTATTGTATTGTATTGTTATACGTCTGTCACCTTTCAAAGAAACTGGAAGGGATGCAGATTTAAATTCAAATTATTATAAAACTAGCTTTTGCTCGCGACTTCGTCCGCTTAGACTTAAACTTCATTTATTGACAAAAGTCACATATTGCTATTGCTATGCATATTTGAACAGGCACTTAACACTTTAAACTTTAAATGACGATAACTTTTTTACTGACCTTAGATTTCAATAAAATGAAGCTAAAAGTTGCCCTGATATAAGTGTCAACTATTTGTGAAACCCACAATAAAATCCGTTGCGTAGTTTTGGAGCTTAAGCTTTATTGGTATCCTGAAGCTGTAAAAAATTAAGTAGGTACCAATCTATTTCAAATCCACGCGATCAAAAAAAACCGTTGAACCGAGTTACCTACCTATCAAACAAAATCAATAATTACTGAGATGAGAGTAATATTTAGGTATGGCTAGCAACACGAGTAGGTACCTACTTACAGTTAAGTTCGAAAATAAAGATGCATCAATATTACTCATCAAATTATATATCGCAATGCTCTCATTCTAGTGTAATGAAACAACTTCTACTTATATTTTTTCCTGGCAACCCAGAATTCAATAACCTCCAACTCTATCAATACCTATTGTTCACAATGGACTTCAACTTGTCTAATTTCAGGTGGAGTGGCACTTTCGTGTGCTATACGGTTTCTACGTGGAAGGAGCCATGATGGTACTGGCCTGCGCTGTGGCAACACTAAGGCGCTACAATGGCAACTCCGTCAACGACATGACCGTGAAATACCGGCTATTTGCCAAAGACAAGTGTGGAGAATAAATATAGAGGCCTAAAAAAACCCAAATACACTAGCACATATTTAGCGGAACACAAAAGAAAAGTAGGTAACTATAGTCTGGCAGATAAACCACTGCAGCCAGATGACACTTTCAGTGTTGTCAGTTTTTGGCAAATATTAAATAGTGATGTGACTTAGTGAGTGAATGAAAGAATGAACGATGTAATGAAATTAATTTGCGTCATAAATGAGAGTTTTCAAAGCGTATTTTAATAAAATGGTTTGTTCAATAAGATTTTTTTGGATCTTTTCTAGTCAGTAGTGTAAGAGCGCGATTTGGAAATGTGCGGAAGCATGTCAAATCAGTTACCAGTTTTCAACTCATTCCCCATTTTGCCATAAATAAAACAACAATTATCACATTAATATTTTTTTTTACCTTTGTACTTTTACTTAAAAACTTAAATTATTCCGAATCAGTTTCACTGCTGCTGTCACTATTTACGTGTATTACAAAGTCATCGCACATTTTATCTACTATGTTAATGTGAACCTTGAATGCCTCAAAAGTATCGCGCTTATTTTGAAATATACTAAACTACGATTGTGACATTCATAAAATATTAAGTTCGTTCAATAATCAAATCATTCATTACGTGACCTTAGTCGAGCAATAGTGAAATAAATGTGGTATCATTATTTCATAAAATGACATTTGGAAGTGTCATCTGGCTGCAGTGGTTTAGCTGCCAGACTATAACTACATATTTTTTATTTTTTCTGGTCACGCATTAAGGATGCGTTTTGCTAGTCTGTCTAACAAAAGCTGAACCCACTAGTTATTTGGTTGGCAACATTTTGTCTCGAAGTGTGTCTATCTGAGGTGTCATGTTGTATGTCAAATTGACATTTCTCTGAGCAAATTGCAGCTGTGTTAGTGATCCTGTGTTACCCTGTCATGATTTTTTGAAATTGCCGCGTTTTTACAGGTTCAGCTTTCGTTAGACAGACTCTAACTTTTTTTGTGTTCCGCTAAATAATGTCCCTGAGTGTAGTACACCTAAGTAGTCTGTAGACTAAAGACTTATGATTTGTGTAGATGGATTAAATCCCAACTAATTATTACAAATGCGTACCCTTTATCCTTTATGAGGTAGACAGAGCGAGGTAACAATAGGTACCTAAAGGCCACGTTTAGCATGATTGTGGGCGTATAGGTGGAAAGGGGAATCAAAATAGTGGATTTTTCTGTTTATTACATACGCTTTCACGTGTAAACTACTCAACCGATCCTGATAAAATTTGGCATGGAGATCCTGGGAAGGACAAACTTGGCATAGTTTTCATCCCGGATCATAGCATAGTTCCCGCGGGCCGGATAAACGAATTCTCCGCAGACGAAGTCGCGGGCAATAACTAATGATTGTCAGTCACTGACTGATAAAAACATCAAGTTGTCAAAACATAGCCCATACGAATATAGCATTTCCTTCCAATCGGAGAGTGGCTCTAGATATTATATCGCGGTCTTGATACTTTCTTGCCCTAAATTAAATCATTAATATTTAGTAGGTACCTAATATAGCCGTGGTAGCCTAGTGGTTTGACCTGTGCCCTCTCAAGCAGAGCGTCGTGGGTTCAAATCCCGGGCTCGCACCTCTGAGTTTTTCGGAATTTTTGTGCGCAAATTACATTTGAAATTTGCAATGAGCTTTTCGGTGAAGGAAAACATCGTGAGGAAACCTGCACACATCTGCGAAGAAATTCAATGGTGTGTTAAGTTCCCAATCCGAACTGGGCGCGCGTGGGAACTATAGCCCAAACCCTCCAATAGACGGAGGAGGCCTATGCCATGAGGCACGCCGAATTGCGCGACAATTTAATAAATAACAACAACAACAACATATAAAATTGAATTGAAATTGTAGCGAATTCAGAATAAAAAGGCTTATAAATAAATAAATAAATAAATTACCAAACTGAATCCACAGGCAAAACGCTGTCCCTTAAGTTCCCGCCACTCACCTTCACCTTCACATCTTCACATTATTCTGTCACATGTGAAGGAAGGGAAATAAAAATCCTGCCCTTACTACCAATGTGTCAGACAGACCAATGATTCCCTAATAGTTGCATATCGGAAAAGGATGATTATAAAATAAAAATCCAAAATCATGTAATTTATTTACCAACCTACAAACTAGTCAACGGCTATGTACAGCTTTCATTGATTACTAACTATAGCTCATCGCTACATAACTCCATAGAGTCAAGATAATTGAGACATTCGAATACAGTAATTTTGTAATCAAACAAACATTACTCTATGAAGCAAACAATAAAAGAGTAATACAATAATAATGTATTGCTATTTAACTCGTATCACAGAACTGTAAAGAAACAAATTGTGTTATACAATGAAATGATAACAAAATATTTTTTGGCATAAAGTTAATTACGAACCCAAAAATAAACTATTCGAACATGGAACATATGAATACCTGCATTTCAGTCAATCTAGAGGAATAATAAAAACTATCATTGGAATATTTTTTCTACATTATGTAAGTAGCAGTAAAAGGTGCCAGAGCTTCCAAAGCAATGATCATCTTGCTACGATATAAAACAAACAATTTTGAACATAAATTTCAAAGCATCAAACAACGTAGCGATATCAACACAGTGAAGTAACTCGGATTGGCTGTACTTTTACCGCCATATCAAGCTTTCGGCCAATCACAGAAGCCTAATTTAAACAATCACCAATCGCGTGTCCTGCAGCTGATTTAACCCTGCCATAATCTGGGGCCTTACCATGACGTCTTAATGCGATTCAGTTTAGCTTCGCTCGCTGTCAAATTCATACTAAAAGTGACAGCTAAAACTTGAACTGAGTCGGAATTAGGACGTCATGGTAAGGCCCCTGTAGGTACATATTTCGGCGAAACAATTCATACCTACCGCAGTGTAAATTTTATTTGAAGATCTCAATTGTATTCACGACATTTACAAAAAGCATAAACCAATTTTAGTTCTAAACTATCGTAGCAAGAGAACAGTTCCCGGCAACCCTATGCTTTGCTTCTCTTGGATTGTTTGAGGTCATCGGGCGCCTCGTTGCCTTCGCTCGCTGGCGCTTCGCTAGTGCCCGGTGCTTCGCTCCCGGGCGCTTCGCTACCAGGCGCTGTGTTAGCATCGACAGTGCCCCGAAGCGACTTTTTGTCTCTTAAAGCCTCGTTAACAGCGTCAACAAGGTTCTGGTGTTCCGACACTGAAACTTTCTTACCTGTGGAGTTTTCAAATTATTTACTTTAAAAATTATTGCTAGGTTTCGACCAGCCAGGATTTTAGAAACACTTTGTGAAGTAATACTTTCATTAAAGGGATGTAAAGAATGAAGTCGGTTCGGAAAACATTAATGTGTACGAAAAATAAATACTACACACATACCTACATACATAAGGTTACAGAGCCTAAGGAAACAAGACCTAAAGGCTACGTTTAGCATGATTGTGGGCGTATATATGGAAAGGGGAATCAAAATAGTGATGGGTTGCTAGCCGCATCGCTTATAACATGATTCCTAAGATTTTCGCCCATTCCCTCGATGGACCTTTACCATCTGCGCGGGAAGAGAAGCAACTGGTACATTCTATGTTTTTTCTTTACTCCCAGACCAGCATGAAAGAACTATATTATTATGTAACTGTAAAAATTGTATGTATGTCAATAATTATGTAATTTCAACTATTATGTAATAATTGATATATAAACAACGGAAAAGACATCTAGAAAAAATAACTAGGTACAAAGTAAAAATAAAAACCCCAACAATTGACAACATTTCATTTTTATATACACCTGAAAATGTATATATGGTTCGAAAGAATTTTGCCTCCTGATTACAGCAATATGTTTATATAATTTTAATATCGCTTATTATAAAAAATAAAAAATAATTAAAAATATGTCCTAATTTTACCAAAACTACCACATGATAGGTGTAACGCCTTTGCTTTTTTCACGAGAAAAAATAAGCGATCATAATTTTGTATTTTTGGCAACTTCAAAGTACAAGGGGGGCAACTCTGAAATTATATTTTCGAAGTTCGTTGCATACCTTCTCTCTCACTCTCAAGATAATGACTATTAGTATGAGCGGAACAGCACGAAGCGAACCTCGAAAATCGAATATTGGAGAATAGGGCCTGACATTGACAATTTGAAATGAATGTCAGTTTTTTTTCTATAGAGAATAGACATAGGGATAAGTGTGTATTCTGTGATAGTACCGGAGTTACGCCCTTTTAGAATAAGCACAAATTAATAAATTAAATAAAAGCCCTAGCGAAAAAATTAAACTGTCAGCGTGTTCATCTTTTCAAACAAAATACAGAGAACCATTAAAATTATAGGCTCAGAAATATGAAATGTTGTGAATTCAGAATTATTTAAGTCTCTACCCTAGCTCCCATAGATAATAAATACTCGCACTACGAAGTGAATCTAAATGGGAAAAATATCAGAACTACAAATAGATTGTTATTTTTTAATAATCAACTTCAGTTTGTCTAATGTGGTTAGGGATAACGATAGAGTAAATATCACACGTTTAGTGTCAACAGTGTGTTTCCGAGAAATCCATACTTATATTAACTAAAAAGGCAACTAAAAAATGAATAACTTGATGTTAATGTAGTAAATGTGTACAACTACAAATGTTTTTTTATTAAAACTGCAACTTACACAGTGGCTATCTAGGACGATATCTATTTCTTTACACTTTGCCACCTGAAGCAATAGGTTACATATGAATATTAACCCCCTTATTCATACACGCTCTATAAGCTTCTGCCAATTTAACTTAGCAATCGTTTGTCCTTATCTGTTACTTTGGGTCGCTACCCGTGGTCCCACTGTTATAAAAAATGAATTTCACTTCACCATAAGGTAGACGGAACCTAGCTCTCGCGGGGCTCTTATTTCTGCCCGGTTTCCCCTTCGGGCATTTTGTTAGTGACATAAAAACTTTTTCTCAAGCATGCTCGGAAATGTACGCGTTAATGTCGCGAAATGAAGCCAAGAAGTTTCACATTTACGGCCTTGGCCAAGAAGTAATGTGGTACGGTCGAAATGAAGCCAAGAAGTTTTACATTTACGGCCTAGGCCAAGAAGTAATGTGGTGGTGCGGTCGGCGGTGCGGTCGGCGCGGCGCGGCGGCGCGGGGCGGGTGCGCGGGGAACATGGCGCGAGCAATAGTTTGTTCAAATGGCATGTTTCAAAAATTTAAAAAGCGGATATTTAAACAATTTTTACTTGATTTCCTCGCATTGCTTGAGAAAAGCACTATACAATCCTTGGCCGGAAACGGGGATTGCAGGACTCGCTTTATCCGGCCTCGTCTACGACTCGGCCGTGTACCCCAATCTCGTCCTGCAATCCCTTACTTCACGGCCTCTGCAGTAATGTACTATTTGTTTTTTATTGTAAAAATTGTTACTGGCCACTAAATTGCCACACTATATTTTTTATGAATAAATAGCTGTCTTCTGCTGTCATAAGCCAAAGCAATGAGTTTTATTTTATAAAACTAATAATTATTAATCTAACTAATATTATAAATGCGAAAGTATGGATGGATGGATGTATGTATGGATGGATGGATGGATGTTTAGAACGGCCAAACGGATCTGGATGAAATTCGGCACATAGATAGAGAAAAGTCTGGAATAGCACATAGGCTACTTTTTATCCCGGAAAATTGCGTAGTTCCCGCGGGATAGCGATAAACGAATTCTTTGCAGACGAAGTCGCTGGCAACAGCTAATGTTGTTATAAACACATTTGATGATGCCTAACCTAACCTAATTTTACTATCGCTAGTGAGGATTTTTGTAACAGTGGGACATAACGGTGGGTTCACGGGTAATGCCTTGTCACTTTGACATTTACCTTTCACAGATAAGGACAAAAGATTGCTAAGTTAGCAGAAGCCTATAGAGCGTTTATGAGTAAGGGGGTAAGTCCTCGAAAACCTTCGCTTTGTTTATTCGGGCCAAAAAATATAAGAAAAAAATAATTGAAAATCCTGAAGAACATCTTTTGTTTTCCCCGTAATTTGAGTTTAATTTTGTCAGCCACTTGTTGTACCTGCCCTACATGATTGTGATCTAAAACGGAGTATGCTTTTCTAGGGATTGCCCTTTCTCTTTTGACTTAAATGACGTCAGATTGTAAGAAAAAAGACAAAAAATAATATTTTAATTAGGTACAATGAGACTATAGCATGATGGTGTAAGGGCGAAAAGGATACAAAATGAAACAACAAAGTCAATCACAAATTTCGTGTATTCGAAATACTGTTTTACATTATCGTATAACCATCATACTATATGCCTTTGGTTACATAATTATAATATTATACCTTTTATTACATAATAACTAACAATTATTCAAAATTCATTTATTTATATTTTGAAGCATTCCTCTCGTTTCCAAAGTTACAGATTTGTTAAAACAATTCAACCATCTGACTTATTTGTTCTTTGAAAACAAAAAATCAAAGTATCAATTTTCATTTGAAGTTATTCAGATGTTTCATTTCTTGTTTCTTTGAAAGACTGTCGGATACGGTCATGAAATGAAAAAGAAGATTGTAATTTAATTATTATACCAAGGGTTGCTGTTTAAATATAATAAAAAAGCATAATCGTATGCCTATATTTATACTAATATCACTACAATGAAGGGAACGATCTTTCACGCATCATACAACTCAGGGTTCTGTTCGCGTCTTTTCCTAAGAGCATTCTGATATCCTAACGGTCCTTTATAAGTCCTATCCTCATTCTGCTCTTCTAGCTCTCTCTGACGCATATACGCGTCAACTCCATAACTGTCTTTCGGATCATTGAATATAGCAATAGTGCATATAATGGTAGACATTCCGAATCCTACAATGAACCACAGTTTGTTCCTCTGATAAGTGTCAGCGAGATTTTCTAGAAACGTCCACGTTTTAGTTTTTTCACGTTGGGTGTCCTCCGAATCACGGTTAGCTTCGTGTATTGAACCTGCTCTACTGCTAGATTTAGAATTTTCTGGAAAACAAATTTGGTCTGATCATACGCGTTTTGGGCTGAGCTACGGGCCACCTAAGGTGGGCTTGAGAAGCGGTGGTTGAGTTTTGTATTATTTTTGCTTTTTCTTACCATCTCTGTCAAAGGAGACGCCTAGTATTTGGCCGGGCGTGTCTTCCTCGAGCTCCGCGTAAGCGTAAACAAGCGCTTTTTGCTTACTTGACAGCGTTTTAGGGACCTGGAAAAAAATGCATTGAAAAAAATATTTTTTTCGACTCTTTCGTCGGACGGCTTTACCCATTACAAAGACTTTTCCTCATCGTGGTTAATTATTAAGGTAAAATAAAAAATCTTTAACATTGCTGATAAAGAGTTATACAAAAAAAAACAGAAGCAACTATTAAGTTTAAATAAGCATGCAACTCTAACATAGGCATAACATTTTTGACCCGTAATTTAAAAAAAAAAAATGTTTTATTTTTGCGTCATTATTTCTCAGAAACTGTTAGTCGTCTATTTATGAGATGCTTAAAATACAGAATATACAGTGATCTTTAAAAATAATTAACCCTTTGTAAGGCCCCATTTATTGGAGCATACTACCACAGATTCAAAAGCAGCTATCGAATGCATACCTGACAAAGGATATTTTCAAAGCTAGTTGTGTTTTCAATAATTACAATGGAAATTGTGACTTATACTGAAATCAATAAAGTTGAAATTCCAACACAACACAATGCATGGGGTTGCTAAATCGCCTCCGTCTTATAAAGGGTTAAAGTTCTCAGATCCTGCATAAATAAATGTAGACAAAAGGCTATACCTGTATCTTGATATGGACGTAGTGGTCGCCGTAGCCGTGTTTACTGACGAGTTTCATGCCTTTACCCGAAAGCCTTATGAGCTTGTGCGACGAAGTGCCAGGCAGTATCTAGAGATAACAAAAACGGATATTCTATTGAACAGAACCAGCGCAAGGAGTTGCATATCTTAGTGCACGCTAATCTGTCGAATAATTGAGTTGTTATTTTGAACTGTCGTGTACAGTCAAGGGCATCAATATATGTATATACAGCGAATCGTACAAAAATATCTAAACACGTTGTGAAACTGAAAATAAGGTCTATGTGTAGATATTTTTGAAATGCTGGCTGTATACATATTGGAGAACTTGACTGTACAAAAAAAGACATGTAAAAGAGCCCTTGGCGGCCTATTTGCAAAAATAAACTTTTGACTTTTGACTTTTATGACTTTTTGTTTGTTACCAAGACGTCAAAAACATCTATTCACCTTTAGGGTGCGACCACACCGCCGCTTAAAAAACGGTGACGTTACGGAATCGCAACAAAATGTATGAAGAAACGGTGAGAAAACGTGACGCATACGACACGTCACTGCGTATACGCGGCGGTTTGGTCGCACCCTCATGCTACAAGAACAAGGTTGGTGACACATATATTTGACATGATAGCTGTATCGATATTTATGCGCTCGACCTAATAGGTCTTGATCTAGGACTTTGTCTAGCCCATCAGGGATATAGACAAAGAAATTAACATATACATATAGTATGTATGAACAAACCTGGAGTGTGTGGTCTTCATACAAGCCCTGTATCCTCACGGTGCCACCCAACAATGCTTGGGACACTGATATCTGAAACAACAAAATGTCACATTTAGAGAATATACTTGTTTTTCACACATGTGAAAGTATATTATTGAATCAGGCGTTACTTTGCGGAGGTCCACTTTAATGAACACAAAATATTTACATTGCTACTCCGCTACTCACGTGCAGGATAACCAAGCCTGTGCGAAATATATATGTTTTTCATGCAAACCCTCCATCCACTACTGTCACATAAAACACATAAATCCCACAAACTTAATTATCCTTTAAACCACACAAACACTGACGCGCGTTTCGATCCCTCTACGGGATCATTCTCAAAGTTAGAGAGCACAACCGATGCACATGCAAACCAAACGTGCGTGTTTTGATTGTTATATGTATGTGGTGTTCAATAAAGAGTTATTGTATTGTATTGCATTATGCATTTCAGTCAACTTACCGTACAATCAGTGTGCACGTCCGGCCCGTCCCTACGGAAGTATTCAGAGCGTTCTACTTTGAAAGTGACGAAGATCTCAGAGTTCCCCACGGACATGCGCACGGTCTGACCATCCTCAACACCAGCTGGCACGGGCACAGTCACCTTCTTGCGTTGCACCTGCAAACAAATCGTAAAATGATGAATATATAGAATTTCTGACCGGTATAAGCATGCTAGAGAGAAGTACCTGGAGAACCTAAACATGCATAATGGTGGAGTAAACGTTTTGCTGGCTTGCCCTTCGTCGGATAAAGCTCTTAGGATATATAAATTTGTGCAGCATTCCTTCATAACCAGAGCATCTGACTCTGGGGGAAGGGATGCTGCATGAATGTTGAACTCCGATCCTCTTGAGTCCTCCCATGAGACTGACATAGTCACCCCTGTGTACTAAAGCCTCTTTAAAATAGAAGATTCAAATATATACAATATAACTAGCTGTTGCCAGCGACTTCGTCTGCAAAGAATTTGTTTAACGCTATCTCGCGGGAACTACGCAATTTTCCGGGATAAAAAGTAGCCTATGTGCTATTCCAGACTTTTCTCTATCTATGTGCCGAATTTCATCCAGATCAGTTGGGCCGTTCTGGCGTGATTGAGTAACAAACAAACATCCATCCATCCATCCATATTATCGCATTTATAATATTAGTTAGATTAGATTTCACCAAATTAGGTAGTTGCAAAGAGCATATATGGCTCATGCTGCTGAGTCCTCGCCTTCGCGACACAGGGGCGCGGGGTAGGCGACAAAGGGGGCTGAGAGAGGTGCTGGCGGCAGGCGCACTCCCCGCCCGCTCCGCTCTCGAATTCCTTTGTCGTCCTACCCTGCGCCCCTGTACCCGCGCGGGCAAGGACTCAGTTAAGCGTTCGGTCTATAGTTCTACTGGGGTCTCCACTACAAACTTTGCTGTTGTTGATACTGAAGAAATAAGCTACAGATTTCATGTAAGGATATGTGACATAATACAGATAGTTGTTGAGAAGTAAGATATACCAGTCTTACGTCTTTTGTTTGATTCAGAAAAAGCTTCATAGATTTTTACTTCACATTTATATCGAACCACAATCAGCCCACACCCAGACAGTTTTTAGAAAACAAGACTTTGGTGGACCCAAGGTATTAAAGAACTTACAGACTGTAATGTTTTAAACTAGCGCGATTTTCACTCATATTTAAAGTATTACCTTCGGGACTTATTAAAAACAATTTGGTTAAGTCCCTAAAGTAATACTTTAAATAAATATAACTTACAGACTGTCCCTTCCCTTCGCACTCCACGCAAGGGAATTTTATCAGCATTCTGGTACCGTGACAGTGCCGACATGTTGACCGCATGACGAAAGGTCCTAAAATTAAAAAGAAAATTGACATATACTAAACACATTCACAGCAACATCGCAAAGCAATGAACTGGGGCCTTACCATGACGTATTAATGTGAATAAATTTAAACTCAATTCACGTTTTAGCTCTCATTTTTAGTATGGATCTGACAGCGAGCGAACCAGAGTTGAATCGAGTCGAGAGTAAACTGAACCAGAGTTGAATCGAGTCGAGAGTAAACTGAACCAGAGTTGAATCGAGTCGAGAGTAAACTGAACCAGAGTTGAATCGAGTCGAGAGTAAACTGAATCAGAGTTGAATCGCAATAAGACGTAATGGTAACCATATCGTTACTTTAAACCCGTAAACTCTTTTCCTCCCCCACTTTTCGCTAATACAGTCCACTTCCTTTTAATTAATTGCACAATACAATACATAATAACAACAATCTACAGAACCATAGAACAAGAGGATGAATTTTTGTTAGTATGTGGTTTGATTTTAACACCCTTTTTGTGTGTAATTTGGTGAAAATGAAATAATGAGGTATATTATTTCATTTTCACCAAATTACACACAAAAAGGGTGTTTTATACAATATTTTTTCACTTTTTCGACATTGTCACAACAAGTACTTATCGGTATTTTACACATAAGTATATGGAATGCAGATTTCCATTGAAATTCCAATGACACATAACTTCTGTCCCTTTCTGCAACAATAGCTTTACAATGTTTTCCTTAACCTCACCTCTAGAAAATGTCTCCATTCCAGTACCATTGCAGTATGTGCACCTTATGGACTTTGTGCCTGGCTCACAGCGGGAGCCTTGGCACTTCGGGCACGTGTCCACAATGTTAATGTTGACATCCTTATTAACACCCCGTGCTGCTTCCGTGAAACGGAGATTAACTATTATCTGGAATTAATGAGCTCTGAGTCAGTTTGCAAGAGACTTCGTAGATTTACAATTGTTATTTCAAGGAGTGTTAGTAAATATACAAAATATTATTATCATTTGGCTTTAGGACCCTCTGCCTGTCTATTCTCCATTTCAATCTATTTTAACATCTTTGTATACAATCACTCATTGTATGGAATTTGCATCACATCGCTGGAATATTGAAGGATTATACATGATGCCTTACAAAAGTGCACACAACAAAATACTTAAGTTAAGTCTAATGTGTAATTTTTTGTTTTTGTTTTCTGTTGTTTTTTAACTTGATTGTGTGTATTGTAGCATTCAAATAAACGATATATCTATCTCTCTATCTAAAAGTGGTAAAATGGATTGGAATGAACTATATACCTACAAATAAACATGCAGTAAGATACAATATCAAATACTCACTTCCTGAGAGGCACCAAAACCAAACTGGCTTTCGGCAAAATCTGCAAATCCCTCACTTTTAAAACCAGCATCTCCAAATATTTTCCTGAACAGTTCTTCGGGATCTATGGTAGCTTTGTACTGCCACTGGTGCGTGAACCCATCGGCACCGCCTGGTCCCCCACCCATACCCATTTGGTCAGAGGTTGTGCCAAATGTATCATATTGTTTGCGCTTACTATCGTCTGAGAGAATCTAAAACAAAAAATGGTACTTTATAATTTCAAAACTACAAGTTTAATTCAGTATAAATAGATACATACAAGCATACAAGATGGAGGCCCATGCTATGAGGGACGCCGAATTACGCGACAATTTAATTAAAAAAAAAAAAAAACTACAACAACAACAACAACATGTACTTACTGAAATTGTAGCGAATTTGAAATAAAAAGGCTATAAATAAATAAATAGATACAAACCGAGGATGAAATTCAAATAAAGAACTGAGAATGAACTAAGAAAAAACTGAAACATGATAACGTACCTCATAGGCTTCGGAAACTTCTTGAAACTTCTTAGACGCCTCAGGGTCAGATTTATTTGCGTCTGGATGGTATTTCTTTGCCAATTGGTAGTAAGCCTTCTTAACATCCTTTGCGGATGCGTTCTTAGAGATACCCAAAACCTTGTAGTAGTCCACTCGAGCGTTCAAACAGTTGGTGGTGTGAATGTACCGAGGTCCAGAAGACCCAGTGTTATCTGACAGAATTAGAGGTTATGTATGTTAAACGATACGAACATAAAATTTACACCATAACTAACAATTTAACCGCCAATTTAGGCATCGGGCACAGTAGAAAAACGTAAGAGAAGTAATAATAAAATAAATAAAGGCCGGTGATGTAATAAAAGCATGTCAAACTTACGATTAAATTTGTTGTTGGCTAATGATGCAATAGCGATCGCGGGCCCTCCTAGAAAATTTTGACATTTATTACATTTATGAAGGAAACGACATGGAGCCTTCGTTATATTGTTACCGAACACTGCACTAAAGTTTTTCGGGGTCAAAAACCCGATGATACTCCGGGTGGGAGCCATTTTGAAAGAACTAGGTCCAAGACGTCAAATGTCAAAAATAATTTTGTTGGTTTAGTCCAATGTTTTTTTTTGTAGAATATGGCTTGGTAACTGGACGTTTAAGTCAACTGTTTCACATTTTTGATACACATTATTTTACTAACAGTCAGTATTTTTGATACACTTGTGGAGTGATAAGAAGTACTTCGAGTTTTTCAATAATAAGCCTACTGGTTAGTTAATCGATGGTTAATCGTTAGTTTTTTTTTTTTGTGAGAAGGAGACTCACCATTTATGTATTTAAAAATTCTGCTATATGCTATATCTACATTGTTCTCCGTATACTTTTAAGAACCTTTTAATTTATAAAAGGATAATTTTTCAGTAGTTACTACGTGAACCTATACATTATTAACAAAATTAATTGAACTAAAAAATGTAGCTCTGATCGATAACGATAATCTCCTACTGTCATCAATATTTAATTTTTAACTTAACTGACAACACTATATTTATATTCCTGGGCAACGGTAGGCAAGGATGATATATAAACAAAAAATGAGCTTAAAATGCCAATTAATATATTCAATATTAAGATAAAAGCTTAATTTCGTGCGGAGGTATTACTGTGCAGTGTATATCAAATTATAAGATTCAAAAATAGTGCGTAAACATGGCTTCAATAAGTGTTCGCGATCAGAAGATCGAACAGCAAGTAAGTGTTAATTATTTAAATATTTTACACTGAAAAGTCTAAATTTGAAAGGAATAGCAGAAACTTGGGACACCCAGTAAGCTATACTACATTTGTGGATTCTTTTTAGCGTCAAATAATGGAGCAAAAGATGAAGCAGAAAAGGCAGAATTCGGGAATGGTCCAGGCTAACGACTTGAGAGTCGGGTCTGCAAAACGTCCTATATCTGGAAGTCGATCCCGGGAACTCCATGGTAAGAAGCCGTAATTATTTTTTCATTAAATTACATGTCTGAATGTTGATGTCTTAATTTTTCCTTGCATGGTTGTGATTGATTTTCCTCATTTATTTTGTTATGCGCATTATATTTTTGTTTAAAAACAGGCTATGATGGCCCGATGCAATTCCTTATGTCGCCAGTGAATCCAGACCAGGTTATACCCCTGCAAACCAATAGAATATCAACTTACGATGGTGAGTAGTGCTTGCTGGTTTGTGTATAAGTGCCGGCACGTAAGTCTAGCGATGACCTTGTATGGGCAGAAGTATAAAATATGGTATCCGTTGGTGTGCAGATCCCCTCCATGTGACTTGTCACCGCTAGACTTATGTGGCGGCACGTATACTTAAAAAGAATATTATTTTTTAATGTTTGCATGTTACATGTACGTTGTTTAAAATTAATAAGTCTAATTTCAAACTATGCTTTTCAAGTCGTTGTTGAATGTAGAAATAAACAAAAATACATATTAATGAATACAATCCATATCAGCTGTAGATATTTGTTTTAAGAATATTTGTGTACTGTCACAATTAGACAAATTTACTCTGTGTAACACTAACACTACCTAATACATAACATTCTAAATACCTACATTGCCTGATTGAAATACTAAAGAAGCTATAAATACTTAATGTATGTACCTGTTGGGTATAATAATTGAATTTCTCAATGAATTATTCTGATGTGACAATTTAAAAAATATTAGGGTATCCTGTATCTTTGTTAAATTTAAACTAATTATACAGCAACATTCTAGGACGCCTGAGCCTATTTCTAATTTAGACAATAACTCATAGGGGCTTGCAATTGCATACATTTCTCTATCCTACACCATTTGACAGAATGAAATGGGGAAAGACGTCATTACTAAGTGGGCTCGATATTGCTTTAATTTATGATAAAATATTATCTTTTAAGCTCTCAAAGCACTGTTTGTAGTGGTTGTTATAGAAACAGCCCACTTCATTGTTGACTTACTGACTCACACTTTATGAGTCAAACCGTTTGTTTAATGAGAAAACCATTGTGACGGTCTTGTACTTTGTAATGAATCAATTTATGACTATTTATTGGTCATTCTATTGATTAATTAAAATAGTAAAAATAATTATGTGAACTTTTCATAGTTCAGCAATTTTGTTGAATAGAACAAAACACTCGAAAATGAAATGTAGATGGCATGGTCGTCTGGAAGACATCCCTTTTAAGCGATATGACCACCTGGTCTGTTTAAATTATTTAGTGTTAAACTCACTGTACAGGTTTGTGGTGTACAGTAAAGAGTATTAAATATCAAATATCTAATGGTTTATTTGTATTATATTGTAAACAAGTAGAGTAGATGATTATTTGGAGTAATAATTTACAAAATTTATAGACATACTTAAATCACCATGTCATGTTTGTAGGTTTATCTGTATATCACCTGATACTCACGAAGAATTATGTAGTAGATGATCACCAAATCCTGGCAAAGAAATTAATGTTCCAATGTTCAAATTAAATTAAATGAACAAATATGGTAGCTGGGAAAAGGGTTAAAAGATTTTTTTTTTCTAACCCAAGGTTAGTGTTGCCGCAAGACGCGATGCGCCTAAAGCTCTTCATCTCTCTCCAGCCTATATATGTCTCAATGCTGGGCACAGGCCTCCTCTCAGAATGAGAGTTCTTGGGCTATAGTGCCCTCGCGGGCCCAGTGCCGATTGGGCACTTCACACACACCATTGAATTGCTTCGCAGATGTGTGCAGGTTTCCTCGCGATGTTTTCCTTCACCGAAAAACTAATGGTAAACTAAAGCTCTTAACTACGCGGAACAAGAGCTCCGCGATGCGGAATACCGTTGACTCACTTAGTGGTCATTTACTGATAAACATACCTACTTTTTTAAGTCAACCTGTATGTAAGAAACAAAGTAACTATTTAACTATGTTTTAGCATCTAAGGAAGCGGATGTAATGTAATTATCGTATCGTCATGAAAATTTACAGCTATATGTAAGTTGTATTTGGATATTTCCGGAAATCGGGTAAATCCGAATATCAATAAAATCATACATATTTCCTTGTAATAACAGTCCCATTTCAATTGAACTAGGACTCTTATTACAACGAAATAGAACTGATTTTATTTATTTTCGGATTTACCCGATTTCCGGAAATACCCAAATACATCTTATCTTATGACAGTACAATATTCTTCTTATTATAACTTTATTTTGTTGGTTGCTAATTTGTTTTTTAGCAGAATTCAGTTTTTTTTTATTATATTCTTATTGTTATTGTAACAAGTGATTAGTTAAATTTAGACCCTATTTAACCCACAGTGAAATGATAATTATAATATATGTACAATGTAAATAATACCGCAACCGCAAATATGTATGGTCCCGATGATTGTATATGAAACACATAATTAATTTAAACAATGAACTCAATGTGGTTTTACTAACTAATTTCGGAATTAGAAGCTTTTGGTCTACCCTTTGAAATCGTTATCATTACAATGGGCATACATTATAGCAGTAATGTTATTCTAATGCTCTAACCTAAGACCGCGAATTGAACTTGATTGCAGAGCTCGGCAACCAGATAGAGGTGCTAACGGTCGGCGATGACAACAGCGGGGAGGGGGAGGAGGAGGAGGAGAGCGTGCCCGTGTGCAGCGTGGCGCGCGACGCCAGCGCGGACGACGTGTGCGCGGACGCGGCCGTCGCGCCCATGCACGCGCGCGCCGCCAGGGACACCTCGCCCACGCAGGTTTGTATAATGACAACAGCGGGGAGGGGGGCAGGAGGAGGAGAGCGTGCCCGTGTGCAGCGTGGCGCGCGACGCCAGCGCGGACGACGTGTGCGCGGACGCGGCCGTCGCGCCCATGCACGCGCGCGCCGCCAGGGACACCTCGCCCACGCAGGTTTGTATAATGACAACAGCGGGGAGGGGGGCAGGAGGAGGAGAGCGTGCCCGTGTGCAGCGTGGCGCGCGACGCCAGCGCGGACGACGTGTGCGCGGACGCGGCCGTCGCGCCCATGCACGCGCGCGCCGCCAGGGACACCTCGCCCACGCAGGTTTGTATAATACTAGCTGTTGACCGCGACTTCGTACGCGCTATCTTATCCTACTTTTTACTATCTTACTACAAAAAAATAGAAAAAAGTAAGCTTTTATGCACATAAAATACAAAAACTATGGGTGCCCGTTTTTTTTTTGCAAAGGGGTGTAGTCTTACTAATATGGCAAGTCTCGGGCTCCTGTCTGCCGACAATATACGAAGAAATGCACCATCCAGTTTTTTAATTATAAAAATACGCAGAATCAGACCCCATGCTCACTATAAACTAACTGCATCCTCTACAGGCAGCAGAGATCGAGGGTTCCGTGGAAGGTGCCGTGGAAACGTTCGTGGTGACACCAGCGAGGCATGGCACCCTCTACAAATGCAGGATAGCCAGGGACAGGAAGGGCATGGACCGTGGACTCTATCCCACTTACTTCCTTCATCTCGAGAAGGATTATGGGAAGAAGGTGTTTCTATTAGCTGGTGAGTAGATTACCGACTGCTTAACTGAGTCCTTGCCCGCGCGGGTACAAAGGCGCAGGCTAGGCTACAAAGGGGGCCGAGAGAGCCTTTGACATTAACTAAAGGATTTGATTTCATTCGATTTAAAGCGTCTTAAAGCGTAAGATGCAAACTCTCCTTACATACTTATATTCTTGTAGTATGGTAAAAATTACTTTAAAAAAATTGGTTGCCTGTAAAGTCGGTATACGGGCGAAAGTTTTACGTGACAACGACTTTGAGTGGTAAAATAATTTTAATGTGAATATTCATTCGTATAGTAGGAAGAAGGATGAAATAATAGTAACAATTTAAAACATTTATTTATACAAAGAATTATATTTAAAACATTAATTTATACAAAGAATCTAAATCGAAATAGAAGCGCAAGACATGAACCGGTGTGTATGCCTATCTCTCTCACTCTCTCTCTCTCGCTCTGTCTCTCTCGCTCTTAGGCGGGCTAACTGTGCTCGAGTGGAAGGGACGCGTGCCTTTCACTTTTTATGTCTGTCTCTCTCGCTCTTAGGCGGGCTAACCATGCCCGCGTGCCTCTCACTCGCTCTCATTGTGAGCGCATAACGTGAGCGGAGCGTAACGCAGTTTCTTGAAGTGTCACCCGGCAAACCAATTTATAAGACGTTGTCACGTCAAAATGCATTGTAAATTATTTTCCCCGCCCATATATGCCCCCTGACTCGAAAACGATCAACGTCATAACATGACCGTAATTAACACCCTTATTCATAAACGCTCTATACACGGCGGCCACGACGTACAAAATCCGCGTTCTGAAATGAACACAGGCACGACGTCGTCTGTACACGCGTCAATGTGTGCGTAAGATACACAGGGCTGTCTATCGCAAAAACCTAGTACTATAAGTACTACCAATGACATAAATATACTAAAGATATGGCTTAGATGTGTGCAAATAAATGTACTAAATCGTTATCTATATATTTAGACTTACTTAAAATGTGTATGTCTGTGTATATAAGCATTATTATTTTCAATTACAATAGATGTACGACAACAAACTTAAGCGAATGATTCTGTAGTTATTTCATGTATTAATCGCGATAATTTCAGAAAGCATTAATTTTCTAATGTTTTATAAAATGAAGTAGGTAGGATAGGTTCCCGAACTTGTGACGTGCGGCCGACATACATCGCGTTGCGAGCCCTACTAGTTGCCAGCAGCTTTCCGGCAGACTGCGCTTGAGGGGTGGGGTAACTCGAATAGGTGCGGGGCAGAGCATGGCCATTCTGTACGTTAGTACTATTATATATTCTGTGCTATAGGCTTCTGCTAACTTAGCAATCGTTTGTCCTTATCTCTGAAAGGTAGATGTCAAAGTGACAGATAAGGACAAACGATTGCTAAATTAGAAGATGCCTACAGAGCGTTTATGAATAAGGGGGTAAGTTTGTAAGTACTTAATTATAGTATGAATCTTCCCAGGTGAATTTTTCGCTTCGAGCCCTAATCTTTCAAACAAATGCCCTTGTCTCTATTATCGCAAAACCGCAAGCTACCGTACGCACGTGCCACTACAACATTCATATTGAGAAACAAACGGTATCGTCATAGTATAAGATTCAAATAAAAAAACATATCTAGAATATCAGTGACATTAAATTTGAACCTTAACACTATGACAATATAATGTTGTAGTGTCACGTGCGTACGGTAGCTTGCGGTTTTGCGATAATAGAGACAATGGCCTTTATTTGAAAGATTAGGGCTCGAAGCGAAAAATTCACCTGGGAAGATTCATACTATACTTTCAATTTATTTATGCACAGCTCGCAAACGTAAAAAATCAGCGACATCCAACTACCTGATATCGACGGACCCCACCGAGCTGACGCGCACGGCCGACAGCTTCGCGGGCAAGCTGCGCTCCAACCTGATCGGGACCGCGTTCACGGTGTACGACAACGGCAAGGCCTGGCGCAAGCACGACCACGCGCAGACCAGGCACGAGCTGGCTGCCGTTGTTTATGTGAGTTTGTTTGTTTTTGTTGTCAGTTATCATTTGAACAGCGTCTTCTCTCGTCCCTGGTGAGCAGATGTTCCGCGGAAGTTTGTAATTGTGGCTGAAAACTTTATTTGTTTAGTTGTACATGTGTGGAATTACTGAACTTTTTTTTTTTTTTTTGTGTTATCATCTTGATCTTGCAATCAGTCCCTAGACTATAAGCAGATGAGTTGAAGTAAGGTTGACTTGTCGTAGAGGATACCCATTGGAATCCTCAGCTCCATTAACATTCACGCTTTAGCTGTCATTACGAGTTGCCAAATCCATTATAGCTGGTCTCTTCAGACGTTTTTTATGCGCTGTGTGGGCTAGACTGGTGGCCAGATGATTTGGGTGCCTTTGCAGTCTGTGCTTGTAGCGAATGGCAAATGAGGCTACTTCCTCCTGTACTGTTTCAATTTTGAGTTGCTCATGTACCTCCGAGTTTTTGATGAACCACGGTGCATTTGAAATTGTTTTTAGAATGGCATTTTGCATTCTCTGCAGGATGTTTATGTTAGATGTGGCAGCAGAGCCCCACAATTGTATGCCGTAAGTCCATACCGGCTTTAAGATTGTCTTGTACACCAGTAATTTATTGTCAGTGCTAAGTACAGAGCATCTCCCCAGAAGCCACTGCAGTTTTCTCATTTTTATGTTCACATGATCTCTTTTAGATTGTATGTGGTGTCTCCAAGTTAGTTTCCGATCGAGATGCATGCCTAGATACTTTACAGTGTCTTTGTGGGGCAGTTCTTCTTCACCCAGCTTAATGGGTGGGCAATTGCCCTGTCGAAGGGTGAATGTGACCTGTACGGATTTGGTTGTACTAACATTTATTCTCCACTTGTTCAGCCAACTCTGTATCTCGTTTAGATTGGCTTGTGCCATTGCAGAGGCCATATAAGGGTTGCTGTGACTTGCTAGAATTGCTGTGTCGTCCGCATATGTTGCTGTGGTGGTTCCTGGCCTCTCTGGGATGTCAGCTGTAAAGATTGTGTACAATACGGGCCCGAGCACTGATCCCTGTGGCACGCCCGCCAGGATGTCATAGAACTTGGATGTACTATTTCCTTCTTTTACCTGAAACATTCTATCGGATAGGTATGATTTCAGAAGGAATTACTGAACTAGAAAAAAAAAAATTGCCAATGGATAACTAACTAACACTGTCCTAATTAAATATAGGCTATTTTTTATTCCAAAATAGGGTAAAGTTCCAGCGTAACGCAGGCGACGACGAGAAACAACTATGTTATAATTCAATAAATATAAAAAATATTTTCATTTCCAGGACACCAATGTCCTGGGCTTTAAGGGTCCGCGCAAAATGACAGTGATCCTGCCAGGCATGACGCCAGACCGTCAGCGGGTAACGATAGCGCCTCAAGACGACAGCGAAACCCTGCTCGAACGCCTCAAAGCACAAAACTTGGACGACATCGTCGTACTCCACAACAAAACGCCGGTATGGAACGATGAGACGCAATCCTACGTGTTGAATTTCCACGGGCGCGTCACGCAGGCAAGTGTGAAAAATTTTCAGATAGTACACGACTCGGAGCCTGATTATGTTGTGATGCAGTTCGGTCGGATATCAGAGGATATTTTCACTATGGACTACAGATATCCGCTGTGTGCGTTGCAAGCGTTTGGTATCGCGCTCAGTTCGTTTGACAGCAAGTTGGCGTGCGAGTAGTTTTTTTTTAAATTGGTCGAGGTAAAGGTTTTTGGGTGTCAATGTCGCACGCGTTTTTAATTGTAGCTCGGATAAAGGGGTGTTATACAAACTACGGGCGTTTAATATGTTTTGAAAGGAAATGTTGAATTTTACAATGGTTTACGTTAAAAGCGCGTGCGAATTTGACGGTTGAGATTCGCATTTAAAAAACGAATTGTAATAGCCGTCTGGTATTTTTATGTATAAGTGCTTTTATTGCCATTCGATTAGATTAGTAACGTATTTTATTTTACTTTACATTCCGCGATGAATTTTATTTTTAATTTTTACACTTTTAAATAGCAACACTGAAAATATTCGATCATTTATACTGTAGGTACCTCACCGTAATGTTGAGCCAGTTGCCACTTGTTAATTCAGCCGTATAAGGGTGCGACCAAACCGCCGCGTTTACGCAGTGACGTGTCGTATGCGTCACGAGGAAATAACAAATTAGGCAATTTGCTCTAAGGCAAATAGTTATTAGTCGTGCGCCAGAAGAACGCCCGATAAGCAGAACTTTGGTGCGGATGACGTCATTATGACGTAAATTCACATAGGATGCTTTTGTATAAATTTGTTATTGTCTCTAACAATCTTCTTTTCAATGACAATAACTGTCAATTATAAAAACACTGTAAGTAGGTAGTACGTCATATGCCTGTCATTGGCACCAAAGTTACGCTCAAAAACTTGTATTATGGCAATACATTCGTGCGGGCCGATAAGTCTGATTTGCATAAACGTGCCTACTGTTGCTGCATTTCTGCAGTTTTTGAGAGTTTCGCGTCGATCAATCTATTACTTCATTTAATTTAGGATGAGAAACCACAACAACATTATGTTGCGGCTCGTGAACTGTAATCTTTTTTTTTATTTGAATAGGAAGGAAAACGAGCAAGTGGGTCGCCTGATGATAAGCGATCACCACTGCCCATAGACACCCGCAACCTCGGAGGGGCAATCTCTTTACGATTTGTACTAGAGTAACAATTGACGCCACGCAAATAAAGTGGCATTAAAACAATTTTACTTTGCGGCTGCCAAACTATTGCACTGTACTATTTGCTAGGTAACAAATAGTTGACCAGACGCAATATAATGTTATTGTGGTTTCTCATTCTAAATTAAATGAAGTATAGATTACGCAAAGAACAGCGCTCAAATTTAAGTACTTTTAACCCCTCCAATGATTAAGACACAGATCTGTGCCAAATTTAAGACTATCTTTTAGTATTTTTATTTAGATCAGCTGATTTTGTGTATATTAAAACAGGTGAGTCTAGAATGCGGTACATTTTAGCTCCGACATACGAGGGGTTAATGGTAAGTGGTAAGAGGTACTTTTGGTACAAATGCCAAAATGCATTAAGTATTTTAAAATGTGACACTGTCAAAAAGTACACAATGTTTGTGCCACCAGGTCGATTTTTCTGAATATTTTAGGGGCAAAATATGCTATGGCCACTTTAAGTCGAAACTCTTTCATAGGCAGCTTTCACTATGGTCTTGATCTACTTGTGTCTGGAAGTTTTCAGGACAGAATACTCAAAAGTCAAAACGTTGGTTCAAAATGTTATTTGACTAATGTTGTCGTTCGGCCTGACAAGCATGTTGACATTAAAATGTACTTTTTGACATTTGTACATTTTAATAAGAGAATTTTTGAAACTATTAAGCATTTTAGGATCCTGACCATTTATCTTCTGTTCGTTTTTTCTATGATAAAATTATGCGGCATGTAATTAATTGATTTGTCTTTTGTTCAATATAACATGTTTACATTTACATACTTTTTTTACCGTAGTACATTTTGATAAGGAGGCATTTTAAACCATTGTGTATTTAAACATTTGTACCAAAATGAGCTATTACTCTTTTAATCAAATTGTCAGTTGATATTTTAGTATAACTGATCGAAGATTATAATGCGTCCACATCGATGTAAATAAAATATTTATTTAAAGAAATGGCAACACGAAATATTCTCTTGAATGGAAAATATATTTTTATTTTGGTGTGGATGGCATTGTATGAAATTAAGTAAACACTATTTAGTTTTGGTGCTTTTTGTGATGTCGGTTGTGTTAGTATTGTCTCAAACAGGTTAATTGGGCTTGCAACATTCGTCTCTCTCGCACAAAACTAGTTCGAACGGATGGTGTAACGCCAGCATAAGCTTAACTACGAAATAGTCATATGAATAGTACCTATTTAAAAATATATTTTGTTCATAACATATGGCAACATTGGCAACACTACGCTTTCAATGGAAAATGGCACATTTCCGAAGCCGTCGCTTTTGCATCTAAAAACAAAACTCGTTCGTATAAGATTTGAAATGCAATAGCAATTGATTATGGAATGTGGCACTTTTGAATGAACGACCAGATGCTTGCATGGTGACAGATAAAATATCCTACTTTACTGGAAGTATATTAAATTACCATAATGAATTAATGATGGAAAAATGCGTGAGCCGCTATTTTAAAGTTTTTTTTTCTTCTTAAAATGGTCATTCGAATTTATTTTTTATTGTTAGTTATGAAGTGATGATCTCCAATGTTTTTATTTTGAGCTTAAGGCTCGATTCTGTACTAACTAAAACCTTGTGACTCACTATAAATCGTGTTGAAAAAATATAGGTATTATTTATTATGTAATTTTATGTATAGGTATTGTAGTGCATTTTTTTAAACCTCGTTCAAATTGAGGCTAAAAATGCTGATTGCTCACTTTTTTATTAAGTAACGAAGCATAATTCGATTTTTTAACTAGGCCACACTCATACGTTTAAAAATATATCTAATATAATTTATTTCAGATAGGCATCCATATTAGATCAGTAACACAGCTAATAAATAAGAGGAATGGAAATATCATCGTTTTTATTTCCTTTCAGAATCGATGTCGCCACATTTTAGTCCTGCACACATTGTTTCATTTTACATATTTTTTACTACTAAGAGTAGATACTCACCAGAGAATCCATTTTGAACCACAATCCTTGCAGTTAACCATTAAACCATTATACATAAATACGCTTACGACGTTGCAGACCATTCAAAAAAATCCGCACCCTGAGATGTTCGAGAAAGCAAAGTGATGTGGTAAAAAAATACACCAATCGGATTCCTTCATTTTAATGGCCTCACTCAGCGATGATTTATCATTGGTGGATTTATCTTAGCACACCGCTCTTTTTCATCCGCTTTATCAATTTGACTGTTATTCGTCATCTAAAAAAGTTTAAAAAACAAAAGTTTTGCCAAGTTTGGGTTTGTGGTGCTAAAATGATCGCTTTGTAGGAATACGATATACTTACATACTACTCGTATTTATTATGAAATTTATGAATAGTGTGCCAGCTGTTTTCATAGTGTGGTAATAAATACGGTTCACGTATGACTTTATAAAATCATGACAAGTTCAAAGCCTGTCCTAGTCATTTATAATAGTTTATTATAAGTTGTATACATTATTGAATTTGCATTTAGTATCATGTGGAATTTGTTCTATACCTATTTAACATGCACTGTATAACAGTTAAACATGTAATTTATTGAAATTTTTCATATTGATGTCACAAAGCTCAAAAATGGATGGTATTCGTAGTAAATACCCGAATTTTAGGGGCAAAATCAAATGGTTTGTTACAGTCAGATTCATTCAGATGAAAACAAAGATTTACTAAATAGAATTTAGACTTGTCACAAGATAAGAAGATATATGTATATCCTTTTTTCCCAACCCCACAATATCACTTGGAAATTTAATTTTGTCCTAAAATCTGATGTTGGTATTTCCGTTGGATCTTGCTGGTCAGACAGCTAAGTGTAAAAACACACGCACAAACTTTGGCAGTATTTGAATAGTTTTAAAATATTAGATTTTATTGTTTATAGATATTGTGAATAGAGCACTTTATTATCGATGCCAATTCATAACTTTTTATGTACTAGGTACGCAAGACCCTTATTCCTTTACTCTGTGGCGCTATTAACTTAGTGGAATGAATGAAAGAATGAACTATGTAATGAAATTAATTTGCGTTATTTAATAGAGTAGTGTCTTTGTTTACTGATATGAACAAAATTAATTGATTCAAAACTTTGAAATGATGCCTATTTTACTCAATTTTCCTTACAAATTCACCGTCATTTTTACGAGCTTACTCTCATATATTTACAGTTGTTGTGTCAATAAGATCAACCCACTGCCGTAATTCATGTTTTTGACTGTTTGTTTTTTTTACACATGTAGTAAATAATATCAAATAGAAACTTAATAAATGTGTGCCTATAATAGGATATGACTGTGTCTAGATAGCTAAAAATGAAAAAATAAAATGTTTGTATTATAAATAAAATTAAATACCTAAACTCAACGCGTCAATATAAAATATGAGCTTTTGTGTAGATGTATTGTATGTTAGAATAGTAATGCAAGTATTTATTGTGGAAAATCTTTTCACTGAATAGTATTGTATTATAATTCGATTACACACTATTTTGAATTAGTTATTTACAGTTATATGTGCAGAGCTCACCACACAGTTCTTTATTTCCTTAAAGAGACTCGTGTAATAATAGGGACGTATGTCTCTATCTCTCATATGTATATGTGTCTAATGGACTGTACAGGGTGGGCTCGTGAAGTATAAATTGCATAAATATAACGAATGTATGATAAATATGATAATAATAATAAAATCATGTTTACCTGTATTTGTATTCTTGTCCTGATATTGATATACACATGTATCGGAATCTAAGTTTACTTATGTCATATGTGTTGTGTTAAACATAATCACATTAGTTCAGTTGATGATTTAATTTAGGTAATTGTTCTTTTAGTTCCATCTCTTCGTTATAAAAAAAATTAATTAAGTACAATCGTATAACATTGGTTAAACACAATAAAAATTAATAAAGTGATTTTTTGTCATTTCGCTGAACCAATGTGAAAATGTTGTCACTTAAGCCGAATTTACATTATGCAAATAATTTCGTACAACTAGCATTAACACTGCGGCGTTTGATTAATTACTTCTGAAGCCTTAGGTTATCGGCCGAGCAATGTAATGCTAACTGCATGGAATTAGTAGCATAATGTAAATTCGGCTTTATCAATCATGACTACTTTCACACAAATTATGAATTTTGAGGGTATTGTGCCTTTGGTAATGTAATTATAGGTTAAGGCAGGATTTCACAATCGATTTTCATGAAGTACCGTTCAATATCTAGATTGCTGTGTGACCAACTTACGATCATACATTGACGAGTTAACCCGCAATGTATTTGGACGTGTTTTGGTGTTTTATGTCTATTAAGGGGGAACGATGAAAAATCGATTGTGACCCATCTAAATATTTGTGCCTTTTGTTTTAATTTCTACTTTGTATTTTGTACCTGATGCAACATATTCTTAGAACCAATTTAGAATCCTTTAGAAGCGCGTGTTTAGTATTAGTTCTTAGTTAGTGATGTGGTAGGGTAGATAAATGTTTGCCGTCTATAGGTAGCGGCGTATTTACAAGCTAAAAATATGCACAATTGAGGTGTAAGCACATATTCTTTTTTGCACAAATGCATCCACCGTATAAGATGCTGATAGATTTGAGCATTTACTAATTAAGTTAATGAGCATTCAAGCTAAACTAGTACTAGCTTTTCCTCGTACTGCGAAATGTAATTTTTGTTTGGTGCCATTCCGCTCATTCTAATGGTCATTAATTTGAGAGTAAGAGGGACGGTATCATACGAACTTTGAAAACTGTTGAAATTATTGAAGAAGTTTCAAGTATCGCCGTTGCTCCTGTGTGTATTGAATAATTGCGAAAATTTTAACAATATGGCTCTACCTATATGGTTTTATGATTGTTTGTTGTTCAATTCGGCAAATTTGAAATACGAATGCCCATGAGGGAATGGGCGAAAATCTAAGGAATCATGATATAGGCGATGCGGCTAGCAACCCATCACTATTTTGATTCCCCTTTCCACCTATACGCCCACAATCATGCTAAACGTGGCCTTTAGGCCCTGTCTACCCCGTAAGGGATAAAGACGTGATTTATGTATGTATGTAATGCCAAAGTTCTGTTGCAAGTGCATGCTCTAATTTATCAGCATCTTGAATTTAATAAAAGAACTGTATTTAATATGCCTTGGAATTAAATCTTGATAAACATTGTTCCGTAATACAATCTGTCTGAAATGATCTTGAACTATTTTCTGATTCAAACAAGTCCCTATTTGTGATATGTAATGTAAATATATGCATACATAATGTTTACCACGTAATGTTAAGCTTTGAATTGTACAATTGCATTTATTAATTGTAATATCGTCCAATATGAATATATCATTTCAATTTGATGAATTGATTGTACCTGTTGATGGAGTTGTGAGGCTTACCGGCTGGTCTACTTGGGTGTCAGTAATGTACAGTATAGGACAGACATACAGACATTCCACTGCGATATGATGAAGACAGTCATGTTTGTCCTAATACTCGGAATGAGTTTTACAAAGAATGGAATAGAGAAACCTCAAGCATTTTATCTTTATGTACAAGGCTACATAACAGTACATTATTTCACCAACGTGACAATTGTCGGCGACACGTGACAATTCTGTTCACATTGTCACATGTCGCCGACAATGTCGAGTTAGTGAAGGGCCAGGTAATAATTAGATTAATAATGAGTAGAGAACAAAATTTAATTAAATATATTCACTTCCCACTCATTATTAACATTATTGCTATTAAAATGTACACATAAAATGCTTAGGACCTATTGGATGTATAAGACCTAGCCTTAGAATTTTGAGGCTTATTGATATAGTTTATACCCGTTGTAGATAGTTCTGATGTGAATATTATTTTCTATTTAATAACATTCCTTTTTGTGATATGAGAATCATGGTTTGTATAAATATAAATGGATTGATACAATTATTCGCTGTTTTACTTGTGCCCAGCGCAAATTCAAAACTTTTGGAGATTTTCAATAATACTTCATGTACCTACAGCTTTGATCAAATTATGCGGGTGGCACTGACATTGCTTCTCCAAGCATTTATCCTGGATGTGCATGTTTATCTGCATCAAATTAAAACTTCAACAGATAAAATTCAAGTTACTGTAAACATTTATGTAAATGGTTCTGTAAAGTTCAGTGTTGATAAAAGTATGCATTAGCATTTAGCATTTTTTTTAATGATCACACCAATGTTCTAGTTCATCAATCATCATATTTTATTATTATTACAGGGAAAAAGATGTGATTAAAATAGATCAGAATTCCTTATTTACATGAGGCAATTTCATTGACAAAAGATTTAATTAGCAACAAGACCTTTGAGATATTCTACTAAAGATACTGTGACCTTACCATGATGTCTTACTGCGATTCAGTTTAGGTTTAGCTCGCTGTCAGATTCATACTAAAAGTGACTACTAAAACTTGAACTGAGTCGGAATTAGGACGTCATGGTAAGGCCCCAGGGGCCTTTAGTATGAATCTGACAGCGAGCGGACCTAAACTGAATCGCATTAAGACGTCATGGTAAAGCCCCTGATCACTTCAAAGTATATACAGTCAGCGTCATATAGTTTGAAGCATCCATGTCGGCCAAATAGTTCGGTACACCATGGATACAGTATGGCGTGCCGAACTTTTTGGTCACTGGATATTTCATACTATATGACGCTGACTGTACACTGATTTAACTAAGAACTAGGTATTAATTAAAATGACAATTGGTTTTTAATTTTTTTATTGTCAGCTTACATACAAAACTTATTCGGTCTTAGCGGCCGCGGCTTTGGGTTTCTTCGCCTTGATGGGCCTCTGGGATCTGAGGATGGCAGAGGCACGACGAAGTGTGGCCTTTGATAAGTCGGTGCGGTAGTGGTTGGCTTTTAGAAGCTTCTTTACCTTGAAGAGGGATCTCCTCGCGCCGGCTTTGAATGACCTCCGTACAAGGGTCTTGACGGGCTTGTTCGCAGACTTAACCTTCTTGGTCACCACTGTGAATCCCTTCCTGTCCGGGTTCTCAACCACGCCGACGACTTTCTTGTGGATCAGACCATTGTATCTGAAGGAGTTGAGGTTAGTCACATTGTTGGGCTCCTTGCTGAACGGCTTTTTGATGTTGCGCTTCTTCACGATGAAGGCGCTGTTGTTGCGGATGATCATCCAGTTGAGATGGGACGACATTTTTCTAGTTTTATCGTAAAAACTAGCTACAGAAGCAACGTGCTCGCGACGTGTCCGTAGACAAAAGGAAGAGAAGACTTTGATTGTTTATGGTTAACAAAGCTGTCAAACGTAATGTTGCCATTGCAACAATTGCTTTTACCCTTCCATAATTAGGCACGTCACAGGTGAAAACAAAAGTATAACAATCAAAAAGACATTAAAAATATATATAAACAGTAAAAAAAGGTAAAGAAAGTGTAGTCTTGCATCGCAAAAGTACTCGGATGTGTTTGTGTATACGTTTTTAACCTGAATTCATGCGTGATTTTCTTTTGTACTGGAAAATTGTGAAGGCAACTCGAGCGGTGTTGCGAACTCTTTCATATTTACCTACGATTACCTATTATTGTTTTTTCTCTGATGTTATCTTTTTGTTTTGATTAATAAAATTGCTTCGTTGACTGATCTCGTTTCATAAATATCGTTATTTTGTGTAGGGAGGATGACAATAAAAGTTAACATAACAACCTATGGCACTGGTCCCATCGAAGATGAGGAAGCGATTAGATACTGATTATTGTCTCGTTCAAAAAATGAACAAAAGTTAATATAGAGCTCGTGTCGGCAAAAGACGCAGAGATATATTATGCTTGTAGTTGATCGTTGGCCGTTCACACCGCCAGCGAGGACTTTCTCCCTACTAGTCCTCCCAGTAAGAGCCAGCGACAACTCGCTATACTCGTTCCTCACTCATTGTTAGCGGTGGGACCAGTGTCTATTTAGAGTTGAGAATATTTTTGGCTTAACTACATAAATATTACATTTTCTACGTAGTTTTTTGACAGTCATATTATAATTAACTATCGACACTGTAATTTACAAAAATGTTACTATTTTATTGGCCTACTTAATATAAGTAATATACTAATATTAGGTAGGTACCTAGGTCCTAAAGAAACAAAGGAACAACGTGATCATCTACTTTCTGGGTCCAGTCCAGACCAACAAACCCCATCGACTAAACAACAATGCCATTTCTTTTCATTTTCGAATGTATTATGTTTGTAGTGAGCAATCCTAAGTTGTAAATTGAGAATGCAACATAGCCAAAATCTATACACAGTTCTATTCCTGTAAAAACAGCACTGATGCGTAAAAGTGTATTTTCTTTGACTAGTAAAATTTACAATAAACTACCCATTGGGCTAAAACAACTACCAATGTCAAGACTGAAACTAGAGTTATCGTCTCTACTTGTTAATGGTTGCTACTATTCTGTCTCTGATTACTTTAATGACAATTTTAATTCTACTTCTAATATTTGTTAATGTTATTATAATAAAGTTTAATGATTGTTAATTTAATATTTTAATTTAATTTAATATCTGACATGGATTTTGTATGCCGTCAGGCAAAACATAGAGTTAGATTAGATTGTATTTTGACCATCACTGTAACCAGTTTAACCTATGTTTGCAAATAACTCACTTTTACTTTGACTCTAATTTTGACTTTAAATTGTTGTGCCACTTTGAGAACAAGTTTTTCAAGTGAAAACTTCTTTAGCGGCGTTGTGCACTTTTTTGGGATGGGTAAAATGTTAAACTCGCGTCAGTACACGTGAGGTGAACGACTACTTTATTTGGGATTTATTTTTTGCGTGAATTCACCAACGTTCTATATACACTACAAAATTCTAAAAATGCGAATGACATCCTAAAGGCGGTACTATATTGCATAAATAGATCGTTGTAAGATCGTTGTAGCTGTTTGTATAAACGGATTCACATTTAGGTTAACAACTTGTGAATTTCGACTTATGCCAAGGCCAACAAACAATAACGTATTATTAAATTAACGTTCATTAAATTATTTACCACAGAGAGAGATAATCAGGCCAGCGTACAATATTTTTACCCTCTAAGAAAGGACTGTTAAATGAGCTGGCAACCTTATTCATAGACAAGACAAATAAGGCTTGTACACACGCACACACATTAAAACGAACGTTAAAACTGCTTGAGTATAATTATGTTGCTTTTGACGTCATAGCAAACAAATTCAGTTGCATAATTTTTTTTTGCAGCTTAATTACTGTTGATGTTTTTAATAATGTGAATAAAACATTTCAAGTGCACTGTACTTAGTTTTTTTTTTTTTACTAAAGATTGTCTATGGATTTTACCGTTGTTTCTATTTTTTTTTGGCATTATGGTGATATGTCAAATTCCGAACTAAACTTGTCTGGGACATTTCGTGTTGGTTCCTATTATATTAAATCTTTTTCTTTATTATATTTACAGTATTCGGTTTAGTAAATGTAGTTCATTCGCAAAATTTGTATGTGATTTTGTATTAAGTGCCAAATTGATGTCTCGACGTTATTGGTATTATGAATCAGGGTGATCAAAATATAAACAAAGATATGATCGATTGTGATCTGATCGACGTGGAATCTTTGGATTTTTCCGATGACCAGACATGGTAAGATCACATATTCACTGTTCCCATGAAAAATATGTTTGGCCCTGGTGCGCAACATATGTTTTTGTGGGTCGTGCATGCATTGCCCATTTGACATTTTGACTTCCTACTGGTATAAATTTGGCCTGTCGCATTCGATACGTTATCCAGTATAACCAGTGAGACTCCTTTTAAAAACCTGTATTAATTGTACTTGATGAGTCAGGATGATGTAAAGCTGTTTTTTTTATTTATAAATCTTATCAACATAGAATTATGTAAACATTCCAATAAGACTAGTGGGTAGTTTGTTAGTTTTTATTAAAGTTCCCTCTTTTCTGACCTCACTAGAGTAGTTAGAAAACATTTAAAACACAGGTCTAATTACAAAATTATTCTGTAATTTACCCAGTTGCTTTGTAAACAGAAAGTGTAACCTTGAGACAAAACAGTTGCATGTTTTTCATGTAATGTTTTCATAGTAACAAAACACACAATCTGAATTTGTAATAAGTAATTTTAATTGTACTACAAGCAATCTGCTAATTAGGATTTGTTACTCTAGGCTATGTTTAACCAGTTAGGGATAAAATATGTGATTAATGCGTAATATACCAATTATTGAAAACTGTTTATATTTTTGAGAGGTTATTGGCTAAATTATCAATTGTGTCTTAAATTAGTTCTTTATTTATGAATAGTGTTTGCTATCTTAGATTAGATAACAACAGTTAATTGCATCCAAATAAGTTTGATGCCAAAAAAGATAAGATTCTTGATAACTTGTAATCAGGTCATTGAGTCTGCAAATGTATGCATGTAGGCTAATGGTGCACATACAAGTCAGCGAGAAATCTTTCTTTAGGATGCTGTACCCGAAGTGTGCTAACATTACCCTATTATTTACCCGTCAAAACCTTCTGATGCTATGTTTTTGCAAAATATGTTCCAAATTTAAAGTAAATGGGTTTTAAAAGAGATTTTACGAGGACGACATATGGCGTCAGCGGGTTCTGACGGGTTAACCCCTAAAATGTGCAGGAAATGAAAAATAAAACATTCAAGTCTTATTTGTTGTTAATATATTGTCATACTTTGAAGACCTATAACAATCAAACAGAAAAATGGTATACAGAAGTAATAAGGTAAAAATAGGCGGCCTAATACATAGATGTAATAATAATACTAATACTAATGGGAGGGAGTAATTATACTAGCTAATGTTAAACCCAGCAATATTAATCTCAGCCACATAATGCATTTCCAACCAAACTGTAAAAGCTTTGCTAAATTAAATCATACTACCTTTTCTCTTAATAAATTTCTTTATTAATCAGTGCGTTAAGGAGCCTTCACCAGCATTTTAATATGTTCAGCACCAAGAACCCGACAGTCTGGTTTTCTGTTTATAGGCAGTTTTTGCTATAAATCAGTTGATGCTGCTACCGGTTACATACATAGCACGGAGCACTGTGTGCCAGAGAATTTGTTAAAATTGTTGCCGTGAACTTACAAAAATGTTTATGCATATTTAAAATGTACTCTTCTTGTTACGGATCCCTTTGATAAAATTTTTGGATTAGGTCACTCTTGACTCTTCTGGGAACTACATAGTAACAATATTACGCTTGTTACAGGTTGTATACTTCTCATGGGGATGCCGGCGAGAACCTAGACATTGTTGACTGGCAACTCTCCTTCGATTGGCCGTTTACCGAGGATGATGACTACCTCAAAACTGAAACGGAATTGTATTCATTGCTTGATAATTTGCTTAAGAGTGAGTACTTTTTTGTTTTACCATATTTTTCGGGTTCACTCAAGATTTGAGACAGAGGGAAAATCTGCACCAAAATCAAGCAAGCAAGCTTTTTGTGCTGAATAAATTTATGGGGTATTGGGTGGCCCGCCATTATTTTTGTTGTATTATGTGGTTGCATTTGAAAAAAATGCTTTGTGCCAAGTTTCTTGTCAAAAAATGTCTTCCTGAAAGTCTGAAAGCTCTGGTAGGTTCAAAAATGACATGTAAAGGTGCCCTTGGTGTTTGCTAAAGAAACATTTTGATTTTGCATAAAAGTGGGACCAAACCGCCGTGTAAACGCAGTGACGTGTCGTATGCGTCACGTTTTCTCACCGTTTCTTCATACATTTTGTTGCGAATCCGTAACGTCACCGTTTTTTAAGCGGCGGTGTGGTCGCACCTTAAAATGATTGACTCAGCTCTTTTTTTAGTAACTCTGGTTAAAGCTTTATTAAGCTGAGATTTTTTGTACAAAAATACAAAAACATTACACATAAAACTTTGTTCTTTAAATCAAGGGTATGTACTAGACAAGCATGCTCAATCTTAGGCCATATCTTCACTTGCCGTGAGGTTTAATTATTGTCAAACGCCTTTTTATTCTATGCAAAAATAAAAACGTATTTGGTGCGTAATCTAAACAGTCAGACCTACCATTAAGCCTAAACAAAAAGCTAATTAAAAGTGAATTATTAATGACTAAGCAAACGAATGAGCCGGGATTGGCAGCTGATCCGCGACACCCGACGCGCCTCATAAGCTACGAACAAAGATCCGATTTCCACGCACTTTATAGGCAGTCGACGACAGAAGTGACTGATAAAATAATTACCAAAAAAAAAAATTACGATTGATAAAAAAATAAAAATGAATATGGGTGCGACCAAATCGCCGCGTTTACGCAGTGACGTGTCGTTAGGCGTCACGTTTTTTCACCGTTTATTCATACATTTTGTTGCGATTCCGTAACGTCACCGTTTTTTAAGCGGCGGTGTGGTCGCTCCTTTAGGTAGCACTTTTTGTTGGCTTACGTGGGGAGGTGGAGGTTATTTTCTTTGAAGAATTTTAAGACTTAGGCCATGTAAACTGCACGCTAAATCATATTAGTTTAATGGAACATTAATGTTAAGGTTATTTTATCGTATTTTTTAGTTCACAATAATTGTGATAATTATTATCCCTTTGATGCCATACTCGAACATCGACCAATGCATAGAAACGCCTGAACACGCGAGATAGATTGTCCGTCTTTTTCTTACAATTCATTCTAGAAAGAGACGGGTAGTAGCGCGTGCTAGCCGGGCTGAATTTATAGAGGTGTTCGGCCAAATTATCCCAACTACCTTATCAGTGTACATGTATAATGATAATGACTCCTGTAGGCTTATTGTCTTAACTCGCTCGCAATCGCCACCGTGTTCATTTTGACGGTTCATGTATGGGCTGACAATTGGCATCGGAAATATAGGAATCAGCTAGCTGTCACATTCATACAAGAACTGTCAAAATGAACACGATGGCGATTGCGAGCGAGTTAGACAATAAGCCTACTGGATCCATACAGCGTTGTACGCAACTGTAGTGTGCCTCAAAGCAGCCCATTCATGATAGCTCACAATCGCTTCAATGCCAGCCAGTCATTATCCAATCGCAATTGATATAAAGCTATACGAAATATGTTCATGCGTCTTGACAGTTATTTTGGTATCATGACAATTTAATTGCAGGAAAATTATTGAGTTGCTTATTACAGCATATGTATGCATCGAAATGTGAATTTAGTCGCGTCTCTAATGGTGTTAGGTATGTTTAAGATCGACTGGACATTTAAACAAACAAAGGTAACTAATAAATTGAATTTCGGAGTTTTCATTTTTAAATCTTCAAATATAGGTTTATGGTGATAAAAAATTGACTATTTTCATCTGCTTTAAAGGATTGTACTTAGTCAAGAGGTAGATAAACCTGTGAACCTGTTTTCAATGACTTGACTTCACTATATCGCGGAGATAAACTGTCAGTCAATTGAAATTGCAAACAATGTAAACAAATCTTGTATTTAAAATGTCCTTAATTTCCATTTTCCCTCATCAAATACTGCTAAATCCGTGTGTTATTTAATCAATACCTACCACAACATTATCCTGAACCGTTAAAACAATAAACAAGTGCTAGAATATGGATATTTCATTAAATGTTTTATGACTTTAGCTAAGTAAACTTATTCATTTGTGGGGAGTGTAGAGTTTTAGTAAGACCGTTTTTTAAACAAGCGATGGAATGGATGTATGAGAGTTGTACAAAGATCAAAGATACGACTTATTTTCACGTCAAAGAACCTTTAAGATTGGACTAAGTAGACATTTTTTTATTTCACCTTATTAGGTTAACAAAGATAATCGCTCAATTAACGCCGGTACTCGGTACTTAACGATCGAAGGAAGTAAACAGGAAATCCGTTCACCGTTTTCCCATACGAGTAATAGAAACGTATCAACGCAGCTATTGAATGCGTACCTTGTATCTGTAAGTCTAGCTTAGGTTCTCGTAAGAGAAGTCTAACGCTAGAACTTCACACGATATTGTATGTGATGAGCGAGAGATCGGAATAAAAAACTGTGACTAGCCCTAATCCAATGAGTCACTTTCCAGATTCTCAAAATGAGGAGAAAACAGAATATCGTAACAAACGTTCGAGTAGTACGATCAAAGGTGGTTTTTTTTTTCTTATCCTTATAGAGGATGTTTCCGTAGCTTTACCTTATATGCCTTATATGCTTAGCTGTCAATCTCGAGTCGTAGGCGTTCTCTTGGTTAGGTATGAGCTTATCGTTTTGTATTGTGAAATGATACGAATAGAAACTATCGCCACTTGATAGTTCTTGCGGTGGAATAAAACCACATAGTAAATTGGAATTTATGAAGCTACAGTATGAAATATGTATTGTCGTGGTAGATTCGACGAAATAAAGGGTGGAGGAAAACAGGGCTCTCACCTGAATTTTTTGCAATTCGTGTGTGTAATTAAATTTAGAATTATCTTGAGTTATACGGTGAAGGAAAACGTAAGTAAGTAAGTAAATGCTTTATTGTACAAATATAAAGAAACAGACACAAATCACAAAAAAAAAACATTAGTTATGTATAACAAAACTGAATCACGTACCCTGTGCAACTCTCATACAATTTTGCGATAATTTCTTTGGCATGTATATGATAGGTCCTTTTTACATTTACAGTGAAAAGGTTCCACATTGGTACGCGATTCAGTCTTTCAATGTCTGCTGAACAATGGTCTCTTATTCAACCTTCACAGCACCGGCCGCACATTGTGACATAGAGAAAAGAACTTGGTGGTTTTATTATTTCGCATTGCGCGATTGAAAAAATGTTAACCAGAACTATATAATAACTAGATGAAAACCCGGCTTCGCTCGGGTGAAATTTGAATCATAATACACTTGTAGGTACAAAATGTAGGTAGAATGTGTAGCCATTATTTCGAATCACTGTTTATTATTTTAATACAAAAATAGGTAGATGTGATAGCATTCACAATAACTGAAATTATCTGCAAGAATATATCCGTGCATGGCGTGAACAACTTGATGAGTCCAAAATGGCAATTTTACAGGGCGGCCATTTTAAAGTTTGAAAATCCGTTTTTATTTTGAATTGGGAATGCATGATTATTTTAAAAGTGTGTTTGGTGATTTTTCTATTGATACGAATAACCATCCTTAGCTACGGAAAAAAGTTTCAGATTTGACGACCGGATAGTCTAGTGGTTAGTGACTCTGACTATGAAGCTAGAGGTCCCAGGTTCGAATCCCGGTAGGGGCAGACATTTGTATGATGAATACGAATGTTTGTGCCCGAGTCATGGATGTTGTATGTATTTAAGCATGTATTTATCTAAATTATATAAGTATTCTTATCCGTTGCTTGGTACCCATAGCACAAAGCTTTGCTTAGTTGGGGACTGGGTCAGTTGGTGTAATTTGTCCCATGATATTTATTTGTTTATTATTATTTATTTTTCCGTCGAGCCATATATTTTATAAAAATAAAAACATTTTACTCAGTCACTCGGCGGCCTCTATACGGCTGATAACCACTACGCCAATGGCATATCATTTTTTTTTTAAATTGCTGCTTGAATCTGTGGTAAACGATGACATTTGTAGCTAAAAAAAGCAACGGCTAAGTGGCGCCGCCTGTAGATTGTTTGTGTTACTACCATACATGGGGAATTGACATTGTTCATTTTTTTTAGTATGCTCCAATTCGAAAACCATTTGGAGGAAAACCATCAAATAACCGATTTATCTTGTCCGATTTCAAAAATACTTTACGATTGCAGATATTTTTGTAAAAGTACGTAGTAAGTTTTAACCTTTGTTTGATCTAACGACCGGGTTTTATGTAAGAATCGGCCATTAAATGTTTGCCACAAAAATGAAAAAACTACCGTAGCTAAACTTTTAGCTACGGTATCTGTCACGCTATCACTGTCACGTCTACATCATAACATTACATTCTGACTTAACCTACAAACATTAGAAATAAAAGCAAATTCAAAGTATAAAACTGTAACAAACAATGGATATTTATAAAAAAATGTTTTCTGCCGGGATGCAACAATGACTCGAACTATAGCCCCAACAAAATCATTGTGAAAATCAGAGAAGGTTTGCAGAAAAAATGGTGTACGCAAGCTAATGTGGAATATTTCAAAGTTTACATGATGCATTGTTGCGAAGACCATTTTAATGTAAGTAGAAGTCAGGAAAGATGTGCAGGGGTGAAACGAAAAAGCAAAAACAGCACGGAAAACAATAACAACGCCAACGAACGGAAATAATTTCGAACACGCGAACATTGTTGACATTAAACGTGAGTTTGCCGTTAAATTCACCCACATCTACAGATCTATGACGTTGACATATAGACAAAACCTTTTTTTATATTTCTGTACGAAGGCGATTGGGATCCTGCCAAAATTAACAAATTATCAAACAGCGAAAAATATTTATATTTATTATTAATAAACAAAGATACGTAGAAGCATAATATTCAAGTTAGTTTCTTAAAAAAATCCATTCTATCAAATAAAGGTGTTAAAAGCACAGCTTAAAAAAAATTACCTTAGTGATTTAGTAACACGAACAATCTACAGACGGCGCCACTTAGCCGTTGCTTCTTTTAGCTAGAAATGTGATGACATTTCTACTACAGATTCAAGCAGTTTTTTTTTTAATTTGATATGCATTGGCGTACTGCTTAAATGCCGTATAAGGGCCGAGTAGTGATGTAACGAATATTCGCATTCGCATTCTCATTCGCGAATATTCGCATATTTCTGGAATATTCGCATTCGCATTCCCATTCGCAAAATTACTGCGAATGTTATGCGAATATAAAAAAAAATTGAGGGTATCTAGTAGTTGTTTAATTATATAATTTTCGCCGCCCGGTAAGGGAGATAGCCCCATTGGCTTGGCGCTAAATTAAATAGCCCATCTGGCAACATAGAGTGGAATGACATTTCAATCAGATGCGTTCGTTCGTCTCAACTCGGCTATTCTAGGAACAAAAAACAAACGGAACGTACTTCGTTTTTACGGGACTGCCACCAAAGTCACCAAGCCATAGACAAATGGTGCCAAATTTTAACAAAAACTGAATATTCGCATTCGCATTTGCATTCGCTAATGTCGAAAATATGACATTCATTACATCACTACCGCGATAGTGACTGAATAAAATGTTTTTATTTTTATAAAATATATGGCTCGACGGAAAAAATCGGAAACTTTTTTCCGTAGCTGAGGATGGTTATTCCTACCAAAAGAAAAATAACCAAGCACTGTTAAAATAATCATCCATTCCCAATTATTCAATTTTTTCTATGGTTATGTTGGCCAATCTCAGGTTTAAGAAAAATCGCACGGCGTATGTGCGCTAGCATGAAACGGAACGTTTGTCGTCCTCCGGTGTCAGTTTCGCGCTAGTCTGTGGTGTCCAATATGGCGACTGCGATTTGTCCATCAGCACCGTTAGAATTTTACAAAATACTCGACAATCCGAATTTTGCGGATACATGTTGTCGACTCGAAATTTTTATTTTTTCACGTTCTATCATTCAGGCAACGTTTCGATCGAGTCTACCGTAACCGGTCACGAAATTATTAATATAGATGTTAATGTTGACACGCCTTTATCTTACTTACGAGTACGGGGGGGCTACTCCGAAATTCGATTTTCGAAGTTCGTACTATGCCGTCCCTCTCACTCTAAAATTAATGCCTATTAGTGTGAGTGGAATGGCGTTACACGAACATCGAATTTCAGAGTATAAGGCCAGTGCTTATATTGTCATCTTGTCTCGACGACTTTCGTGTTTCGACTGTTGCCAGGGTCTCGATCGGTTGCATTACATACCTACCTAGTTTGCTATTGGCTGCATAATGGAATATGTCCATGCATACATACATACATGCATACATATTATATTAATCACGTCACTGTCCCTTAAGGTACGGAGTATACAGAGCCTAGGCTCCAAACATCTAAAGACCTAAAGGCCACGTTTAGCGTGATTGTGGACGTATAGGTGGAAAAGAGCAATCAAAATAGTGATGACCTAGCCGCATCGCCTAAATATAACATGATTCCTAACATTTTCGCCCATTCCCTCGATGGGTTTTTGCCATCTGCGCGGGAAGAAAGTTATTTTTGTGATTCGTGTAATCGATTGCATTATTAAAGTAATTATTATGGTATTGCCAATCGATGTAAGTACTTCTATCGACTAACACCCATAATTATCGATTAGTATCGACCGGGTAGGTGTGTTGAGTGATTTATTTATAACGACGTACCATTCAACGGGCCCTTGAGTTGAATACGTCATTTATTATATTACGTTGTAGATGGTGGCGAAAGACGTGGTATTAGCCTAGTGGTTTGACATAGCCTTTCAAGCAGAGGGTCGGGGGTTGGAAACCTTCGCACCTTTCGAAATTTATTGGCGGAATTATATTTGCAATTTACTATGAGTCTTTCGGTGATGGAAAAAACCTGCAGTAGAAGCAAGTCAATGGAGTGTGTGAAGTTTCCAATCCGTATTGGGCCCGCGTGGGAACTATAGCCCAAGCCCTCTCATTCTGATAAGAGACCTTATATAAGCTGCTGATGTAGATCATGTACATACTTACACCGCCTCACATACACCGCGTTATACCGCCACCGCCGCTACTATAACATGATTTATTTAAGAAATATTACCTAGGTACCTAAATACGATGTAAGATAAAAAAATACAATAGTGCATTACTATTTTTACTAAAATACCTATGTCAATACACCATTCACATCCGCGCCGTTTGTATCGTACCTATCCCACAGCAGAATGTTCTCACAGTGTCGTAATCAATTTCCTTGGCAGGCGATGCTTTGTCATTATGACAATTAATGTGAAAAAGTTCCTCAGCGAGTCACGAATCAACTGGAACTTAAATAAAAAAAATGGTAAAACATTTACAATACCTTATATTTCTACGAATAAATCAAATATCAGGCGGATGAGAGTCGTAAAACATGAAACTGAATTATTATGTTTTTTTATTTTAAATTATACTTCTCAAGGTTCGCGTTAAAGTCTGGGCGTAAGTGAGTCACTGAACCTTGGTCTTTCTAAATCATATCATATCCAAAACAATGAAAAGGCATTTAGATACTTTTTTTTGTTTATGAAAGCGTGTTTTCGTGATTGATGTTAAATTCCAAACAAATTGTTTGATATTTTGTGCTGTCGATCGGATATGGGTACATTCCTGTCAACAATTTCGCTCTGCGGTAAGTGAACTACTTAAAAAGTAGTTCTAGCCTATCGAATAACATTTAATGTATAGTCGACCAAGAAATTCTTTCAAAGATCCAGTCAATCAAATGCTTTTATGTGTCAAAACATAGGGTAGTAAATATGAAGATAATTATGTGTATGTTTGGTTCAATAATATAATTATGTTGATTATGTTGAATGATTAAATGAATTGAATTGAATTGAATATGTTATTTGTACGGCTTGAAAAGATAAACTAATAAATACTGTTTTTAACTTTCACTTCCAAGCTACTAAGACTGTCAGCCTTATATTTTATTCTGTTGTCAAACAAAAAAATGTGTAGGTATAGCATTTGGATTATTATTTATATGTGTAATTTTCTTTAGACTTTGAGACTTTTTAATGAATAAAAAATAGGGCGTAAATGTGTTAAATATTACTCTACTTAAGACTCTAAATTTACTATTTTGTGTTCGCAAAAATCTAAATCAAAGTTTAAATATAAATACATAATTTTTGAGATTCAGGAAGCAATATATTTGCCTACTTTACCCTTCCGATGGTTGTTCTAACCATATTGCTTGCAGGAAGTAATACATGCTACCCATGTAACTGTGCTATAAAGACAATGCATTTGCATCTCCTAAAGGCACTCCTACGCGTCGATTAGCATTCGAAGCAAAGCATTACGTTTCACTTTTATAATTTCGTTATAGCTTATAGCACTTAAGGTAACACGGATACCGTATGTAACGGTAATAAGGTGTACAATAAAGTGGTTTCGCGATTGAGATTGAATCAGTTTTGATTGCTTTTTGTTTTTTATCGGCTCTAAAGATGACGTCACATTGAGTCATAGATGTAGTACAGTGAAAGTGCTGGAAGTTACTTCCGATTGTGTCTTAGCCTTGTTCTTGTAGAGTAGATGTATGTGTCTGTTTATTTATACTGGTATCTATGCGTAGTAGTTATGTATGTAATAGTAATGCTGGAGTTACGTTATGTTCTTATGTTCGTCGAGTTCTTTCGGTGAATATAATATACATACCGTCACGCCTCTTTCCCATAGGGGTAGGCGTGGTCTGGACTACATGGACTATAAAGCCCTTTTATTCTTTTTAAAATATCTACATATGCCTTGTTGCCAGTCAGCAAAAGGTAAAAGAGCCGTTATTTTGCAATTAGTTTGTTAATTAATCAATTAATAATTTAGCAATTATTTTGTTCGTGTGTCACAAATTTCCAGATTTGCCCTCCCCCCCCTAAATGTGTGACGTACTTTATGGATGACCTCTTGACACATCACATATATCTTTACACTACTATTATAAAACAATTAAGTAAATTACAAACTACTTTGTTACAAAAGTTTTTATAAAGAAGTTCTACCTATTCGGTGGCTATAGAAATCGCCTACAAGTAGCAAGCAGGTACATACAGTATGTCAGCCCACATGTCGCGACCTCAATGAAAGCGGCGCGGGCGCCTCCGGTCCGACCGCAGCGCTTCGGACTTCGGAAAGTTGTGGTCACGACCTATTTCTTCCTGTATTTAAGTCCGTAGATGGCGTGGGTGTCGTAGATGTCTGACGTTTGTTAAAACGTTTAATAGATACAGTAAAAAAAAGCGAGATTTCCTTTTAGACATCCCGGCGTTAACGGAATAAAATTTCCAATACGTAAGATTTGAGTTAGTAAAATTGACTCAGTATAAATAGACTGCCGTCAATGAGGTATTCTACGAAACTATAGTTAGACAACGCTGAATGAATGCAACCCGCGTCGAACTGTCAAAACAATATGACAAGTGTCACATGGGTGTCACTGATATCCTGGTGAAATGTTACCTTGTACCTTGTGAATATTAATTATAGACCACCTAATTTCGCTGCCTTTAACAAAAGGTAACACCTGGTTATGATGACAATGCGTTTGCCAATTGAATGTGATGGCATTTTGATTGTAAAAAACTTTTATATGAACGAGTTAAGGTGCAATTTGGAGGTTCGCGGTTACTGTGGTGCCGAGTCTTTCTCGGACTTTAATGGGTTTGTTAACCCATCTTAGGTTACTTTTTGCTTTGGTCATCTTTTGAATTCGTTTGGGCATGGTTTTAATGCACCTAATGTTATTTTACATTAGTGGTTAATGTTTACAAACATTGAAAAAATATTTGGTAATAATATAATCTATACAACATTAGAGAAACTTCGTTTGTTTGTGTGTAGGGGGTAAATCTCTGGAAATACTTTCACTAATAGAACTGCACTATGCCTGGTTGATATAGGTTATTTTTAGGGTTCCGTACCTCAAAAGGAAAAAACTGAACCCTTATAGGATCACTTTGTTGTCCGTCCGTCTGTCAAGACCCTATTTCTCGGGAACGCGTGGAGGTATCAAGCTGAAATTTATATCAAATACTCAGGTCCACTGCCCCTTGGAGCTGTGAAAAAATCAAACTTCTAAGCCAACGCAATCAAAAGATACTGCCGATTATGCCGCAAATTACCGCAACTCTCAAGGGAATCAAAACCTACAGAGTAATTCCCGTGAACGCAGAATCTTGAAATTTGGTATGAAGGTAGGTCTTATAGCACAGATTAAGGAATAATTGCGAAAACCGTAAATATGTATGTATGTATGCCTGTATATATCAGTGACCAATATAAAGTGACCCCACACCGCGTATATTTTGCTTTGGAGCAGGGCTCTGCTTACACTGGTTTATGGATATTTATAGATAATGATACGGAACCCTCGGTGCGCGAGTCCAACTCGCACTTGGCCGTTTTTTTTATCCCGGGGTAGTGTAAGTTCCCGTGACTCGTATCCGAAGATGCGTCATACGCTTGGTACAGTCTAGCTTCTAGACGTGTTAAGCCCGGTTTAGACTTTAAGAAAAACCTGCAAGTTTTATTACGCCAGGTCGTAATGAAAACGGGTTAGCAGTCGACGACCCACTGCAACGTGTGACTGCCGCAACTCGTCTAAACGGGGCTTTACATATGCTAAATGTTTTAAACTGCAAATGACGATCGATAATGAGACAGATACGTTATCTGTGCATTACGCCTCAACGGCATTAATGACGTTATTTTTGCAAGCCACTACGTGCATGATCAAGGCTTAAGTGTAAGCGAGCCGGGACTTATAGAAACGACCAATCACAAAAAATATGTTTTTTTTTTTCATTTTTTAAATTATATTAAACCTAATTGAGTGCACCACTACTAGGCAAAGGCCCACTCTCTTCTCCGACACTCTTCCCGGCCGAGGGCATGCTCCTGCCACTACTTGATAAGCGTCCAAGTCATCCCGCCATCTTGGTCTGCCTACGCTTCGGTAGCCGTCCCGCGGAACCCAACGGGTAGCGATTCATGCGGCAGATATGACCAGCACAAAAAATATAACGTTCCAAAACTATATTACCTCGTTTAGCACCAAATAATTGGTTATACTTAAATGGTAACTCGCTTGAGGTTATGGCGCCCTAGTATATCGTCTGCTTGTTGACCATCATGCAAATTACCGAACTATACACAAGCGTTGTCGTCACATGCAAATAGTTGTGTAAGTGTTAGGACGTTTGTCGGTGTCAGTGGTGAATAATATTGGTTAGTAACTTGGCACCTAGTTCACGATAGCCAAACAAATTGACTCAATAAGGTCCAGTTTACACGGTGCGAGTAGAATAGTGCGAGATAGTGCGGCGTATCGATCACTTAGAAGCAAAAGACTATGTTCTTCTTATAGCACGCTAATAAGCATACTTTTTAATAGTAAATCTAAGTATAATTACAACGCACCGGATAACTCACGTATAAAAGCCGAAGTATTGCTCCGACAATTGTTTCGGACTATTCCGTAGCCCTTCATCAGAGAGCGCTCGCCCTGGCGGCAGCGAAACGAATACTCTGATGAAGGGCTACGGAATAGTCTGAAACAATTGTCGGAGCAATACTTCGGCTTTTATACGTGAGTTATCCGGTGTGTTGTGATTAAATCTAAGTATCTCTATCGAAATTTTCAATCGAAAAATATGCTGTTCAAATTAAGTTTCAATGCATATTAATTTGCTGTAAGTAGATGAAATTAACAAGTGGGTCAGTTTGACTTATATCCCAGTAAATGTTTTTCAGGCTTTTGTAACTGCGGCTGACAATTTTTTGCATACATCTGTCGATGTTCTTAGCATACGGTGTCGAAAGGGGCGAAATAAATTTGAGTCCAAAATTATGATTAGAAATTTTTACAGGTGTGTTCAATCAGACTAACCCTAGCACCTGTTGTATAATTCCGTAATAATTTATAAGACTGTATATTTCAAAAACGTAGCGTTCTATTTTTCTGACCCCTTTGTGTGGCCCATCGTCATTAACACTAAAATAGTGGTGGCAATAACGGCCGTTTTGCAATAATGAATAACAAGTGTTGTGTTATTCTTAAATAGCTGTTATTGTAAACTGTTGTCTGTTATCCTGTTATATTGCTGTTTTACAAAACGATAATGAACTTATTATTAAATAATTGTTATACTTATTTCGTCGCGATCGCAGTGTAATTAAAACGTACGGGAACAAAAGCAAAACAACGCTCTGTTACCTTGTTTGTTATTGTACTGACTGACAACAAACAGCAACAGCTAATAATGATACCAAAAGTCAGTTATTTGAATTGCGATTGCGATGGGAGCTCGCGCGTATAGCGCTATCTCTCGCACACACCTACTTGATTTGTTGCGCACTCGCTTGCGTTTCTATGCCAAGTGCGGCAACAGTGCGCGTATGAACAACGTTGACAACAGACAACGAATAATGATAACAGAATAGTTGATGATTCGATAATGTGTTGTTCGTTGCGTGCAAATAATGCATTACGTTATCTGCTGTTGTAATAATGACCACCACTAACGCTAAACTGACTCTTTTGTCACAGATGACCTCGCCGTGCCAGACAAGCACAAATTCGACTCGCGCACCTACGTGAGACCTAAGAAACGGGTCCAACGGCCCAGTATACAGAGCATCGTAGAATCCAACCCACCTTCCCTCACAGAGCCCAATAAGTATTTGACGTACAACAAGTACTCGGCACCTTTAGGGCCTTTAAGCCCTATACTGAGACTTAAGACGTTCAATGTTGAGACTGACACAGAGAACAGTAATGTTATTAAAGAATACACGAAGAGACGGAGTTTGGTGGCCGAAGAGGATCCACAGGTGAGACAAAATCATATTTAGAAGGAAAATCCTGCTAGTTCATTACACTGCTAGGGGGCTATTCTGAAATTTGAACTTCGTATCGTCCCGTCATTCTCACTCATAGTTATAAATGCCTTAGTGTGAGCGGGACAGCACGAAACGAACATCGAATTAGCCTTGGGGTAGTCCTTCAGGTCGTGTTGCGAAAGGTTGGAAGTCGTCGATATAAAAAGTAGCGTATGTGTTATTGCAGGCTATATATGAGAATATCCTTGTGCCAAATTTCAGCCAGATCTGTTCAGCCGTTCTGACGTGAGAGAGTAAGAAACATCCACAGTCACAAACATTCGCATTTATAATATTCAAAAATGTGCACTTTAATAAGGTGTTTGTAAATGAGCTATAAAAAATAAAATAAAAATAAAAATAAAAATCATTTATTTCGGACATCAAGGTCCATATCGGGTTAGTAATACAACTTAGAGCACTATGTTAGTTAATTAAAATTAAAATGGAAATAAAAAATAAAATAAAAATATAAAAACAAATTATACAAATTTAATTTAATTTAATACTACAAGCACAAAATTTCATATAAAGCAACATTGGGTGAAGATCATTACTTGATTTGGCCAGTAATGATCCCCACCCAATGCTTTGTCATGGGGCAGTCCAGGCGGTCCGCAAACATGCTCAGGATGCTGTTGGAACTGGCGCGCACCCTGTTCAGCAGCGACGCAACTCTTTTCCTTCTGATGGCGTGGAAGCCGTCAGTGTGAGCTTCCGCGAACATACCCGACGCGCTACAGCGTCGCGGCAGCTTCATCAGCATCCTGAATATGTTGTTATATATATGCTATATATATGTATATATTTTCTAAACGCGCTAAAACGTATAACGTATAAACAAAGAAGTGCCTATGGTGAGCATTTGACATGTGTTCCCGTGTTTGCCATTAACCATTTCCCCCCACCTCTATCTAGACTTTCATCAATTATCAATTCTACAACTTCAAACAACTGATATCAATCTCGATATCTCTGAAATCTAATATACGCTAAGCGGGTGCTTTACGCTAGCGAAACGATAAACGTTATGGCTTAATATCTGGTATAATTATGACTATTATCATACTCATGAATATTTATATGCGCATGTGTAAAATGAATTTAACACTCTCGTTTTACTGATTTTCATGCACGCCTTTCGACAACACTGTCAACGTCGATGTTTACATAGGTGTAAATTTAGTTTAATGAATAGATGTTGCGCAAACGCATTATGGTTTGTTTATGAGACGTTATCAGTCTGCTTTTGGTTATAAAATTTTGATATTATGTATGTTATGTTATGTGGAAATATGATTTAGTTTCGTATTAAAAGGTTTTTTGTTGCCTTAAGAAATATGGGCTGAGAGAACCTTTTTGATTACAAAAATATTGGCTTCACCTCAATATTTCTAAAATGTTATCTAATCGCTTTGAATAAATTGTAAAGCCGTATTGTAAAACAAAAATATTAATTTAATTTAGATATTTTAAATTTTGGTATGTGTAAATAAAAGTTGAGGTACTGTACCCAGTGTGGCTATAGGGTCCTATTTAAAGCTCTGCTTTCTGTCTATCTCTTTACCACAGAGCTGTGTCTTTTGAACCGTAATCAACTCCATGTTCGTCCTACAATTGGCTAAGTAAAGTTTTTGGAAGATGTGCAAATTATATTTTTATTCGACAGTCCACGTCTTAATAATCGAGGAACTGCAGCTCTTTTATTTTTATTCCCTCTTGTTAGTTAGAAATATTTTTTTAAGTGGTCGATTTGACATTTGTGAAATTTAATGGATGACCAGCTACGCGTGCCTAGAACTAGCTTGTAATAAAAAAAAAACTACGCCAACCGTACGTCAACTGTCACTTTTGAGTCAAAAGTGACAGTTGACGTAGTTTTTTGAGTCAAAAGTGACAGTTGACGTACGGTTGACGTAGTTTTTTTAGTCAAAAGTGACAGTTGACGTACGGTTGACGTAGTTTTTTTTTATTACAAGCTAGTTCTAGGCACGCGTAGCTGGTCATCCATTAAATTTCACAAATGTCAAATCGACCACTTAAAAAAATATTTCTAATTAACAAGAGGGAATAAAAATAAAAGAGCTGCAAGTCCTCGCTTATCAAGACGTGGACTGTCGAATAAAAATATAATTTGCACCTCTTCCAAAAACTTTACTTAGCCAATTGGGCACAATCACAGACCTACACCCCTTTATTCATAAACACTCTATAGGCTTCTGCTAACTTAGTAATCGTTTGTCCTTATCATCATCATCATCATCATCATCAGCCTATATTCGTCCACTGCTGGACATAGGCCTCTCCCATGGCACGCCACTGAGCACGATCCTCGGCCACTCTCATCCAGCTCTTGCCAGCCGCCTTGCGAAGATCCTCGCTCCACCGAGTTTGAGGACGTCCTACGCTACGTTTGCCGATCCGTGTTGTCCTTATCTGTGAAAGGTAAATGTCAAAGTGACAGATAAAGACAAACGATTGCTACGAGTAAGATATCAGAAGCCTATAGAGTGTTTATGAATAAGGGGGCTAGTAATTTCACTATCGGGAACTTTTCCGCAACAGCAAATAAAGTCTAATTTTAAATTTCAGCTGGAAGATGTAGACATGACGCTAGTGTCAGAAGGATCAGAGAGATTGTCTTCCGATAATTTGCCTTCCAAACCTATCAACATAGACCTGTCCCAGCCGGCCCATAACCTGCACAATACCTTTAACAAGTAAGTTATTCAAACTATACATACATACACAAATCACGTCTTTATCCCTTACAGGGTAGACAGAGCCTAAGGTGACAAGACCTGGCCACGTTCAGCAAGATTGTGGACGTATAGATGGAAAATGGAATCAAAATAGTGATTGGTTGCTAGCCGCATCGCCTATACAATACAATACAATAACTCTTAACACGACCTATAACATGATTCCTATGATTTTCGCCCAAACAAACTATAGCGGCACTTGGAATACCAGTTGTCGGCCGAGTGTCCGTCTGTATAGAATTAATTTATCGCTACTTTCAGCGGAATTATAAGAGAATAAAAGTAGCCTATGTGTTATTCTAGACTATAGTCTATCTCTTTGCCAAGTTTCATCGAGATCTGTTCAACCAGTTTGGCGTAAAAGAGTAACAAACATCCATACATACTCACAAACTTTCGCATTTATAGTAGTAGGATTACTAGGCTTACCCCCTTATTCATAAACGCTCTATAGGCCTCTGCTAAGTTAGTAATCGTTTGTCCTTATCTGTGAAAGGTAAATGTCAAAGTGACAGATAAGGACAAACGATTACTAAGTTAACAGAGGCCTATAGTGCGTTTATGAATAAGGGGGTTAGGCTTTAGTCATGAGTAAGGGTGCGACCAAACCGCCGTGTCGTATGCGTCAAGTTTTCTCACCGTTTCTTCATACATTTTGTTGCGATTCCGTAACGTCACCGTTTTTTAAGCGGCTGTGTGGTCGCACCCTAAAACGCTATAGGCATCGTCACTGCGTCATTACGCGAGCGTAAACGCCACGATTACCATCCGACTGCAGTAAAATTAAAACGGTTTCGTTTCGTAACCCTCGTAAGTTATAACTGTTGTACATTTTAAGCTTAAGCTTAGAATGGCAAAAAAATCATCGATTGCTTCCATGACAATTTGATGACTTGCCGAATTGATAAAAAAAGCGAGCGAAAGTGCACCCGTATGAAATAAAATAATGTGCCGTCATCCGCCTTTCTTGTTAGTTACTTTCAAATTGAACAAGTGGTTTCATTCCCAAACTATTCAACTGTAAGTTCCATTGAGTTGAGGATGATGGGAAAGACACCCAGTACTCTGTTCATATTCGTAGTCCGACTCGCACTTGGCCGGTTTTTAAATCAAATATTTCGGGACGATCTTCGCCCATATCTATACTTTATTTAATTTAGAATGAGAAACCACAATAACATTATATTGCGTCTGGTATTTCTTACCTAGCAAATAGTACAGTGCAATAGTTTGGCAGCCGCAAAATAAAATTGTTTTCATGTCACTTTATTTGCGTGTCGTCAATTGTTGCTCTAGTACAAATTGTAAAGAGATTACAGTTCACGAGCCGCAATATAATGTTGTTGTGGTTTCTCATTCTAAATTAAATGAAGTATAATGGATTGATTTGACCTTTTCGCCGCTAAGCACTATAGTGTCACACGCAACTGTCAACTTTATCTTGTCAAATGAGGGTGCACTTTACAGTACCTGTACTAACCACATAATCATGTCAGTGGCGGCGAAAAGGTAAAACTATAGGCCGACCGCTTAACTGAGTCCTCCCCCGCGCGGCACAGGGGCGCGGGGTAGGACGACAAAGAGGACCGAGACCGTTTAGGTTCACTTGGTCCACATTAATAATAATAATAATAATAATAATAAAATCATTTATTACCACAACATAAACAAGTAGAAGTTAAGTTGACAACAGATTTAAGACTAGAGGAAAAATAACAATACAAAGAGATACACTAGGTGGGCTATGTTCCGGCAACGGGTACCAGTCTCAGCGTGTGCTGGGTTACATGAACCCAGCGCTGGTTTTCAGTCTGGTCCCTTTAGCGGAGGCTAGTTGTAACAGAAAGAGACAATTAAATGTGGAAAGACGAAAAGGAAGAAAAAAAAGGAAAAAAAACTATTATTCTAAGTTAAAAAGAACAACAAAAACAAAGTCTGAGCAGTGTACCTACCGAGGTGTGTGTGTGTGTGTGTGTGTGTGTGTGTGCGTGTGTGTGCGTGCGTGCGTGCGTGCGTGTATGTGCGTGCGTGCGTGTGTGTGTGCTTCAAATTCGGGTCTCTGCGGGTGTTTCAAACTTGCGTTTCCATTTGCATTCACATTTTGTTCACATTCCTACTTCGTCCAAAATCCCACTTCGTCCGCAATCAATTCCCTAATCGTCCACTTCCCATTTTGTCAAGATTTCCATCTCGTCCACATTCTCAATTCGTCTGCATTCTCATTTGGTCCATATTCCCAGTTCGTCCGCATTCCCATTTCGTCCACATTCCCAAGACACAACATTAAAAAAATACAATTGAATTGATTATTTTTAAAAGTTTGCTCCAGTTGCGGTGGAAGTGGGAATGTGGACGAAGTGGGAAGTGGACGAAATGGGAATGTGGACGAAATGGGAATGTGGACGAAGTGGGAATGTGGACGAAGTAGGAATGTGGACGAAATGGGAATGTGGACGAAGTGGGAATGTGGACGAAGTGGGAATGTGGACGAAATGGGAATGTGGACGAAGTGGGAATGTGGACAAAGTGGGAATGTGGACGAAGTGGGAAGAGGACGAAGTGGGAAGAGGACGAAGTGGGAATGTGGACGAAGTGGGAATATGGACGAAATGGGAATGTGGACGAAGTGAACCAAAACGACCGAGACAGGTGCGGGCGGGTAGTGCGCTTGCCGCCCGCACCTCTCGCGGCCTCCTTTGTCGTTGGCTTATTTATTTTAAGTATGTAATGATGTTATATTCTTCGAACTGTTATTTGCAGGGGCCTCTCCAACATAATGAACGACCGAGGTAGCCTCAACATGTACCAAAGTGGCGACTCCTTAATGAGAATGTCCCCACCAAGTCTAGTGTCGTCCCTGATGATGGAGAGCTCTGGAAACTTCAACCCTGAGTCGTTGGACAGTAGGAAATCTTTGCCGTCGCATAGAGATTCAGGTACATTACGTAAGAGATTGTTTACTTTAACATAAATAATATTAAATAGTTGTTGTTACCACCGATCACCGACTGGGTTCCATGCAATTGGCACCGGAGCTGAGGCAGACCAAAAAGACGGAGAGACGATTTGGAGTCTTTTGAGTTGGACTGGGGAAGTCTTGCAACAGACAGACAGGTGGAAAGACAAACGGGAGGCCTTTGCCCAGCAGTGGGACACCAAATAGACTACACAAAAGAATAGGAGTTGTTTTGTTTTGGAAACATTATCGAGTAGAGATTTTTTACAATAAATCCCAAGTTGTAGATAAACTTTCATATTATTTGTATCCGCCACTAAATTAATTAATTAATTGATTGACACTTTTTGATTAGTGAGTATTCTTCTAAACCCGATGCCAAAACATTATTCGCAATATCTAGATGACTTGCTCGTTTTCTACCTTAGGTATCTCATTTATAAATAAATAAATAAATAAATATTTTGGGACAATTGACACCAATTGACCTAGTCCCAAACTAAGCAAAGCTTGTGATATGGGCACTAGACAACGGATAAACATACTTATATAGATAAATACATACTTAAATACATATTAAACATCCAAGACTCGAGAACAAACATTCGTATTTTTCATACAAATATCTGCCCCGACCGGGCAAATCCAAAAAAATCCTTTGTTATACTCATAGATAAATATATTATTATTGTTCTTGAATAAAATTTAAATCTGTTTAATTAATGTGTACAGGGGTTCCACCGTCAGGCCGGGAAAGCATTGACCCAATGATGACCAGCATGACCCTCAGTATACTAGAAGAAAAGGACATGAGTACAAGTTTCCTCTCCCAAACGACGTACCCTGACAACGACAGTCTCATGGACTCTCTCCCGCCAAGCCTCGTCAGCTCGATCAACTCCTCCTTCGTCGTCTCCAACACCTCAAAAGCCAGAGAAAGCACAGACTCCAACAATATCTTCAGTTCAGCCACCTTCACGCATCTAGATCAATCGGAAAAACTGCTATCAGCCAGACCTAGACACCAGCCCTTCAACCATTTCAAACGCGATTCCGGTATCAAAGCCAGCGAAAGCTACACCAAATCCAGGGAAGAAGCCTGCCAAATAGACCCCAGCAAAATTCTAGTGGAAAACGGCGACAAAAACACAACGAAAACACCCAAAGAGATGACAGAAACGGTCACGTTGCATTATTCCAACATGAAATTCAGGAGGGACGAAAAGGAAAATTTAAATTCGACTTTCGAGAAAGACAACGCGTTTTACAAAGACATGAACATGCCAAGAACACCAGATTTGGGAAGGAACAGTTTAAACGTTACCATGGACAAGCAAGAATTGAACGAGATTATACAAGCGCGACAGAAGCTCTCTTTAGCAAGAAAAGCTTTACCAGAGCCTGAGAATCTGCCTAACCAAGTTGATACAGTGAAGACTATACAGCTACCTAACCAGACTATAACGGTGCCCCGGCAGAGTATGGAGAATGCATCCGAATTGTTGTCCAGGAGGAGAATGAACGCGAACATGGACAAAGAGGAGCCGACCAGAGATACTCCGAAGAGGTATTCTACGTTTAAGGTTTCACCAAGGGCCAGCTCTATGGATGCCACTGTCGTGTACCCTAAGAAGGATGAGAACGAGCTGATTGATATCAACTTGGCGACAACTAATCTAATTGAATCTGGGGAGAGGACGCTGCGTGAGGTAAGTCTGTATTAAAACACACTTATATTAAAGACTTATACTAAAGACACTTTTATTAAAGACACTTTTATGAAAACATCTTTTATCATGGCTCAGCTAATGCTAATTTTGTACTCGTCAGGTGTTAGATTTTTAACAACTACCCGATTCTACTTTATGTTTTCACATAGGTATCAATATAAACCCTTGTGATGATTGTATGCAAGGGATGAGCGGTACCCCCTGTCACAGGCTTTCTTAAGCTCAAAAGGGGGTTCCAGCCAATAAAATAGTTGTGTAATAATTTATGAAATAAATCATATATATTTTTTTTTTCATTTCATTTCTGCATTTTTAATGGTGCAGGCGACATCTGACAATGTCACTGGGACGAGTTAACGGTTATGGTGTAATGTAACGTTACAGGAATGGGGTTCGCAAGAGCGCGCTATGGTGTGTTCGAGCGAGAGCACCGACACGGGCACGTTCAGCTCGTCGAGCCCGCCCGAGAGCGTTCCCGACACCGTCGACCCCAGTAAGTCACACACTCATATACTCACACACACACGAATGAGCTTCGCGCTTATTATCCTCGCAGATAACCAAGTAAGCTAACCAGCAGCCGACAAGGAAGAAATTTTCTTCCCTGATAACTGGTTTTTTAACGGGAAATATTTTTTCCTGCACGATAACCAAGTTACATAGCCGCCACTGGTAAAAGCAATGTAGGATGATTAATTTGGATTAATCTAGGTTTAGGTGCGGCGGGAGTGGCTCCTGGGCCACCCTTAAGCCGCGAACATGTTTGTTTTAATTTAGAAATAGTCTTTTTTTTACCTTATAGTTGTACGGGGAACAAATCTTTCCCGTTAAAAATCAGTTATTTGGGAAGAAAATTTATTTTCTTGGCTGTTGGTTAGCTACCTTGGTTATCTGCGAGGTACAAAGGGCTTCGCGCGTGTCATACTAAAATGTGTATCTGTTGTTGTATAACAAGATCGAATCTCGAACAAGCAGGTTCCTATTTCTTGAATCACTGGAAGGGACAGATAAACTTTGAGTGAGGTATTTTGTAAAATCCCGTTTACTCGCAGATTAGTTCCGGGCTTCGACACCAATTTGACCTAGTCCAAAACTTAGCAACAGCTAGATACAACGAAGAAACATACTTAAAGCCTGACCAGAAATATAAAAAATCTGCATTGGTGTCGCCACTGTATCTTTTATATGGTAACACATAATATAGTCCATACGGAAATAAGTTCTGAAATTTTCCGCAATATGGCGAGGCTTTTTATATTTCTGGTCAGGCTTTATAATAGATAAATATGTATATTTTATGTATGAACCAACTTGAATCCAGACGTGATTTGAACGCATATAATTATACCATTATTATGGAGAACTTACCTAACATTGTACCGGACCTGGAGTTCCAGAAAAGAGACCTTTGCGCAGCGGTAGGACGCCATAATACATGTTATTTATTTATTTATTCCATATTTTAGCTTCGAACCTGGGACCTCATCGCAAGCAAATATATCAAAAATAAAAATTAACTTAAGCTTAACCTTTCTATTTCAGCATACAAACACCACAGTCCACAACCATCCAATCTCTTTCCAGGATCACAAACCTCGTCCACGCCCCTTGTAGCCCTCCACAAAGGGTCCAAGGGCCTCCTAAACATCCATGCCACCATATCGCCCATATACGACATGGTTGACGACAAATCTTATACAGTAGCGAAGGCGCCAAGTAACAACTCTTCGATGGATAAGACTTATGACATGAACGCTACGGTCATAAACAGTGCGACGATGATCAAGAAGGCTAAACGGGATATTTTGGCGGTCAAAGTCAGCTCAGAGAAGAAGATGTTTGGACCTAGTTTACCAGTTAAATCTATAAGCACAGGTATGTTTGTCAAATTGAAAGAATCTATAGTAGAAAGTTCGTGTCTGTACATTAAATAAATTCATCAAGGGGAGAGGAATAAAACACAAAAGTAGATTTTATAATTTTTGTAGCTGTATGTATGTGTTCGCTAATCTCCAAAACTAGGTACGCAACGGATTTTATTGCGGTTTTCTCAAATACAAATCACGTATGTACAAATTTCTTATAATTATTTTCTAGGGTCGTACGGAATGATGGCACCTCCGGTAGCGGTGGCGAGGAAAACCGGTCTTCCCACTTCCAAACTGAGACAATACAGTTCACATAAAGAACTTAGCAGGATACCAGGTAATTACCAATCAGTGGCGTTCGTTATATTATAATGCTCTGACATAATAAGGAAAAGTATTTCAATTTCGAGAAAAATACAATGTAAGGCTCGACCGGAACGGCAATGGCTGGGTTCGTATAATAGACGGCCTCGGTTGCGCTCGGATGTCTAACATTACTCGAGCAGCGATCGACTCCGTACCGGTTTCTGCAATAACATGTGGATAGAGGCCACAATAAAGTCTCTTCAGGCAGGTTATCTGGGATGCCCGTAGGAGGCGAGTTGGAAGTTGTATATAAATTATACATCCGCGTTCAGAAACTTCGTTGTCGCGATATAGAACATTTTTGTGACGTTAGCTACTCGTTCGACGTAGTAATAGGGAATATGTATCAAAAAATATCACATTTTTCAATAAAATATGAAAATATCGTAAAAAGGATGTCAAAAAGTGAAATTAAAAGTAAAGTTTTGTGACACAAAAATAAAATAATTGTAGAACTTTCCTATTTGATAAACGAAATTCTAATTTCAAAACGTCTCATTTTTGTTGTTTTTTAACTATTTCATCGTTAATAAAGCAACTGGAGATAAAATATCAGCAAAATTATGTACAAAAATTTGTACATTGTGGTTAGAATTTTGTTTACCAAATAGGACACTTAAGAATGAAAAGACCGTGTAGTTTTCACTTCTAAGCTGCTGGCACTCCCGGAGTGTTTTTTTTTATTTCCGTATCACGATTAATGCGTGGGGGCTTTTTTAATTTTTTAATTTAATGACTATTAGAACTGCTGGTGCATTAGTGTCCTTGCAAAAAGTGGTACAATGAATGTATGTATGCGTGGATAGCCGCGTATTCACTGAGCGAGCCGCCTCGCGAGGCAGCCTCGGACGTTTGCCGCGCAACGATTGCCGCGCGAGGCAGCCTCATGCAAGAAATCATACTGAGCGAGGCTGCCTCGCGCGGCAAAGCCGACCCACGGTGAGGCTGAGGCAGCATTGCGCGCTCAGTTTAACGTGAAGTGGCACTCTTAGTCCTCTATTTGTATAATCGGGACATTGTGCATCCCATAATCGTCAACCATATAGTTGTATTAATTTAAGACACCGCTCTTTATCCATGACGCTAACACGCGACGAACAAGCGAGGCAAAAAACAACCGTCTTGAGTGAGCGCGGCAAACGTGCTGAGGCGCCTCTGAGCATGGTCAAAAACCGACACCGCGCGGCTCGGGTCGAGGCACGCTCGCCCGAGACGAGACGTGATTTTGCCTCGGGCGAGGCACGTCTTGACTGACCGAGGATTTGCCGCACGTGGCTGCCGTGCGAGGCGGCTCGCTTAGTGAATACGCGGCTGATGGCATAGCTTTACAACATAGTATCGTTCCCAATTCGCAGCAGGCGGCGGCGGGCCGACGCGCGCGTTGCCGCTGCGCGCGAGCAACATGGCGCGGCGCGGCGTGTACGCCTCCAACCCGGCGCTCAGCCCCACGCAGCCCGCGCCGCCCATACGCCGGGACTCCTACACGCTGGACGACGCGCAGGTACGTAAACCCACGTCTATGTCGATGACATTGTAGCTCAAATGGATGGACTGATTTAATAAAAAATAAATAATATAACTAAACAATGACTTCTGCCAAGTTTCTTGCGGCGCAATCTTCTTGACAATGATGGTCTTTCCGAATACAAATACAAATAGTTTATTAATCTAAACGAGTTAACAGTTGAACTATCTATCGGACTCCAAACTAGGCTGAGCCTGTATCTTGGAAGTCTGCGAGTGCACGTTGGCATTAAAAATAGCTAACGATTCCAGATAAAACAGTAAATAGGTAATAGAGATTGGGAGAAAACCCGAAACAAAGTTATAGAAGGTGCATGCAAATACAATACGAATGAAACCAAAATAATACTAGTTCTCGTCCTTCCACAGTGTGTGTGAGCTCGCGCGCGCGTGAGTGTGAATGCGTTGGTAGATTAAAAAAACACATGTAAAAGAGCCTTTGGCGGCCTATTTGCAAAATAAACTATTGACTTTTTTTTAATAATACCATGGGACAAATCACCAATTGACCCAGTCCCAAACTGAGCAAAGCTCAAACTAAGCATAGTCCAAACCATGTCCTTATACAACAACACGTGGCCTTCAGGACTTTGAGCTGCCGCGGCCGGCGGCGCCGCTCCCCCCCGCGCCGCCCGGCCTCGTGCGCCAGGGCACCGAGACGCTCAAGCGGGAGCGCCCGCACAGCCAGCTGGTGGCACCTAGAGATGTACGTACCACACTGACACCAATACACATACACTACACTAGGGGCCTGTCTCACCACTCCTTAACCGTCAGTTATATATGATTCCGTCTCTATTTATTACTACGAAACAAACAGAGACGTCATCATAGATAACTAGGCCCTAACACACACTGCCATACGCGACCCTATCACTGCCACTCTCATGCTCAGAAAGTTAAATTGAAAACAGCTGAATCGATGTCTTGGAAAAATATAAAATTACATGATGTGTTGAAGACAATAATTATTCAGCGATTGTATACATATAACCAGTAGGCTTATTGTCTAACTCGCTCGCAATCGCCATCGCGTTCATTTTGACAGTTCACGTATGGGCTGACAATTGGCATCGGAATCAGCTAGCTGTCACATTCATACATGAACTGTCAAAATGAACACGATGGCGATCGCGAGCGAGTTAGACAATAAGCCTACTTATTTACATTAATATTATTATTAAAAAAAAAAACAATCCTTCAATCCAATCCTTCGCAATCCTTCGGCTTTTATACGAAAGTTATGCGGTGTGTTGTAATTATGTGTGTCTCACGTTAATTTCATGTTGAAAGTTATTATTTATTGTTATTATATTTTTATGTGCAATAAAAAGTTTACATAGGTACATACATTCATTCATACATACATACATTTACACTTCACAAACTTTTTATGCTCAAAACAATTTAGTCTATTAAATAAGTACAAATAGTCGAGCTGTCAAAGCAAAGGTTAGTGCTTAGTTAAAAATAACTATTTAAGATATCAAATGCTAATATTCATGTGTCTTACCAAGGTTTTGGGTCCGTTACATCGATTTAACTAATAATAAAAAAAACCATATGTACATCTGTCAAATACATAAATGTTTGTGTCTAACTTCATTGTCTTCATGTAATGTCGTACCAACGTAACCATAGATAATAATAAACAACACTGGCTTGTACAGAATGTTGAATTAAAGTTATACTGTAGTTTATAATTATAAATAAGTATACAAATTGTCCTACCCTGCGCCCCTGTACCCGCGCAGGCGAGGACTCAAAGCGGTCTATAAATGGTTGGTCAGCCAATAAGCTCAGTGTTGTTTATTGTTGCGTCGCACCCCATGTATTAACAAGTGTACGTAACCTGTGTTTGTGACGTCAGCTGCGAGCGAGCGGCATCAGCGTGCCGGTGGCCATGCGCAACAATCACGCGCCGGTAAGTACCTGCTTTAGGGTGTTCTGCCTTTTCGCCGAATTCCATTTGGCAACCAACATTTCACCGAATGTTCGCTTTGACAACTACTTATTGGCAAATGTTTGTATGCCAACCTCTCATTTGGCCGAATTTTTATAAAGACGAATATTATTTTGATTTTAAACTTTTGGAATATCTTTCACATGTCAAATGTTACACTAGGCCGAAAAACTGTTATGATTAATTTTAATTATAAACAGAATCATAAACAGTCTTTATTTTACCTAAGAATGTCTTATTTTTTATTAATGGTTATGTAGTACCATTTGGCTATATAAAAATGTCATTTTAATAAGTGTCCATGTAAAAAAAAACAAACGTTGAGTTGGCAATCGTGAGGTTGGTAAATGAAACTAATCATTTTAACAAGTTGCCATATGATGGTTCGGCAAAATGAAATTCGGCCAAACGTTGGTTGGGAAGTGAAATTCGGCAATAAAATTTTCGTCAAATCAACAGAGAACCCTGCTTTTGACTTCCGAGCGCCGCGTCACAGTCGTAGCCACTGCCGCTGCGACAGTGACGCTGCAATCGGAAGTTCCTTCATACATTTTCGTACTGCATAATACTATCGCCGCGTCAGTGTCGCTGCGTTAGTGACGCAGGAGCCCCTTTGCTTGGAAGTCTAGCTAAAGGTTCGCTTCTTTTATTTTCGTGAACCGCGGCGGGAAACTGCGCAGTGTAGTATAGTGATGGTACTCGAGTGTCATTTTTTCACTCGAGTCACTCGCTCGAAAAATCTGACTCACTCGAGTACCACTCGAGTGAAGACACGACTCGAGTGTAAATTTTTTCACTCGAGTGATGATACCATGCCCAAAGTCACTCGAGTGAATTTGTGATATGAGTCACGATTTTTTCAGTCAGCTGGCCGTCCTCTTGTAAAATATCACGTCATCATAGCGTCAGTAGCACGAAGTTACTTTAACAATTACTTTAACCATAACCAACAATTTTTGACAGAACACCTATGAATAATTTATGCCCAAATCGTCTTAACTTGACTTTCTCACTCGAGTCAGTACAGGCAACTCGAGTGGCACGAGTCAATTCGAGTGGTCCGATTCACGCGCCTGCCGAGTCAACTTATTTTTCACTCGAGTCTGAGTGACAGTAAAACTGCTCGAGTGACTCGAGTGAAACGTGATTCGAGTCCCATCACTTAAGCAGCCATGCAGAATGCAACTTCCGTATAAAATTGTGTCTAGTGCGGTTCAGAAGCGGATTCCCCCGGCGGCACAACGCCCGTGTAGTATAGCCCTTATGCCTACTTTGCCCTAGACACCACAGATTTCAGACACACCCATAGAGCAAACCATGCCCCGTCATTGACGCGATCCGCTTTAAACATTGATCAATGCATGGAATTGGAAGGAAACACTAGTCAATCACACACCCCCTTACAAAAAAATCGGGCACCTATGGTTTTCCAGATTTTTAGGCATTAAAGCTTAGAAAGTAAGGTTTTATGCACACAAAATACAAAAACCATTGGTGCCCGTTTTTTTTGCAAGGGGGTGTGTGATCCAAGAATTGTGAAAAACATTTACAGGGCTATCTAATCAAACAGTATCCAACCTACTAGTTGAAATATCGCCACTACTTTGAAAAAAATTTCGTTACTCGAAATCGCTAATCTTACGAAGTGACCTTTATTTGATTTACTTCAAGGTTCGGTTTTGTATGAATATTCTTAATACGAGATTTTTTCAAAGTAGTGAAGATTTTCCGGAACAAATTTAACATTTTCGCCGCCACGTCGAATAAATAAAAATAATAAATAAAAACCATTTATTTCGGACAGAATCCATTGAGGTTAGTTAAGTACATACAAAAATAAAAACAAGTGGTATTAGTAGGTAGGATAATTAAAAACAATCAAATACAAATAAAAATAAGAAAATAATAATACACGGCTGCCCAGCGGCGTCAACCACGGGTATGCAGTTGCGGCAGCATGCAGCGCCATCCAACGTCTCATCATCGGAGAGTCCCACCGACCTCCCAGCCAGACATAAAGAGACGTCGCCTATACTATATGCCAAAGCCTCTGTTATCGAGCACATTTACATTATGATATTAGGGTGCGACCAAACCGCCGTCGTATGCGTCACGTTTTCTCACCGTTTCTTCACACATTTTGTTGCGATTCCGTAACGTCACCGTTTTTTAAGCGGCGGTGTGGTCGCACCCTTGTGATATGATATACAGGGTGTTTGGTAGCCAGGTGCAAAGCTTTAAGGGGGTGATAGTCGAGGTATTTTTGAACATTTTGAGCCATACATGTCTTAGCCGAAATTTGATTTTTTTTTTAATTGAAAATTTAGAAATTTTATGAAAATACCCAGAATTTGATAGAAACGAGTCAATATTGCGCCAATGAGCGTTAATTTGTAAACAAAATCTTTTATTTCGGATAGTTTAATGTATATTGGACCAAATGAAACAATATTTAAGTGTCTGTCTTGCCACAGAAACAAAATGGAGGCATTCGAAATAACTAAAAATGTCTTATTTTGGAACAGTCATTTTTCAGTGCCATAAAAAAAAATAACAAAAAATCCTGGAAATGTTGAAACATTTTTAAAAACATGCCTGTTTATTGCTCTTTCTTTTAAAGTATCACTCATTCACATTGCTTGCTAAATCTGAGATAGAAAGTAAAAACCAAACTCAGGGGAGCTCTCGCTAAGAATGCACTAGTATGGAAATTTCGCGTTTTTTCATGTAATTTACTAGGTACAATACATACAATTACCTAGTAAATTACATGAAAAAAGGTAAAAAAATAATTGTAAAATGAATTTACTATTCAAATCAATGATTAAGGTTTTTTTTTAACTTTTTTTTCATGTAATTTACTACTAAAGTACCTACTTTTAACGTGAAATTTCAATACTAGTGCATTCTTAGCGAGTGCTCCACGAGTTTGGTTTTTACTTTTTATCTCAGATTTAGCAAGCAATGTGAATGAGTGATACCTTAAAAGAAAGAGCAATAAACAGACATGTTTTTAAAAATGTTTGAACATTTCCAGGATTTTTTGTTATTTTTTTTATGGCACTGAAAACTGACTCTGTTCCAAAATAAGACATTTTTAGTTATTTCGAATGTGTCCATTTTGTTTCTGTGGCAAGACAGACACTTAAATATTGTTTCATTTGGTCCAATACACATTAAACTATCCGAAATAAAAGATTTTGTTTACAAATTAACGCTCATTGGCGCAATATTGCCTCGTTTCTATCAAAATCTGGGTATTTTCATAAAATTTCTAAATTTTCAATTTAAAAAAAAATATCAAATTTTGGCTAAGACACGTATGGCTCAAAATATTCAAAAATACCTCGACTATCACCCCCTTAAAGCTTTGCACCTGGCTACCAAACACCCTGTATACGTAGATAATGTATGCGACTACATAATTAGGCATCATAATACAGTCACATAAACTACTATAGCGTGGATATAAGGAAGTGTAGATACCTATTGTATAGTAAAGTCGATTGTGTTAACAGCCACCGACGACGCGGCCGTATTCGATAGCGGGGGCGTCGCAGCTCCGCGTGTCGCGGCCTGCTTCCGGGCCCACACTCAAACCGACACCAGGTAATAATACAATACAACACAATACAATTACTCTTTATTGAACACCACTAAGTAGTACAGAACAATACTGAACAAAGCACAAAGTAAATTAAAAAAAAAAATGGGGGTAAATTACTACCCCCTTATGGGGCCGTCCATAAAGTACGTCACACTAATTTCATCATTTTTAGAGCCCCCCCCCCCCCCCCCCCGTGTCACAGGGTTTACTATTAAGACTACGATTATTTTGTTCGTGTGTCACAAATTTCCAGACAAACTGTTTGACGTACTTTATGGATGGCCCCTATTCGTAAACGCTTTATAGGCTTCTGCTAACTTAGCAATCGTTTGTCCTTATCTGTGAAAGGTAAGTGTCAAAGTGACAGATAAGGACAAACGATTGCTAAGTTAGCAGAGGCCTACAGAGCGTTTGTGAACGGGGTTAAATTATACAATGGCACTTGGCAAAAATTACGTATATTCCCACAAATAAGGGCGACAATTTTTGCCGCTGAGTATGTCTTAATTATTGTTTGCGGTACTCGATTGCACGTTCATTGTAGATATATGCGTGTGTATATATGTATACCCAACGCACGGCGCGGCGATTAACTGATTAGTATAATAGAAGGCCTCGCGTGTGCTCGGCCTTAACGTATACTCGTCCGGCAATAGCTTATGTGCCGGCCTCTGCAATGTAGGATCCACTGGTTCGATGTTTAAAGATGTGTAGATGTGTGTGTATCGGCAGTATCGGCAGCGCCGGCGCCGGAGCCCCGGCCGGCGAGCAGCGCGGAGCCGCGCGCGTCCGCCCTGCCGCGCCCCTCCCGCCTGCCCGCGCCCCGCCGCGCACTCAGGTATATACGTGTGTGTGTGTGTATCGGCAGTATCGGCAGCGCCGGCGCCGGAGCCCCGGCCGGCGAGCAGCGCGGAGCCGCGCGCGTCCGCCCTGCCGCGCCCCTCCCGCCTGCCCGCGCCCCGCCGCGCACTCAGGTATATACGTGTGTGTGTGTGTATCGGCAGTATCGGCAGCGCCGGCGCCGGAGCCCCGGCCGGCGAGCAGCGCGGAGCCGCGCGCGTCCGCCCTGCCGCGCCCCTCCCGCCTGCCCGCGCCCCGCCGCGCACTCAGGTATATACGTGTGTGTGTGTGTATCGGCAGTATCGGCAGCGCCGGCGCCGGAGCCCCGGCCGGCGAGCAGCGCGGAGCCGCGCGCGTCCGCCCTGCCGCGCCCCTCCCGCCTGCCCGCGCCCCGCCGCGCACTCAGGTATATACGTGTGTGTGTGTGGGTGTGTATGAATCTCCCCAGGTGAATTTTTCGCTTCGAGCCCTAATCTTTCTAACAAAGACCATTGTCTCTATTATCGCAAAACCGCAAGCTACCGTACGCACGTGCCACTACAACATTCATATTGAAAAATAAACGGTATCGTCATAGTATTAAGGTTCAAATTAAAAATAATATCTAGCTAGAATATCAGTGACATTAAATTTATTTCTGCGCCTCTTTTTCTTAATTCCGCTTTCAAAGCTTTCACATTCATCGCCAAATAATCCATATTTGCGATCATTTCACAAAGGATATCACTTCAACAGGTAAATGTAAGAAATTATAATTTATGTATGTCACGAAGCCCGCCAAAAGAAAAGTGAATGCTATTGGACCTCACGCGACACTAGCGCCTCTCGTGGCAAATTCACACGCGATAGCCCCCATTCCGTTGCTTTCACGAACCCGTCTGTCTATGTAAACAGTCAATATAAAACGAACTCGCACTGCCTACATTTTACTTAAGAGCAGGGCTCCGTTAACACTGGACTTTTTTTTGTTGCAGACCCCCGTCAGTATACTCGGTAGCGCCGACCGCTGACATCGATCATTACTGACGCACGTGCCAACCCGCGGGCCCTTAAATCTAGCGTAACTTTAACCTAAACAGTATGCTTAGTGTTAGTTTTCAGTCACAGAACACGTCTCGACCGCGTTTGCGTTAAAATGTCAAATACTATGGGAACAGTTTGTTGTCGCTTCGATCCGCAAGTGGCGCTGCCAATTTTTCCATAGTAATTGAGATGTTTACGTGAACGCGTTCGAGACGTTTGTTCGTGTGAAAACTTACACTAGTGGCTCAGGTAACACTTCGGCCACGACAAATTCGCTGTACATTACGCGGTAACAACGCTCCCTACACAGCAGTTAGCAGGCAACACGCAGTGTATTAAAAACGTTGTTCTGGCCGCATGACTGATCAGAAACTCGTGTCTTTGAGAACCAAGTAGCGATGAGATGCTCTTATTTTATATAATTTTTCTAAATTTTTTAAAACCATGTAGGTCGTTTTCGACGAATTTTAAACTTATAAATGCTGTGTAACGAGTACCTCCGTGTTTAAATAATGAAGTTACAGGAAAACCACGAAAAGATAGCGCGTTGTGGTTAGAGACTAATTTGATAGCAGTGTCATCCGTCATGTGTCATCTCTATTCGCGAGACAATTTTTCCGTGATTTGCCTGTAGTATCTTTTTTAGTCATTTTTGTATCACGCTAACGATAGGGCTAACTAAATCTGTGATTTAAAATATATCTTAAGTTAATAATCAAAATGTAGTTAGCCCATTGAAGCTTAGTGAGAAATTGAGACAAGTTTGAACGGCAAAAAATATGTAATAAGTAATAAGATAAAAAGATATCAAATTGTTCGAAGCAATCACGGGACATTAAGTTGCGTAGTTTTAATAATTTAGCTACGCAGTGACAATAATTCGTTGTAGAACATTGTTTCATACATCCAGGTGATTGATGGGGAACCGTAGACTGATAAAAACATCTCATTAGTTAAACAAATATTGGATTTAACATCGGCATTTGATTTTTTTCCTGTAAAAAAATGTCTAATGCTTAAAAATGGAGGTCAGAAATCCACTTTTCGCTGACGGAAAAGTTTCAGATTTCAAGACTTAGACAATTGCTCTCTTTCACGCGTTCTCTCAGGCGATAGAGCTCTTAATTTCGATATTCTTACCATAATTTTTTGGTACAAAGACATACAAATTAAGATATTATAATTCCTATTATTATTTACAAATTTAGTATAGTATTAAAGAAATAAATCATTAATACTGCGTTAGTTATTTATTGGACAGTATGTCGTTTTGCATTTTGTTTAGAGATTGTAATCATTTAGGGACGTGTAATTATTAATTAAAACCTTTTTTGCTTTAGATGTAAAATTTCATAAATAATGTTTTATACAGATGCTAACTTTGTAAAATAAAATAACAGAAATATTGACTTATAAATAATGTAACCTGCACAAAAGCACACGACATGTATTTTTTGAAAACGTTTTTAAAAACAATTTTAGTTACGCCCGAACACTATTTTAAAAAGTTTTAAATTGTTTTGATGACGCACACACTAATTGTAAAATATTGTTTTTTAAATGTTTCTTGTACATTATGTAAAGTTTCATCTAGCAACATATTGATATACATTATTTATATATTTAAATACTTTAAATGTTTCACATATCTTGATGTACTGCTCCTAATTTACTCAACTTTTGCCATATTACAAAGCTTCCTATTTATCTTAGGACTATTTATTCTAATCTAATGTAATACATTTAGATGCTATTAATTTGTTTGTATATTTATTTTTAGTAGTTTATTACTTACATCGATTCCTCCGGCCATGTTAAATGAAAATATTTTGGGAGCTGGCAATCGTTAAAACTAAAGTAAACTATTTCGCCTTCATATAATATTCTAAAATTTTAATCTGAACTTTGAATATTAACGCAGAACAAGACGCAGATTGCTAATCGCGCTGCTGTGATGTAGCAGCCACACTCGGCTCTCTCGTTCACTCTTGCGTCTATGCGCCGGACCTGGCGGAGAGAGCATACGAGTAACGTAGCGACGCTATATCTGCTTCTTTTTCCCGCTACAGTCCGTGCCAATAAAGCACAGTCACGAAGCAAAAATAATTTCGTAAGATAACCTTTGATTGTCTCTGACGCTAGCGCGTAATGCTCTCACTCGCACAGACGCGGAGACGGAAGAGAGACGGCAAATAACGCGTGAGCGACAAAACATAATAGTCTATTTATTTTAGCTAGATAGGTACTAAATTGACAATTGCAAATGTCAAATTGTGAAATAATGATACCAGCTTTTATTGTTTAGAGGTGTACTCGAAACCATCGACAATGTTTGTGGTCTGAATACAAGAGGTTTGGTCTTGTTATATTTTAAGAAAAAAATACGTTTGCATCATAATGAAGCATATTTAAAGGTTTATTAGTTTATTACACTAGCTTATACATACAAAAATCTATACTAAATTTAATTTATCGTTAACTTTCGATAGTGGTGGCACATCACTATTTTTGAATTGCAAAAAACAGGCAACACAGGTAATGTCATTTTAGTATCTAGCTAAAATAAATAGACTACAGTGGCAGGTCATTTTACGAAATTCTTCGTGCTCCGCGACCGAGGTTTAGTCTAGTAGGGATTCGCAGGCATTGAAGTTAGTGAAATTGTCTATGGTTCAAAGTAATGATACTTATATCAATTTCTTAGTGATTACTGCACGACCAGCACGAAATCGCGCGACAGTCCGTCCTAGAAAGAGACGGGTAGTCAGTCTATCCCCCGCGCGACATAGCTCTCGTGCGCACTCGTGCTAGTCGTCTTGGTGGTGAATTTCACTATTATGTGTCTGTGGACTGTATTGAGACTTATTCTTTGTTAATATTCCAAGATGTTTGTACAGGAACCCAGTTTTTATGAACCCATGTTTTAATAATATATTGTGCTTTAAATCCAAGGTTTCCGCCACTCGCCGCATCGCTTCGTGATATGTTCGTTTGTGCTTTGCGGTTCCTTTAGACACGTCGTGCCTTATTTAGGTAGTGTAAGGAATTTTGTTTCATTTTCTAATAAAACAGTATGTATTTATGCGGTCATTTTATTGATTCCAACTCCTTTAGAGTAAGTCATCTCCAGCAGAATAAATGGCTTAGACTACGATTCTCGCGCGGGCCCAGTGCTGTTGGGAACTTTACACACAGAACTGCTTGGCAAGTGCGTGCTGCTTTCACCACGATGTTTTCCTTCATCGAAAAGCTCCATGGTGAGTTTCAAATGTTATTTCGCATATATTCGCAATAACGGAGGTTGCCCATGGTAAAGCCGTGGTAACCTTTGGTCTCAATCAGAAGGTCGAAAATTTAAACCTAGTAAGAACAAAAAAATAACTAAAACTAGGTAGGTGAGCATTTCTGAAATAAAATGCTATTTTTATTTATTTATTATTTTCTAACAGTTCTGTCCTTCCTGCTGAGATTCGAGCTCTTTTAATTGTAAGTTAAGGGGACAAAAAAAGTCCCAAGGATTTTTTTTCTATTTTGTTACTATTTTTCAGACATTTTGTATGGCGTAACGAAAAGGAAGAACATAAAAAAATGTACTTATGAAATTTTCGGGACATCTTTTCTCTTCTACAGGGATGGAAACAGCTCATGATTCGGAAACAGAAGGAAATATGTGAAAAAATAAAAATTGAGGGGGTTGGCATTTTTTTCAATTGCTCGGGTAGACAATACGCAAACAAAACAAAGCAAAAAGCTATTACGTAGGTCAGTGACAGATAAATCATAGCAGCGAAAGTATCTACAGTGGGACAAAGATTAAAAAAAATAAAAATAAAAACCATTTATTTCGGACAGAATCCATAGAGGTTAAAGACAGTATAGAAATCTAGACAATTTGGCCACTTTGCTCGCAGCGTTATATGTTTAAAGGATCTGATGCTGGCCATATAGGTCTTTCCTCATGTACATCGGCTTTGGTTACAGATGATTTCCAGTAATTTGGGATTTATATCACTGAATACCCTGCTGTGTCCGTTCCGTACTGTACAGTGCACAACAGTACATCACAAAAACCGAAAATGCAAATACCTACGAAATCTTATTCGTGTAAGACATGGCACAATAGCAACTGTTACGCCTTGCAATTAAGTCTACTATTCATTGAGATCAGCTGTAATTAGACATTAATTTCCTACTATGTGTAATTAGTGACATCTATTGAGTTAATGAAGTAATCACTTGATGAATATTTATTACATACTGTCCGAATTATACTCGCCAGTTAAGCATAGGTGAAATCATATTACAATCGATACTAGTCTTCCTTATTAACGGAACGGTGTTGCCATAGCCAAATGGCACTCATGTTTAACTCGGACATTTTTCGACGCTAGCGCCCAACTGTCACTATCGTAGTGTGTGAAGCGAAATCGCACGTTACGTTATGTGAGTGTGCGACGTCGCGAATGCTGTCTGTACGAGTAATTTTTGCTTTGTACGTTTTTATTTTTATAAATAACTGATATAAATGATGTGATTATTAATCTAATAACCTCAAGTGATAACAATTGTGATATAACAACATGATGGCCCTCAAAATACGTTGTGTTTTCTTATACTATGTGATCCAGTGCAATAGCTCGTCACTACGGTTGTTTGTCAATGACGTCTGCGTTTAGCGCAGCGAAAAGTGGAATTTTAGTTTGATTGTGACAACTAGTGCAAACATAAATAACACAGATTGTGTTAACCGTTGAGTGCTTGTAAAATGGATGAGTGTGTTCCCGAGAGGAGACTTCTTCTATCAACGGGGGCCGTCAAAGGTGGCTCATGAAGAAAGGGTTAGTTTCCCTGTTTATGTTTACTTTTCAGCCGTGCGCTTATGTGCATGTAGGAGTGGCATCGTTGCTATTAATATATAATTACAACATCAATGCCATAGTAATAATTAGCCCATAAATGTAGGTATAGGTTAGGAGTAATAGTATGTATTGTTTACTATAGTATTTCATGGGCTCTGACTGAATTATGGGTCTATAATATGTCCATTAAACAAGTAAATTCTATTTAATTCTATAAAACCACTATCAGATTTAGGATTGTGGCTGGGATGTGTTATTTTTCTTTTGTTACTTTCTCTTATCCATTGAGTGAATGGTGTGAGGGAGATGCATAGACAGGTTCATGCTCAAGTTGGAGAGAGACAGTGCTCTACTAGAAGAATTCACTGGGCAGTTTAAGTGTCCACACATGACATTTTACCTCAATTATCTCATTATTCTAGATAATGTAGTGAATAAATACTTGAGATAGTTAGTACTATGGTACAGTAGCACAAGATGGAATGATGCAAGCAAATTGATTTAGAACCTTGATTAATACACTGACCTAGCTGAAGATATTTTTATTTTTATTGCTAATAATGTGTTACTTGATTGTAATACTGAACAGTTACATTAATAGTGAACAGTAAATGCGTAATATGTGTTTGAAACTTGGTTATACCCTTCGAATTTTAAATGACATAAAAGAGAATATATGGAAATAAACAGTGCAGTTTCATCATTTAATCTTTTTATTTATTAAATAAGTATTTATTCCTATAGGTATTGTAAGACATTAGTTAGTGGCATAAAATATTTTCACTGAAAATTATTGATTAAATAATCATCATTATCATCAACAGATGTGAAACACTGTCAACACCTGCAATCCGCTAGTGTTGTGGGTGTTCATGGGCTGCAATGCTTACTTACCCTCAGAGGACCCACTGGCCCGTTTGTCTGCTTTGTCATATAAAGAAAACATTAAAATAACAATTCATGTTTCTAAAGGTGACAATCAATCCCTCAATACATAATTAAAAGCTAGCCTCAATATTTAATTCATAATTAATGACTCAAATGATTCAGCCACTATACAGGGTGGAAAGTTGTGATGGAGCAGCAAGGGCAGCTACTAGATCCCTTGCTGCTATGCGAAAATGCTCTAAGGAGACATTTAGGTACTAACTTTTTGAGTGATGACAATCAACATTCACAGATTTTTGATAAAATGTACAGTCAGCAAGAAAATCGACAGTTTTGATTTTTTTTTTAAATGAAAATCGGTCCCATTTCTCTTAAGGATTAAAACACTCTTTGAGACCAACTGAGGTTAAACTACTAGAACACCGACAAATCAAAGAAAACTGAACTTTCAGTCAAAAAAGTTAGTAGTCTCCTAAGAGCAGCAGCAAGGGATCTAGTAGATGACAATAATAGAGGGTTGTGAGTAAAAATAAGATAAGCATAGTCTTAAATGTGTGATTGTCTCTACAGTCTCTATTGCATCAGATATTTCTTATATCTAGCATGTTCCTGGACTGATACCATATAGGTGTATATTAATGATCTTCAGTGTGCCTACTTTTTTCTCAATGGGCTGGTAACACTGATTATTGAGCAGCAAAAACCAGTTTGAAAACCCCTCACAAAAACTTTTAAAAGTACATATATTAAATAATTAAATAATTGTCATATTTTACTCCTTATCAAAGCAGAAACAATTTATCAACCATTTGATTTGTGTTAGTTACCTATACTTCATTTAATTTAGAATGAGAAACCACAATAGCATTATATTGCGTCTGGTCAACTATTTCTTACCTAGCAAATAAGTGCAATAGTTTGGCAGCCGCAAAATAAAATTGTTTTAATGTCACTTTATTTGCGTGTCGTCAATTGTTGCTCTAGTACAAATTGTTAAGAGTTTACAGTTCACGAACCGCATTATAATGTTGTTGTGGTTTCTCATCCTAAATTAAATGAATTATATACTTACAACATGTTACACCATCTACTGAAAATCTCAGACAACCAACTGATCTATTTATTGTGAATATTAATCACGTGTTTATTATTAAATCCGTGTATTACTGCTAAAGATAATTAGTGTGTTAAGTGTTGCATTTGTAATATTTAGACTGGGCACAATAAAGATAAAGAAACTTAAAAGAAATACAACCAGCATTTCATGAGTAATTTATTGTACCCTTCATTCTGAACTATTTTCAGACAAAAACCGCATCATTTTCTCACTGGGTACCTAACTATACCTGTAATGATTTGGAGTCGTTTTCTGGGGCCCCTTTAAGCACAAAGAACATGGAAATACTGGAATAAGGAATATCAATCGTGTAATACTATGTTTATATCTATTCAAAGGGTACTGATATTGATATCCTTATCTTGCATTATCATTATCATGGTAGTGCTTTTAACATGCTATTTGTATACAAGCTAAGCGCAACCCTCTCTTCAAGAATTATACCTGATTGAGCAATATTGATCTGATATTAAGATGCGTTATTGGCCTGATGTGAGATCACAAAGCTTGTCCAACACTTGAATAGTTTTATTGTATATCTATCAAATGTATCAGTTGTACGTTGTATGTAAAATGTTATTTTTATGAAAACAAAGATAAGCCTATGTTTTGGCCTAAGATATCAATTAAATGACTATATTAGCCACTAGAGTTGAGCAAGCAGCTATTATGATTGACATGGCCTGACTTTACTGTATCACGGAGATAGCAAAGTAAAATTATTTGTTGTAAGTTAGTTGTTACTTTGTTTCAAGCTTAAAACATCTCTCTTTGACAACCGGATAGCCTAGTGGTCAGTGACCCTGACTACGAAGCTAGAAGTCTCGAGTTTGAATGTATGATGAGTACAAATGTTTGTGACCGAGTCATGGATGTTGTATGTATTAATGTACATTATACATGTATGTTTATCTGTTGCCTGGTACCCATAGTACAAGCTTTGCTTAGTTTGGGTCTGGGTCACTTGATGTAATTTGTCCCAAGATAAAAAAAACCAGCCAAGTGCAAGTCAGACTCGCGCACGAAGGGTTCCGTAGCAGAAATACACTGTTGTATGAGAGTCCCCCTTAATTATTATTATTATTATTTTGTTCTTTGACGATTTCAATATAAGTTCTCGTAACTTGACATTGTACAATTTATGATGTAATTTTATATTGAATGAATAAATAATCTAATCTAATCTAATCTAATCTAATCTATTTTAGTATTTGTGGTGACAGACGGACGGACGGACGGACGAAAAATATGTAGTAAAAAGTTGTCTCATAGTAAGAGAACCATAACTGGCTATGGAGAATTCTCCATTGTTGTGAAAACAGTTGCTACTTAATAAAACAAGTGTGTAGCAGATGAACAAATTAACAAAAAAGTATTTAAATATCATAGAGAAAACAACTGATAGAGTGAAAATACCACATAATTTGTCTATAAGTACTAATGTATAAAGGGGAAATATGAAATAGAATGACGCCAAGCCAGTGATCACTGCACTCTGATTGACCACAAAGTCAAGCCACTAGAGTTGAGCAAACAGCTATTATGATTAAATAGGTATTTCCCAAAGAATGACGGTGCATAATTTGCAATGAACACATAATTATTTTTATCGCATTAGAATTAGGTATGACACAATTAAACACTTGCATAGTTAAGGCAGGAAAATATGACACCTTGCTGTCATGCTGCCATGAATGATATAAACTGGAACTACCTATATTTAAATAAAATATGAATAATACACTTTTTTTAAGATGTAGTTCTTGCGATTTTCCCTTAAAATTTCATTTTCTTTCCTAAGTTTATGAAACCTAAAAAAAAAAAAAAACCTACTTATGATAAATTCAGTTGTATGCTGTGGCACCAGAATCGGTCCTAAGATCGTTTTTTGTTTCAAATTATGAATATAGTTAAGGTTTACGGCTTGTTGACAAAAGTTACTGATATATATACATAAATACATACATAAATACATACATAAATCACGTCTTTATCCCTTGCGGGGTAGACAGAACCTAAGGTAACAATACCTTAAAGCTATGTTTAGCATAATTTAGATTGTTATAGAAAACAGAATTACACCTATCTCCGACATCATTTCGATTGAGCACAAGAGGCATTTCATCTTAGCCCTCTAGGTTGGCAACGCATCTGTAATCCCTCCGGGGTTGCGGGTGTCTATAGGCAGTGGTGATCGCTTACCATCAGGTGACCCACTTGCTCGTTTGCCTTCCTATTCGCATAAAAAATAATAATAATAATAATTGAGTCTCATTTAAAGGATAAAAACTAGCCAAGTGCGAGTCGGACTCTTGCACCGAAGCTACCGTACGTACGTACCGTGTTATTTTAATACGACCGGACTTTATATACAGTGCATATATAAAGATATTAATTTGTTGAAGAGTGCAACGAAAGTATTTATTACAAGTGCGGTATGTGTATATGTTTGTTCGTTACATCATACATTCTTTGTCATAACACCAGTAAAGTGAGTCGGTCGACATTTTTGGTAGTAATCCCCCTTGACCCCCATTGGATCGGTATGTCAAGGGCTTTACTTTACGTTTCTGGTGCAGTACTGCCATGTAACGAATTGAAATCGATGCACTATACTTCTGTTCGCATTTTTACAACACATTTTAGGTAATTAATGTAATCATTGTGCGTTCCACGCTGGTTTGGAAGCAAAGAAGAAATATAGAATTAGTATTGTAAAATATTCGAGTTCTGGAGTCCTAATTTTGTAGACAATCCGAGTCCCGAGCCGTGTCGAGCGTGAGTAAATATGGTGCTATAGATAGAAGATACTCATACTCATACTCATACTCATTTATTCGTAATAATTATTGTAATTACATAACATTGATAATTACACGGGCTTTACCATGACGTCTTAATGCAATTCAATTCCGATTTAGTGTAGGTTCGCTCGCTGTCAGATCCATACTAAAAATTACAGTTAAAACCTGCAAGCTTATTATGTAACTCGCTCGCGAATCTCGCGTTCACCATCGTCTTCATTTTGTCAGTTCATGTATGGGCTGACAATTGGCATCGGAATCAGCTAGCCGTCACATTCATACAAGAACTGTCAAAATGAACACGATTGCGATTGCGAGCGAGTTACGTAATAAGCCCGCAGAACTGGGGCCTTATCTGACAGCGAGCGAACCTAAACTAATCGGAATTGAACCGCATAATTAGTCCTCTATTAAGTGAGTCGAGTTTACAAAATTACGACTCCAGAACTCGAGTCTTTTACAACACTATTTAGAATGCACCAGTTACTTCTCTTCCCGAGGGAATGGGCGAAAATCTTAGGAATCATGTTATAGTCGATGCGGCTATAGAGTATTTTTTTACTCCGTGGAATTCTGACATTTCTTGGTATTACCAGTCAAAAAAACGTTCCTTAAATCTGTGGTGAGAAATGCAAAAAATAAATAAATGTAGAACATAATGTTGAAGTTGAAATAATTAAATTAACAATCATTTCTACATATTAGTAACTAACACATACTTGGTTTAATTTTAAATCGCATAATTTAGACATAATTAATAACCATTTTTTTTTTTGGGGAGAAAATAAATTGTTTTGGGTATTACTTTGATGATTGTCATATATGTCAAACCTTCGGTCTACGATTATAATAATTTATTTCGTAAAATGATTTCCCTAATAATAAATGTGACTTGTAAAGTTTTTAACTTAAAAGTTCCGTACTCTGATTAGCCAATTGTCTTCAAAATAAAACTGTATATACTTGCCGGAAAATATACAAATTATTAAGAAATACCATGGCTTCTCCGTTAACTTTAATCAAAGATTTTAAGTATTGCTGTAAAATCACGTTATTTTAGCTTCTGTACTTTTTCTTCCGTGATTTATTAGTTAAAATAACAAAAGTTAGTCTGACAATTATTTGTCCAGCAGAAAAAAATGTTGGTGACCCCTGAAAAGTCTAATTATGACAGCTGTCAGAATTCCACGGACCAAAAAAATACAGTATAGCAACCCATCACTATTTTGGTTCCTATGCGCCCACAATCATGCTTGGCCTTTGGGTCTTGTTACTTTAGGCTCTGTCTACCCCGTAAGGGATAAAGACGTGATTTATTTATGTATGTATTTCATCTTAATAACATAAGCAAGTGTCCTTCAGATAACCCGGCAAGGTCGTTACTGATCTAATTTTCTATTATAACATAGGTATAAACCGGTTGTGAATATATTACCTGCGTACCGTACGTACGAGTACCTGTCATATGTAGACCACTTAAATATGCGGCGTCGTTCATGTATAGCTTATTTAAATTGGTTATTCATACTAGTAATTGTGTTTTCTCTATAATTATTTGATTAAGTTTGAAACCAGACAGAATGTGACTCTGCAAATGAAATGCTTGATAACAATTGAACATGTTATTTTTTTGTTGGTTGATGCTTGATTTGATAAAGAGTGAAATCACGTTGATACGTTTGAGCATTGATTAGTATAACATGCTACTACTATACATCTATGTTTTTGAGGATAAATGCCTGCAGTAATTTCAGTCAAAAATGCATCAATTTCTTATGAAGCAATTCCCATTTTTAGGTTGTGTATTGTATCGTAAACTTTCAATAGTCAAGTATGTACTTGTATGTATGTGTGTAAACTGTAGGCTTATTGTTTAACTCGCTCGCAATCGCCATTGTGTTCATTTTGACAGTTCATGTATGGGCTGACAATTGGCATCGGAATCAGCTAGCTGTCACATTCATACAAGAACTGTCAAAATGAACACGATGGCGATCGCGAGCGAGTTAGAAAATAAGCCTACTGGTTATAGTGCAAAATAAACATAAAACAAATACAAATAACAGACACTAATATACACGCAAAAAGGCAGACACTTTAAGGGATCTCTTCCAGTCAACCTTTGACTATTGTGGGCGCTCATACGTCCATCGATTGTTTAATTAACTGGTCTGACTACTTCTTACTGTCTTAGTACTTAAATATTAAAGAGGAATAAATGTTTAACAAGGAAATGTTTCAACGTATTTTTTAGATCTAACGCTGCTCGTACGCATAAAAACATTTTTTTCTTTAGCAATCGGTTAAATAATTGTTGATCCATAACGATCGTTTCCCGTGCACGTTAATTGCTTTAATCAAAACCAAGTTAACTATACGTTGCGTCGATAGTCAATGGGGAACAATTATGAACGCATGCGCATATATCGATCACGTTTACATAGAGAAAACTTGATTGTTATGTTGGTGTTAGTTTTTATTCGATAAAGGGAAATCTTTGCGCTGTAGTTGAAACTCTCAGAGAAAGGTTTATGGGTATTATTATTATTTTTCATCAATAAACGTGCTGTTGACTTCAGTAGTTCTAGAATTTGCACCTTATAAACGGCTACATAGTAAATCAATGTCCGTATTTGACTTAATATTACAATACAACACACAATTAGGTACTATTTATAAACAATACAGAAAACAGGTATATACCGAAAATTACAAGGCGGCCTTATCGCTTCAGAGGCAACTAAAGGAACAGAATGAGGAAAGGAATAGATTAAAGCAGGTGGTGAAGTGAAATTAACAATGAATATAAACAATCACATACAAAATAATAATATTCTAACATCACAAACTAATTTCAACTTAAAACGTTACAGTTTACCTTATCCCGATCAGCTCCTAAAGTCGGTAAAAGGGAAATCAGTAGCGGACATCAGACCACCCAGTTTTGTTTATTCTTCTTGTCAACTAGCTACTCTAGCGCTTTACCCTGTCCCCCTCTAGCCATACTTTTAATGGGGTCAGAGGGGAAGGCCAGTGGTTACCTACGGTCCCTGATTTGTCTGGTGTTGCACTTAACACTTCAAACACGTTTATTCTTCACAGGAGCTTGGGATGTTTCTTTTTGTTACCCTGGTCGACCTTTTGAACGTATGTAGCTATTGAGGTCACTTGAAAGCATCAAGTGGCTTATTGAGTCGTTAAAGTCTTATCTTGTCCTACTAATATTATAAATGCGAAAGTTTGTGAGGATGGATGGATATGACAATGTGAGTATGTTTGTTCTTTCTTCACGCTTAAACGACTTGATGGATTTGGATCAAATTTGGAACAGAGATAGCTGGTACCCTAGATTAAAACATAGGCTACTTTTTATCTCGGAAAATTGCATAGTTCCCGCGGGATAGCGTTAAACATGTCAATTGCTAATTCTACGCGGACGAAGTTGCGGGCAGAATTTTGTTCATAAAAAGTTGCATACCACATAATGTTATGTTTTTTGAGTCTGTTTTTGTGAGCAAGTTTTTGTGAATTCATGGTGAAAAACTGTAGAATTTGACAAGTACATTTTGTGCCGGATATTGACTGCGATGACCTTTACGACCTACCGATATTTCGACACAGCTACATGCATCATGATATTCAATTGTACACTGAAAGATAATTGCGGTCTAAATTCTCGTACAAAAACGCCTAATACCCATACCTATAATATCCGTGCATTTTAAGCTCCTGTTGCCGCACTTCGAAATGACAATATTATTCTGGTATAAATTGGACTAGTTTCGTTTTTTCTTCTCCAAAATGTTATTAATACTTGGGGCTGCGTCATTCCAAAATATGAATAAAAACATAACCAAAGTGATTGGTATTGGTTTGAATACGAGATGATTTTATGATGAGGATGAAAACAGAAATTGAATAGCACATTTTTACAATACTTAGGAAAAATCGAAGCGCTCATCCTTTTTTCATTCAAGTATCCAACGGTTTATTTAATATTAGTCATAAAATAACAGAAATCATCAACATATTATGTTATTGTCACGTATAAATAGATCAATGTGTCATACTTATACTATACCATCGAACCAATAAACTTGGTAATATGGGATATCAATTCCGCAACACATTATAGATTGTCACTGTCACTTAGCGCTGGTTTTTCGCGATAGTTTTCCTTTTGCCCTTGGGTATGTTTTTTTACGTTATACAAGTGAGATGTATTTATTATTATGCTACGCAGTGACTAAACATTTGCTGTCACAATATCTGCTTCCTCAACTCTAATGTCCTGTTTGATCTGGAGCCTGCCAATCAGAGTTCATCAATCGCAAAGGTTCGGTTTTTTTTTCACAATACAAATGTGAGATATTAATCTGCTTGGTTTATTTATTCCTTTATTAATGTCGTGCACCGAATTACTCATCATTAATGACAATTCTCATCACAACTTCGCAAACGATCATTATAAATCCTCAAAACAGACTAAGAGTTAGATTTGGCGCGTCGCCCGCACATTCACAACACGGTTAATCGTTGCAACTATGAATCCTTGGAGGATCCTGCGATTCGTACACCGCTAACATCTCAGTTTGGCAATACAATTTGCATTTGGATGTTGAGTGCGCGTGTACTTAATATTATGCTCGGTTGAGAACCTTGTGTTTGTGGCTACAGCAAGCGACAACAGGGCAGCAGATTATTTGCTAAATTTCACGTTTGTTATTTCATTATAGTTTTTAAGATATATTTTTTTAATTTTGTTATTTTATTTGTCCTATTAAAATCCTTGTAGTTGAAATATGAATGATATCGTGCCTGCCGCGCATGGGAACTGAGAAGCGCAAGCCCTTTCAGTGTGAGAGGAGGCTTGTTCCAGGCTGTGGGACATACGCCAGTTTTTTTTTTTTTAATTTTATTACGTCTTACTCTTTGAAAGATTCAAAGCGATAGAGCCAGCTGCGGCGAGCATGTTAAACCTCTATTGGAACTAACTAGCGGTGTTTTATGGACTGTGAACATTTTTATGGTTCCGTTATAAACTATTAATCCTTCACTGTCGTTTTTGTGGTCTCACTGCACAGACTCATTACGACTGTAATTATTAGAACTGATTGCGTATTTGCTTGATAGTTTTTTTCACGTGGTCTCGCTTGGATTTGCGAATTTATTGCGGTAAAAGTAAAACTTTGTTCCTGTTTTTGTATGTATTTAGGATGTAATCTGGAGCTACTGAAACAGTTTATACATTTCACTAGTCGAAAGTTACTTTAACCCTGATTAACTTAGGCTTTTTTTTTTATCCTAGAAGGGGCACGCTTATTAGACGTATAACAATAATGGTTGATATTCGGATTTTTTCCTTTACTTGCCTTGTGACGCCTTTCTTCTTACCAAATTTCATATTTTTTTGTATACGGGAAGCAACCTATGTATTTTGATTCCCAAAGTTTTTGTTTGGAAATGCACTTTGAAATGGTTGTATCTTTTGATCTTACACTTAGAAACTTAATTTTTTACGGTTGCAAGGGACCATACTCTTGTAGTTGTTAGTTTACTTCAAAGTGTTCTTGATAAAAACGATCTTGACAAACAGACAGGACAGACGGATGAGAAAGTTATCGTATACTGATGTTCCTTTTCTTTTTAGGAACGTTGAAAATAGGAATGTCATATCCTTCGAGAATGGTACATAGGTACTTACAACCTTATATCGAAACATACGGCGTCACGTATTTTATTTTATGACACCTTCGGGTCCTAGTATTAAGGCGAAAGATATTTCCACGATTTCATAAAGAATAAAATTCGTTTGTTTTATTCAACTTCGTGTATTTGAATGCATATAAATAAAGGAGTACGTAAGTCACTCGCTTCTATTTACTTCGATGTTTCCTTCATATTGGAACGGTCATGGTCACCTGTCGATTATGATAGAAAGAAGAAAATTTTAAACAAGAAATGGAAAAGTGGAACAATTGAATGAATATGTATACCTTGCTCTCCAACATTGATAGCAATATTCACCATCTCTTTCTACCGTCATCCATTTGACATATAGGAATGGCAATTGCGGCCGTACGCGCGTAAATCAATAAGGCTACAGGTGTCGTAATCTCATTCAATTCAGACGACTATATCTTTAATCCCAATGAAAGCAGTAGTTGCAAGTTTAACGTGAATCTGTTATCTTTCTGTGCTGTTTTGCTTATTTGCAAAATAATAATGAAATAAATACAACCGAATTGAGAACCTCCTTTTTTAATTTTTAACATACATACATAACGTCAAGCCTCTTTCCCACAGGCAGAGACTACTTTGTTCCACTTGCTACAATCCTGACATAACTTTTTCGCTTCATCCACATTCAACAATCTTTACATACTTGCTCGTCAGTTTAGAGTAAGTACTCTTGACCTGACCTTTTGTCAAAACGTCCCCAATTTGGTCACGTTATAGTTCCTTTGGTAGTAAATAAGTACATATTAGTAAAAAGCTTGTTGTTCGGCGTTCGATATGCACTGCACATCGTAGTGGCAGTCGCCTTAAGCGGGCAGATTCCATTACGTTTTGATTGCTTCCGATCCTTCCCGAGTGAATGTCGTCACGGCCGCCGAATAGTACGAGGAATAAAACTAATAATAGAACGTTTATTAACTTAAAGAATTACGCTTCAGTAAGTGCATCTATTAAGTGTAATTATTGGCGAATATGGATTAATTACAGTCAAGAGCAGTAAGTGATCATGATCACCTGGCTTGTCTCTATGGAATAAAAATGATCACTTACTTTTGCTGTTGACTATACGATGATTATTTTATGTTTAACTTAGAACTAGAAAAGGCAGAGGGTCTCGATTCGACTGCATCGATTTTCGCTCTCATGTTTATATTCATTGTTCGCTCTTAAGCGTGTTGAATATTTATTTTATCAAAATCTGATGTCTAATTTTAATCGTAGTTTTTGTCGATCGTAGCAAGTGGAACAAAGTAGTCTCTGCCTACCCCTGTGGGAAAGAGGCGTGACAATATGTATGTATGTAATTTTAATTATGCCGTGCCTAGTTTTGGAATAAGATTGAACCATCTCAACTTTGGTCATGAAATTCTAAGTAATGTAAGAATAAATTTATGAACTAGAGGAACTATTAATGTACAGAAAATGGCAACATAGTTACTAGGTACAATGTTATCTATTGAGTATGTATGTATTTGTGGTTTTTAATTATTTATATTATGTATTTTATCAACTTATCTATGTTGTGGACGTAACTTGCGGTAGGTATATATGTTATCATTATCACCACACGTTTTTTTAATTGGAAGAATTGTGATTATTAAATACTATTTATAATTGAGGTATGCGCTTTCTGATACAAGATTTATGCGCTGAAAGATTCGCTAAAGATAATAATATACCTACAATACCTATATTAATTTTGACACCCTAAAGAATTCACGAGACAACATTCATGCCATTTTATTCATAATTTTATTTGCTGTAAAATCTTTTTATGGAATCGGTTAAAAAGTACCAGTAAGAGCGGCGCACTACAATTTTTTTAATAACGGACTTTTCAATCCTCAGATATGCACTTACCAGGCAGATACCCAAAGAGTTATTGATCGAAAAGGGCCTATCTGACGATTGAAAAAATGTCCTAAGTCTAGGAAGTAGGTTTACTTAATCTATGACTCCCTAACGTACTACACGACCTGAATACATTCAAAACACACCCTTGCATAAACCTTGTCTTTAATGTCCGTATTGTCCATGAGAAACAACAGATGTTTGTAATTTGTAATACAGCGGTGTCTAGACGCAAACGATTTTAAATAGGAAACGACTCTGTTTATAACGGTTCAATTATGATGGAAGTGTTCGCTATTAATGAAACGTGGAATTGTTGTCTTGTGTGCTATTTTTGTGTAGTTATTTTTGTAATGCATGTGGAATATAAACTATCGCGGGCAGAACGTGAGTTGCAAGTTCTTGATTTATACTTAGAAGAATAATAATCGTGCGAGTAACGTAACATTGTAGCTAATGAGTTACTACTCTTACAAGCGGTTGATAGAGCGCTTCAATTTAAAGCTACTCCCATCACTTTTCACGCACCGTGTAATTTGTTCAAATAAACAAGGCTGTTTGAGTAATCTGAAGTGATTCTAATAATGTCTGTAAATCCAGAATGACATACCACTGCGCAAATCCGCAAAACCTTTTGGAGTTTTTACCTTTTTTAGAGTTATTACCTATAGTTTTTAAATGTCTTTTTGATATTATACTTTTTATTTTTCCCGAAACCAGTGCCTTGGTTGCTCTCCTAAATGACCACATCAGAGTTGGTTACTAGGATTGTAATGGTTTAGGGTAGGTAGGAAGAAATTGCAGCTAGCTATGAGACAGTTCCAAAAGATCACAGGGTCATGAATTTTCACCGTCCTGGAGCAGTATGTGTATCTTAAATTTATTTAATTATAGGCGCCAAAGATACCACACCGTCAAACGAATGATGTATTTGAAATTAAAGGCACATAACCAATTCACCACAAATTTATTACTCGGTTGTAACGATAAAGGGAATTTTTACACGGTAGTTCGCACACGAAAGTTCAAAGTCCAAGTTTCCGCTTAGAATAATCTTAGGTTCTACACTGTGTAACGAGTTCACGGAACCAGTCTTTGTTTAATCACAACAACACAATTTAAAGTTATTAAAGTTTACATTACCAGGAAATGGTCCAGGTCAGTTACCAACGCTGGTTGAGTAGAACGAATAATCCAGAAATACCACTGAGACACTGGTTGTCACTGAGACCGTAGGCACAGGAAACCGCCTTGTGTTCCGGGAAGGACTGCTACAGCATCACGGTCACGGTTGTTCACTCAAACAGCATTAGTTCAATTAAGAACATTCAGTCATAGACTAAGTTGTAAAATTTTCTTACATATTCCCAAGAAAATAAAAAAAACCCTGTGAACAATAATTCACAGTTTTAGTGATTTGGAATTTAAGCATTATTTACGTACGTATTTATAACTCTTTATTGTACATAAAGCACATGAAAAAGATGAATACAGGAAAACACAAATGCATAAAAGTGAATTTAGGCTTAATTTTTATTTACCCCAAACGGGTATTTGGAAGGAAAAAATGAACACTTACCACGGGCCGCGTGGGTTCTTAAAGGTTTTTATGAATTATCCACATTTTAGAAGATTTCGTCATTGGTTAAAAGTGGTTAAGCTGAGGAAAAAGAAAGAAAACAGATGTCAGGATAAATATATCGAAACAAACGAAAATAACAGCCACGAAATTGGTAGAAACGCTCACCGGTTAACAAGAATGCATCTGAAGGTACGTCGAATTACAATGGGGCCGCCATTGTCGGCACGGGAAGCTAAATTATTTAAAGGTGGGCATCAGCCTAAAACAAAGAATGGACACTGTATAAATGCACGAAACATCATCGCCAACGACGAAAATAATTAGGAGTATGGTCTTACCCGACCCGATGAAACAAAACCAGAGAATTTTTTATTCGGTGTTCACATTGCGCACGCTGAGACGCCGGGTTCACGACACACAACGGGATTTTTTGTCGATCGAAAATCAATTGTCACTTGTCATAGACAGAGTTCGGATACTAAGCCGAGCGAGAGTGAAAGAAATATCCTCACAAAAAAACAAAAGGGAAAACTTCACCCTTCATATGAAAAACACTCCATTGAAAACAAAGAATACGAATATCGCCATAAATCCATTTCTGAGAATGAATTTCTACCTAAAAGAAAATAAATAATAGGTATGATTGACAAGCAATGACAACTGCCGGACTTCATCCTGCACTTATCCGAACACGCAAAACGGGTACCGTTCCATTTCAAGCAATGAAGCGACAAAGACAGATTTTATGTTAAGTTTCAGAGTTAAAACTTTACAAATATTTAGAAATACTGAGACATAATCCTTTGGAAAGGTATTGAATGGTTGTTTTAATGTTCATCCTAATTGTATTCCCATTAATAGAAATGTTTGGAAAAGAAAATTTATTTCTGACACTTGAGCGCGCGTAACGAAACGTATTCGTGACAGACCGATGAATTAAAAAAAAAACAGAACTCATAACAAGAATCGAATGGCCTGATGGCTAGTTATTTTGTTATTCTAAACCTATGTTTGCAAGTGTAATTAAGTAATTTCGTTAACGTGTTAGTATCTAACACGAAAGGAGAAAGGAATGCCAACAGGAATGCTCTTTGAAATGAATGCTAGAAGCAAAAGATGACGTTCAAATATAAGAATTTAGTAGTTTCCCAGGTACGTAATTAAACTAAGTTTAGATTTAGTTGTGACTAGGATTTGAGCCAGCCTAAAAGTGTTACAGTTCATCTTTGGTTGGGTTAAAAAAAATATTTAAAAATTTAAAATTTTTAAATATTTTTTTTTCAGTAAAAGAATTACCAAAAGAAAAACAAATGTCATGGATACTATGAATGGAGACAATGACCGAGAAGAGAACTTCACCTCCTGCAGAGAAACGACTAAAATAATTTGGTGGAACCACCGTCGAATTAAATTCCCCCTATCAGACAAGAAAAGGAAATAACTTATACCTAGGTTACGCAGGAACTCATCATGAGCCAACTAAAAGTTCTTGACTCATAAACCTAATCTTATAGACTTAAACTGGTTCATCTTCTTACCAGCATGACTTAAAACTAAATGGGGGTCATCACCCATTGACTTAAATCTAGCCCGGGGTTAAATCTACTTAATATGTGAAATGCGCATTTCGAAACTACACCTAAGCTTATCAGTAATGAGTTGGAACTCGGCAGGAAATAAAGCTGACCCTGATATGACTAGCAGTACATACCTGTCCCGAAATTCTCTTTTCTTAAACGAAAAACTTAACTAAACGACTGACAATCAGTCTTTATGAAAATACTTCACGTAGGAGAACCATGTAGTATCACAACTGCGATGGTCCAAAGAACCAACTTGAAAAGGAAATTACACAGATTACTTTCGTAGGAATAATAAGTAAAACAGAACGCTTAACGCCTGCACTAACTTAACTAAAAGAGGAGAACATTTGTCTCGACAAAACGTGGAGTGGCACAACCTTGGCACCTAACACCCCTGAAACAAGTGATTGTTTTTAAACCATCCCGATTTTATCAGGATAAAAGAGTATGAATAAAGAGAGAGATGTGATCTGTTTTAGCGCATTAACAGTCACTAATGAATCAAGAGGCTATTGGGGTTTTTACCAATAGAATAGTATTAAACGAGTAAAGTAGATCAGTAATGTTCGACGACTCTGAAGAAACTAACCTATTGCTCAGGAGCTTCGCCAGGCCGAACTAGATCTTTTATATGAAAATCACCTAGAAATTTTCCATCCAGGGATTTAAGAGTATAAACAAGTGGTCCATGTTTTTTATGGATATAACATTTCTCATAGCGAGGAGCTAATTTCGCCGAAAAATGTTTAGAAGCGTTTGATAGCGGAAAACATCTTTTATAAACGATTTGTCCCTCTTCGAGTTGTACTGGACGTTTTCTCATGTTATAATATCTAGCATTACGTGCATGAGAATTCAGTAACGATTGACGCACCTTTTGAAAGATAGTTTTCAACTCCTTAAGACTGTCTGAAAAAGCAAAACTATTATCTCTAGAGAGGGCGCTTTGGTCAATAGGAACCTCGTCGTTATATACTGAGCCATCGATGATCATTTCACGGCCATGATGTAGGAAGTAGGGTGTGAATTTAGTTCCTTCATGAACCGCTGTATTTAAAGCACACTGAATCTCAGAGATATTTTTATCCCAATTACGGTGATCTTCTCGAACATAAGACGCTATTGTTCTTATGATTTCACGATTGGCTCTTTCGCTTTGATTCGCTTGTGGGTGATACCGTGGATTGTAGAAGACATGAGGAATCTTATATTTATCTATGAGATCTCTAAAAATTTTTGAAGTAAATTGCGGTCCATTGTCAACATGTATATATTTCGGTGCACCATGAGTCAGGAATATGCCTTTCTCCAAACACTTGGCAATGGCCTGAGCAGTGACAGTACGCAAAGGGAATAAAGTTACCCATTTGCTGAAATAATCACAACAGACAAATATGTATTGGTTTCTCAGGTAAGAGGGTGGAAACGGACCTAAAATGTCGATAGAGATAGCTTCAGTAGGAAATGAGACTTGTCTAGGCTTACCCATCAGACCAGGGCGAGCAAGATTAACGGGTTTGTACGTTTTACAAATTTCACACGAATCCACATACTCCTTTACATCTTGAAAAAGAGTGGGCCAGTAATATAGATTAGCGATTTTAAGATGAGTTTTCGCAACCCCAAAATGTCCTGACGTAGCATCATCATGACACTTCATTAAGATTTCTTTCCTATCTTCGTAAGGGATCACCAGCTTCCAGTCGAACTGAGCGGTAAGACGGTATTTATTTTTGGAAAGCCGGAAAAGTTTATTATTATCTATTTTGAAGTTGGGAAATAGAGAGGGTTGGTTCGCTACTTTTTGATAAAGATCTAGGTACCAAGGGTCACGAGTGGTACAAACATCAATTGTGTCAATTTGAATACGAGACAGACAATCCGGAATCACATGTTCTTTACCCTTTCGGTGTATGAGTTCGAAATCAAATTGACTCAACCTGCAGGCCCATCTGTTCAATCGACCAGTAGGATTCTTTAAATTTGAAAACCATTTGAGTGAGGCGTGGTCGGTTACTATATAACATTTTCTTCCTTCAACATAAGCTCGATACTGTTCAAGTGCATATAGTACCGCCAACAGTTCGCGTTCAGTTGCTGAATAATGAGATTCTGCCGAAGAAAGAGTACGACTACAATAAGCAATTGGATGGTCACAGTCATCTATTTTCTGGCTTAGCATTCCTCCTATAGCAAATGAAGACGCATCCGTATGAATATAGAAAGGCCTAGTGTAGTCCGGACATTTCAGTATCGGGGCTGAGACAAGAGCAGACTTAAGTACGTTAAAAGATTCGTTAGCCTCGACTGACCAATTGAAAGTTACCTTTTTACTAGTTAACCTAGTCAACGGTTTAGCTATTTGGGAAAAGTTTTTGATGAAACGTCTATACCATCCCGCCATGCCAAGAAACCGTTTAACACCTTTAGCGTCCTTAGGCGCTGGAAAGTTTAAAATGACATCTACCTTAGCAGGATCGGTTCTAAGACCATATCTATCTACCATGTATCCCAAATATTTCAGTTCGCTTCTACAGAAAAGGCATTTTTTCATGTTAATGGTTAGATTGGCTGATTTAAGCTTTTCGAAAACTGCTTTTAACAAACGAATATGTTCGTCAAAATCCGACGTACAGATAATTATATCGTCAATGTAACAAAATACCCGGTTGTCAAACTCCGCTGTAAATAACTGATCCATCAAACGTTGCATGGTGGCAGAGGCGCCAACCAGTCCAACACACATCCGTTGGTAATGATATAACCCGCGACCAGGGACCGTGAAAGCAGTCTTTTCTTTAGATGAAGTTTCTAAGGGAATTTGATGGTAAGCAGCGCTTAAGTCGAGTGAAGTCAGGTATTTAGCATCTCGCAAATTTTCAAGGATGTAGTTGACATAAGGCAGCGGATAAGCATCAGGCTTAGACACAGAATTTACCTTCCTGCTGTCCAGACATACTCTAAGAGAACCATCAGGCTTTTGTACCATCACAACATTCGAATTCCAAGCAGAATAAGACGGTTCTACTATGCCTAACTCGAGCATGTGATCCAGTTCTTTTTCCAAGGCATTTTGCTTATCTGGGCTAAGACGAAAATACTTTTGTTTAATAGGAGGGCTATCACCAGTATCGATCATATGTGAAATCAGGTGTGTTTTACCAAGACCTACCTTATCAGTGTCTATTTGACTAAAGAGAAGTTTTACATCGTCTAAACGAGCCTTTTGTTCCGGAGACAAAGAGTCACAATCATTTAAACCAGTTTCCTTAGGTACGGAAGTCATACTATAAATATTTTCATCAAGAGGTAAGTTTGAAATTATATCAGGAGCTAAGTTGAACGCTTTCCAGAAGTTTAAACCCAATATAATAGGAGAATTAATTTCAGGTTGGATGTTAAAATTTATTATTTGTATAACATTTCTATAGTTGACTGGCAATGACATAAATTCGGTACAAATTAATTCTTGGCCGTTAGCTACACGTAGCTTTAAAGGTTGTGAATGAGAGAAAGTAGGTAAACCAGCATTAGCAAATATTAGATGACTATCCTTCCCTAGGACAGAGCAGCTGGCACCACAATCGAGCAAACCTTTAATTTTCAAATCGAGGATATCAAGTTGTATATAAAGCCTATTATCTCCCTTTGGAGGTTCAAAACTCGTTGCCCTTTCAATAAGCGAGGGAGTCGTAGAAGTGACAGGTGTTTCATTAGAAAAGACAACTTTATTTAGTTTTTTGATATAGTATTAGTATTACATTTAGGGCACTCAGGAGTGCGAACTCCTTTCTCTCCGCATTTGAAGCATACGATATCTCTAGAATTCCTACAGATATTGGTAGTGTGATTAGTCATGCCACAACGAAAGCAGGGCTGTCTATTAGTATTATGAGACACGGCTGCTACGAAAACATTCGGAGCCTTATTTGAACGATATGATTTTTGTTGATCGCTTGAGCTCGCCTTAGGTGAACGCGAATAGTTAGAAAAATCAGCTTTACCCGCTCTTGAAGAGGGCGGTTCGCGAAATTGATCCGCTTTCACCTTCGCTAACTCAATGCGCTTGCATAAAGTTTTGAGTTGTCTAATAGAAGTGATGTCTTGCAGAGCCAATTCTCTACTATACTCTGGCCGTATATTTCTGATAAGGATGTCCAATTTCTCAGACTCAGGAATCTCCTTGTTCAAACGATCGAACATACCTAGCACTATAGAAACAAAGAACACGATGGTTTCGTCTTTAGCTTGGGTTCTGGAACGAATTTCCTGGAGTAATTTGTAGTCCAGGTCTGGAATATCAAAATCTTCTTTGAGAGCATTTATCACGTCACGGTACGAATGAAAATCGGCGCGATTAGAGCGGAACCACGACAAAGCTGGGCCATCGAGAATTTCAAGAAATCCCCGAAAAATTTTGTCTTCCGGAATTTTCCTCGCCTCACGCAGCTCGTCCAGACGTGTAACAAACGCACGAGCACAGGTATCCCCCCTGTATTTTAGATTAAGTGAGTTAATGTTAAAAGACTTGTCAGTTTTATAAACAATTTCCCTAACGAACTTAGAAGACCTATCAGACAGATCTCCCTCACTATCCGATCCAGAGGATGAAACATGAGCAGCCTCCCTCTTCAGTTGTTCCATCAAAGAGCCTATTAGTGACTTAAGCAGAGTGACCTCCTCATTACCCGATGACAAACGAGACAGGCGGCAGAGTAAATACTTGCACCGAGAGATAAGACGAGAACTAGCAGCGGAGGATAGGTCATCAGTGATCTCCTTTTCAATTTCTACAGCCTTTCTCTGGCAGGTCTCCAGTTCCGTAGAAAGGTCACCTTCCGTAAGTGAAGAAAATTTTAAACTGCCTCTCCGAGCAAGTTCAGCAGTTTGTTTGAGTGCTTGACGAAGACTATCACGTCTAGAGAGAGGATTAACCGGTAAGTTACGAATAGCCAACTCATGTGTAATCTCATCTTTATGTAGATAGGCAATCTTACAACCAGCCTTAAGAAAATCCATATTGAATAGTGAAAGCCGTGAAGAAAATGTTCAGATTAGAGGTTTAAGTTGAGAAAATTGATTGAAATACTGTTATAAGGTTATATTGTTTATAGTTATATTGTCAACTCACTTAAATTCCAAGTTCACTTTCCAGTAAATAACTATTTGATAATTATTAATAAAATATATTTTTTTTTTTAGCCGAAGGTAGTTTCACTTAGATGTATAGCCGTAGATTATAATTAGGTATGTAGCAGAACAAAGTCTGAATTAGAATGAGTAAGCACCAGAAATGTTCACTAAAAATGTAGTTTATAATGCACTTTAAGTTTTCTGTTTTTAAAAGTAACAAGTTATTTTTTATTAAAAAATAGGTACACTGTCAGAATGTAAAATAGTTTCAGCAGGTAGCTAATAAAAGTTTGAGTCAAACCCATAAGACCACTAAGAGTCAGAAACACAATAAAAAATTAAAATAGGATGCATTCATTCATTAGTTAACCGCTTATTAACCAATAAAAGTATGTGATATTAACCACTATTAAAGTTTAACACTCAATGTTTAGAGTTTAAATAGTATTTCTTATACTATTATTCACTAAATAATATATTTAAAAGTAATATTCCAAATACATCATTCTCCAGGCCTACGTTGGGTATCGCCAATTGTAATGGTTTAGGGTAGGTAGGAAGAAATTGCAGCTAGCTATGAGACAGTTCCAAAAGATCACAGGGTCATGAATTTTCACCGTCCTGGAGCAGTATGTGTATCTTAAATTTATTTAATTATAGGCGCCAAAGATACCACACCGTCAAACGAATGATGTATTTGAAATTAAAGGCACATAACCAATTCACCACAAATTTATTACTCGGTTGTAACGATAAAGGGAATTTTTACACGGTAGTTCGCACACGAAAGTTCAAAGTCCAAGTTTCCGCTTAGAATAATCTTAGGTTCTACACTGTGTAACGAGTTCACGGAACCAGTCTTTGTTTAATCACAACAACACAATTTAAAGTTATTAAAGTTTACATTACCAGGAAATGGTCCAGGTCAGTTACCAACGCTGGTTGAGTAGAACGAATAATCCAGAAATACCACTGAGACACTGGTTGTCACTGAGACCGTAGGCACAGGAAACCGCCTTGTGTTCCGGGAAGGACTGCTACAGCATCACGGTCACGGTTGTTCACTCAAACAGCATTAGTTCAATTAAGAACATTCAGTCATAGACTAAGTTGTAAAATTTTCTTACATATTCCCAAGAAAATAAAAAAAACCCTGTGAACAATAATTCACAGTTTTAGTGATTTGGAATTTAAGCATTATTTACGTACGTATTTATAACTCTTTATTGTACATAAAGCACATGAAAAAGATGAATACAGGAAAACACAAATGCATAAAAGTGAATTTAGGCTTAATTTTTATTTACCCCAAACGGGTATTTGGAAGGAAAAAATGAACACTTACCACGGGCCGCGTGGGTTCTTAAAGGTTTTTATGAATTATCCACATTTTAGAAGATTTCGTCATTGGTTAAAAGTGGTTAAGCTGAGGAAAAAGAAAGAAAACAGATGTCAGGATAAATATATCGAAACAAACGAAAATAACAGCCACGAAATTGGTAGAAACGCTCACCGGTTAACAAGAATGCATCTGAAGGTACGTCGAATTACAATGGGGCCGCCATTGTCGGCACGGGAAGCTAAATTATTTAAAGGTGGGCATCAGCCCGACCCGATGAAACAAAACCAGAGAATTTTTTATTCGGTGTTCACATTGCGCACGCTGAGACGCCGGGTTCACGACACACAACGGGATTTTTGTCGATCGAAAATCAATTGTCACTTGTCATAGACAGAGTTCGGATACTAAGCCGAGCGAGAGTGAAAGAAATATCCTCACAAAAAAAACAAAAGGGAAAACTTCACCCTTCATATGAAAAACACTCCATTGAAAACAAAGAATACGAATATCGCCATAAATCCATTTCTGAGAATGAATTTCTACCTAAAAGAAAATAAATAATAGGTATGATTGACAAGCAATGACAACTGCCGGACTTCATCCTGCACTTATCCGAACACGCAAAACGGGTACCGTTCCATTTCAAGCAATGAAGCGACAAAGACAGATTTTATGTTAAGTTTCAGAGTTAAAACTTTACAAATATTTAGAAATACTGAGACATAATCCTTTGGAAAGGTATTGAATGGTTGTTTTAATGTTCATCCTAATTGTATTCCCATTAATAGAAATGTTTGGAAAAGAAAATTTATTTCTGACACTTGAGCGCGCGTAACGAAACGTATTCGTGACAGACCGATGAATTAAAAAAAAACAGAACTCATAACAAGAATCGAATGGCCTGATGGCTAGTTATTTTGTTATTCTAAACCTATGTTTGCAAGTGTAATTAAGTAATTTCGTTAACGTGTTAGTATCTAACACGAAAGGAGAAAGGAATGCCAACAGGAATGCTCTTTGAAATGAATGCTAGAAGCAAAAGATGACGTTCAAATATAAGAATTTAGTAGTTTCCCAGGTACGTAATTAAACTAAGTTTAGATTTAGTTGTGACTAGGATTTGAGCCAGCCTAAAAGTGTTACAGGATAGCCGGGATACTAGGTACACGTGTTCGTTAGTTAGGTACATTAATTTGCTGAAATACACAGCTTATCTCCATTAGCCTATTTCACCGCTTAATAACATCTCAGACCGCCAATTAGGACGTTTTCATTCAATGTCATTGATCTTTTACTTCAAGATCCTTCACCCCTGGCTTAAGCAGGAAAAATATGTCCCTATCCGGGCACCAAACAACCCTATTTAAGAGCTCATAGGGGTGATATTGTGTTCTATTTTTGTGCCCTCGATTGATGGTTTGTTTCGGAAAATAAGGTGCTTTCGCGTTACGCGTGGCTTAGGGGAGATGTTGAACCCCCTTACTGGGAAGTGATTGAAAAGGTGACATTTGCTTCCTCAGCTATATAAAGGACGGGGCAGGATTGTGCGTTATTCCTGGACTGATTGCATTCTATTCATAGAACTCGTTACCTTGATGTCCCCTCAACATTAAACTGGGGGTAATGTTCGCGCGTGTTCATATTTGTCAGTAAGGTTACATTTCAAAATTTAAATGGATCGGCTAGGAAGATTGTTTACGTTTATCTGACGTAATTGGTAGCTTGCTGTTTAATCTTTCTCTGTAGAATTTGTCGAGCTTTTCCGGACAAGCGGAAGATCTTTAAATTTAAAGGCTTTGGTTCACTTATCATTATCACTGCATATTATAAAACAAAATCCACCGCCGTGTCTGTCTGTCTGTCGGTCTATACGTGATAAACTCGAGAACTACTGAATGGATTTTCATGCACTTTTCACCAGTAGGTAGTGATTCCCGAGGAAGGCTTTCGTGTATAATTTGTCAAGGTTTTGTGTAATATAATGGATAATTTGGAAGTGTCGGGAAAAGTCAAGGGTTGAGATACATATTTTAATTCTGCGCCGAAAAAGTCGCGGGCAACAATTAGTTTTCCACATATATATGTGAATAGGAATAATTGTATGTAACATGATTTATGTGCTGTAACGTGTTTCCATATAAACTGTCAACCTGTATTATTACTGCAAATACCGTTGAATATTTTATAGACTTTTGGGTACCTACTTGTTCTAGTAAAGTCTTTACAACAACGCTTGATTAGACTCGATGCCGCGAAATTTAATTAATAATCCAGGCAAGTTTGGAACAAAGGCAAGGAAAGAAGTTTCGTTATTTGTGTTCGGAACGAGCTTGTTACTTGTAATGTCAGATTAGGGCCGATATAAGGATACCCGAGGCGTAATTAGGTGTCACCGAGTGAAATTAGTTTGATATAAGTTTAGCGGCTTTCGTGTTACACTTGCTTGCTATTATAGTTCACCACTACGTTTAGAGCGTGTTTTTAACGCAGTCTACTCAATTCATGTCAAATAATGGCGATGATAAAGAAAATTAAGAATATCTTGGAACTGTTAACGATGAAGGCTGTCTTTATAATCATCCAAACATTGCATAACTAACAGCAATTCCTCATGCCTGATTTCCTCGACTCCAGTAAGATTATATTTTACAGATTTGGTGAAATGATGGCACTTCATTTGGATTGAAGAATTGAAACAAATTCATTTATAATAGGTCTGTTTAAGTCAGCGTGTTACCTTTTTTGAGGAACTAAGTACTTGGTGCTATCGCAGCGATAGCGTTAAAGTTCCATAACAGTTTTTTTTATCGGAATAGGCATTTGTAACTAGGCCATGCCCGTGTCGGTTCAAGCAACGCAACGCAATGTTATGGTTTCTTGTCGCTTCGTATTGTATTATCTCGTCCAGTTGCAGTGAAAGTAAATTCTTACCGACGATTTGGACCCTCCGCTGCGACCTGGAGGCCTCGATACATTGTGTGCGTTATTGTTCTTGACGAAACGGTTTTTTGTTGATATCTCATCATATTACATTAATATGGTTTTTGTTAACCATTTCCTTCACAACTCGGAACAAGTGTACTCAATTCAACCCTTATTAGGTTCTTGCTAAACGAACAAAAACTAATTAAATAAAAAAAAAGACGATCTTAAAGTGCGTACTTATATTACACTGCGAAGAAAAGGGTAAAAAAGAACTTTATTGTTGCTTTGTTATCGGAACTCTATACATATACATGTGCCAAATTTTAGGTCAATTCGGTTACTGAAAGTGAGTCAAAATTCACTTGCAAGAATCTTTGTTTCCTTTGAAGTGAATAAAAAGCTTGTTAAAGATCCAAAATTTGTGTTTTAATTTCAGAATCACTTCAATCACGGTTTAGGATAAGATGTTTTGTTAACATTCCTGTAAAATATAATCAGCTTGCCTAAATATGAACACGTAGGATGCTTTTACTGTTTAAATATTAAGATACCCAGCGAAAATTGAAAAATTGCGGTCGGAACTAAGGGGTGGTGGGATACTGGCAATAAATATATTTCTTCTTGCTCTATTACTATTATTAGATACCGTGTCATGATGGAATCTCATACTACATGAGAAATAATACGGGACTGGCAAACTTTGGCGGAGAAAAATAAAATATTGTTAAGGAAAAATTACACTGTCGAAGCCTCGAGCAAAAACATTTGTTCGTTGAAATCGAAACCAGAAATCCTTTGTCTAATTGGTGCTTGATGCTTGTCTCATACGATACTTTGTAATAAATGGTGAAAGATATTTAGAACGAAGTATTTTTTTTTCTGTCAAGGTTGTAACCGACCGCTTATGTCTCGACGTACCTTTACAAATGAAGTTTCTCCAATTGTATTACAAAAAGTACGACTTCCATTCGATTCGCCCTTTGGCCTCTGACGGGAAACGAGCTACGCACAAATTATATTGAACTTTAGTAGCGTGATTTAATATCGTTGTGATGAAATAATCTTTCGCCAGGTTTTTAATTGATGGAGTGCTGTTGGAAGTGTTGTGGTGGCATTAGTGTATTTTTATTTTTGTTTAGTTATGTTTGTGGTTTAACGGGATGGAGACGGATTGGAGAGGTGTATGCCCAACGGTGGGCGACGCTGAAGAAGAAGAAGAAGATGTTTGTGGTTTAGCTTCGAAGTTACTCCTCGGCAATGTTATTATGATGTGCGAAAGTCCGGGTATAGAA